>CM053783.1:188103028-188570528 GCA_028749045.1 Cupressus sempervirens | reverse complement strand
AATTTTCCTTGACTATTAAAATATTATAATGCTATATGATTAGTATACAAAACAATCTCCTTAGGGAGAAGATAATGTCTCCACTTCTTCAATTCCTAAACTATAGCATAAAGTTCCTAATCATAAATAAAATATTTTCTTTTGGCATTGTTCAATTTCTCTCTGGAATAAGCAAGAGGTCTACCTCCTTGGTTCAAAATAGATCCTATTCAATACTAGTAGCATCATAGTCTACTTGAAACACCTTGTTAAAATCAAGTAGTGCTAAAATAGTCTTCTCTATAACTTTCTATTTCAATAGATAAAAAATATTATCTACTCCTACAATCCACTTAAATTCTTTCCTATCCCCTCTCATTGTTTTAGTCAAGTGTCCAAAAATAATGCTAAAACCTTTTGTGAATTTTTTTTTAAAATTAGCCAATCCATGAAAATATCTTAACTTTGTAGAACTTTTTGGAGTAGGCTACTCAAGGATACCCTTCAATTTCCTTGAATCTATTTTCAGATCTTTTGTTAAGACTACAAATCCCAAGTACACCAACTCCTTCACGAAACCACACTTCCTTAGGTTTATCAGTAACTTTTCTTCCCTAAACTTATCAAATATCTTTCACATATGCATCAAATTCTCCCTCAATATATTACTAAAGATAAAAATATCATCTAGGTAAACAGTCACAAACTTACCTAGAAACTTTCATAATCCAAGATGGTATGTCATTCAAAGGAAGACAATTGTGCATTCCTAGAAGTTAATGAGGGAGAATATCATCAAGGAGAAGCACAGTGGAGGATTGGTTGGAAACTTTGGTAGAGATAAAACTATTTCTTTGGTTTTTGAGAACTATTATTCTCCACACTTGCAATAAGATGTGAAGAAGTTTGTATAGAGTTGCAGAGTATGTCAGAGGGTAAGAGGATTAAAATAGATTATGGGGTTGTATCAACCATAACCTATACCAGAGAAGCTATAGGAGGACATCAACATTGTTTTTTTTCTTGGATTACCAAGGACTCAATGAGGACATTATTCTAGTTTTTTGGTGGTTGATAAGTTTTCAAAGATGACACATTATACTCCTTGCAAGATGACTAGTGATGATGTTCATGTGGTAGAGTTGTTTTTCAAAGAACTAATGAGACTACATGGTTTATGAAAGATTATAGTTCTAGATTGAGATACCAAATTTGTTGGGTATTTCTGGTAAACATTAAAGAAGAAGCTAAAGATGGATTTGAAGTTCAGTTCCTCACATCTTCCACAAACAAATGGAAAAATAGAAGTTGTGAATCACACTTTGGGAAATTTACTGAGATGTTTGGTTGGAGACAAGCCAAAAGGATGGGATATGATATTACAATAGGAATAATTTGCACTAATAATTTTGTCAATATGAATATTGGTAAATCACCATTTGATATTGTATATGGAAGGAGTCTAAAAATGATTCTAAATTGAGATAGTTGGATAAAGAAGAGATAGGTAGTACTAAAGAAGAAGAATTTCTTGACCATTTAAAGAATATCCATGAGAAGGTGAGGAAGCACATTATAAAGACTAATACATAGTACAAGGCTAAGGAAAATGTGAAATAGAGGTATAATGAATTTTAAATTGGAGGTGAAGTCATGGTTCTTTTGAGAAAGGACCATTTTGCAATGAGTACATATAATAAGCTATAAATGAAGAAGTTTGGACCATGCAAAATAGTGAGAAGGCATGATTCTGGAAATACCTATGAATTTAATTTTTCTACTAAATTGAATATTTCACCAGTGTTCAACATTTTAGATTTGACAACATATTATGAAGGAGGTTATGGAGATGAAGTTGCAAAAGCATAGTGGAATTTTCCAACTAGTTTGGCTACAAAGAAAATTGAAGACATACTAGACAACCATGTTGGAAAAATTACAAGTGATAAAACTTATGAAGATGATGTGGTACATGGAAGAAGAATCCCCACAGGATATGTCCTAGCCCCCTACAAATAACAACATGTTGGAAACCCAATATAAGATACAAGATCGTATACCAATATGCAACTCTCTATTCATATAATAATTGTTTACTTGCAATATTCCCAACGCTAAGGCCTTCTTGGTTATGCCCAAATACAAGAGAAATTACAAAATTAGTTCTACAAGATCCCTCAAGATACAATCCAAACAATAGTTAGTCTAGATCCATATTCTAGTAGAAACCTCCAAGGAAGATCTCAACTTGTTCTCACAAGTCCACCAAGAAATACCCTTGTTTCCAAAGTCTTAGCTACTATCCCTTCTCAAAATTCACTCTTCCACTTCATTCTCTTCTCCAAGTTGGATGACTAAGACTCCATGAAAGACTCTTACTTATACCCAACCAAGCCACAAGTTGGCCTAGGATACTAAAAATTAAAATAAACCATTACATTAAATGCCCATGCAAGCCACAAGTTGGCTATAACATAAATTAAATACACATACACAAATTATATGGAAAAAGTTAACTCACAAAAAAATTAGGCACCACAAATACCAAGACCATGTTGAGTGTTAGAGAAACAACCACAGAGAATCAACATTCCACTCTAAGCATAACTAAGATTCTTCATCGATTGAGCCAACTTGGGAAATATTATAACCAAACCATGCAGACCAAGATGAGTTTTCCAGTACAAACCAGGCCATAGAACACACCAAGTCATCCTAAAGTAACCTAAAAACTCAAAAAACACTACCATAGAGCTCCCAAAGTAGACAAATCTTACAATATCTACCAAGTTTCTGTTTCATAGAATGAGTCCCTTGAATGACTACACTACTCACTCCATATAGCAACCGGCATCACTGAGGTCCTAGTGCATGTTGAGTGCCTTTGATGACCAAGAACCTCCTCCTTTTTTGACTAAGTTGCACATCTCTAAGGTTGAATCACATTAACTTGCAAAATTTCTAGCAAGCCTAGGATGCTCCTACATCAGACACCCTAGGTTCAAAAAGATGTTCTTAGTAGTTGGAAGAACATCTTCTAGAATTCAACACGTAAATCCCAAATTGGTTCTTCACATACATATCCTCTAAGTCTTCAACTTCTACACTCTTTCCCTTATTCCACTTCTTATTCTTCACATCCATACTTGATATGCTATAGGCCTAATTTCCAAGATGATCTCTAGACCTCCCAATATTTTTCAGCTGAACAATTTCCAATACTCAGGTTCTTCCTACCAAATTATTCATTTTAGAAACAAATCAGAGAATTCTTCCCATCAACTTTCTCAATGTTAATCACATTTTTGACACAATCATGCATAGCCTATTAGATATAGGGAATACATTGGGGGGGGTTGGGTGAATCAATATTCTACAAACTTTTATCACCAACTAGATATTGTTTATTACTTTGAACTATGCATAAGAAACTAAACAAGTAATCTTGAATAGTAATAATAACCATGCATAAAGAGAACTCATAACACCATATTTTGTTATCTAGGGAACCCTAGCCAAGGGAAAAACTTGGTGGAGAGTATACCCACTAGATGATGTACTAATACAAATGTTCCTTGTTAGAGGATGGACCCTGTTAGGATTCTATACTCATTCAATACATATGAGTCCCCATTAGGAGATTCAAATTGTGTTAGGAGTTGTGGTACAATGTGTGCAACAATAGCACATTTCCCAAACATGCACTTTTAATTATAACAAGAGCTCATTGCCCAAACAAATAATTAGAGTTCCTTGAATACAAAAGTTTGGATGTTATACCATCTTTTAGCTAAACTTTGACCTCAACTTGATCTTGGACAACAAAATCAGGTTATGAAAATTTACTTATGCATATGATACAAAAATTTGGAGACATAACTTTTGTATGTTACTTAAAAAATCTCATCCACATAATTTTGCAAGATGTATTTGCATAAATACCATGCATTTTCAAAAAAAAATGTTGGGTCATCTAGGACCACAATATACTTTTCCAATTTATAGTAAACATCTAAGATGTCAGCCCTAATTAGTTAAGTAATTTCTTTGTAAATAAAATAATTCCTTTGCCTTTTATTCCATTGTTTTGTACATCTTACATAACTCTTTTCCATATTGTTTGTACTAATGTCTGAGGTTATACACATCATCATCAACATGTATAGTATTTCCATCTAACCTCTCTCATATATAGCATCATATAAACAAGTTATACATTAAAATGATATAATGATGTAAACCAATTTCATACTTAGATAATTTTCTGAGTACCATAATTAGATAATTTTTTGAGTACCAAAAGCTAAGTATCTTTATTTCTGAGGTTTTCTACAACATGTACATCATGTGTTTCCATTAATGAAAACAATTAAATCACTACATATATCCAATTGTCAACATAGCCCTACAATCATACCACTACGGTCTACCAAGAAATAAATGATAACTATCCACATCTAGGTATGTTCAAGATCATGGTGTGCCAAAATAGTGGCGATAAAACCATTTCAAAATCTATTCCAACCTTTTTCCCACCCATCTTGATACTAAATGAAAGAAATTAATATATTTATAAGGTCTACTATATTTTTTGATACTAAACCTATATGGTCAACTTTAAAAACATCCTAAAAATATGCTTTTGGTGTATTTTTATGTGATTTTTACTTCAAACATGTAGCCAATGGCTTTTTTTTCACCAAAACTTAATAAAATGAAAATGGTTTCTTAAGAATGTTCTCATCTTTCCATAAATGTAAGTTTTGTCAAATTATGAGTTTAGTAAGTAATTATTACTTATTTTCTAATGGAGTTATGTATAAAGTGTTGACTGACACAATACTTGAAAAACAACTATAACTTTCAAATGGTACAATATTTTTAAATAAAAAAGATGCATCACATTCTATGTTTCTTCTACCATAAGGAAAAAATATGAAAATTGGAATTTTGTAGAGTTTTGAATTAGTTAAGGTGGTTAGACACGAGAGTTTTTTATTCCAAAATTATGAAAGTCAAAAATTAATTAATTATTATATATTTAGAATAAAAATACACAAAAATATGTGTCACATCCAGTCTACTACTTATATCTAGAATATTATTAAAAAATATTATCATTTGATTTTGATTAAGTTGGTCAGACATACATCTACTTCTTATTTTTGTTATGAAATTTTTGTAATATTGCATTGGATGTTCCCTTGAACTCATGTCTCCCTTTCCTTCTCTTCTCATCAATAAGTTTTGGTTCATCTTCTACACTTTTTAAAACTTTTTTCAAGCTATCCTGCTTCTCCTTTCCTCGGTAACTACCTTGATTTTTCCTCTTCAACTTATCTTCTACTCCCAAACCATGCTGATAAGAATCTAACCAAGCTAATCTTGAATGTTGAATCTCAAACCATTAATGTATCTAGGCACTTTCTCCATAGAAAACTCTATATGTCTAGACCAAATAGTCAACTTGTAAAACCCCTCTGTATAATCTTTCATAGTCATATTATTTTGCTTTAGATTTTACATCTTCTTAAATAACTCTATTTTATAATTAGTAAGAATGAACTTAGACTTTAGTTTAGCCACCATCAATCTCCATCTAGTGATCTTCATTTCACCTTCCTCTTCTCTATCTCTTTGTAGTTCTTTCCACCAAAGAGAAGCATGTCCTTTCAACTTGGTTTGTACCAACCATACTCTAAGTGGACCCTCAATATCCTCAAGCTCAGAGAAATCTTCCACTTTTTTGGCCCAATTTTTTACCTAGCCCAAAATAAATTCAAATACCTTGTGAAAATCAAGAAGAGATTGTGTTCTTGTTTCTTAGCATTTCTAAAAAAATTCTTTCCTCATGGAAAAACCCTAGAAAATATCCATGTCCTATATTTTGAGGAGTTATTCATAAATTGGCATGCAAATTATGAAAAAGGGATATATCAAAAAACCTTGGTCATCTATTTCCTTTTCTATATCTCTAAGCCCTTTGATTATTTTACATTGTAAATCTTACTTCTAATATGTTTTAATTTGAAATCTTATGAAAGGGCATTCAAATGTTCATCACATCATCACAAATGCTAATGATAAATTCAAAGTCAAGGTTTCAAAGGTGTGGCAACTAAAGATCACTTGATTGTGGCTTCTATTTTGGTTCAATTATTTTTAGCTGCAATGATGCGAAGACATAACCACAATAGTAAGAATCTAGAGCTTCACAACATCACAGAGAGTTAAGGTTAACTTGTGGTTAGAACTATGAAACAATGCAAGCCTATCATCTAATCATCATGGGGATAAATGTTGAGTTAAAGATCTGAGTTTTGAGAGTGCGAAAGGTAATCTGTGCAGTTAAGTTAAAGATTCTCATCACAATCTCACATGTTTCCTAAAATAATTAAGATCTTCAGTTACAAGTTTGTGAAGTGAGGTGATGGTTAATCAAAAAGGGCTCAAATATTTTTAGTTGCAATGATGCGAAGACATAACCACAATAGTAAGAATCTAGAGCTTCACAACATCACAGAGAGTTAAGGTTAACTTGTGGTTAGAACTATGAAACAATGCAAGCCTATCATCTAATCATCATGGGGATAAATGTTGAGTTAAAGATCTGAGTTGTGAGAGTGCGAAAGGTAATCTGTGCAGTTATGTTAAAGATTCTCATCACAATCTCACACGTTTCCTAAAATAATTAAGATCTTCAGTTACAAGTTTGTGAAGTGAGGTGATGGTTAATCAAAAAGGTTCATTGCAACATCACCCTAATAGAGAAAACCTTATATCTGGTGGTCCCAAAGAAGTAATAAGGTAATTGTTTAGGCTATGTTTATTTTGCAACTAGGAAAAAAACTTAAGTCTTGAATTGTAACAAAGGTGCAAAATAGTTATCTTTAAGTGTTCTTCACCAAGTAATAGCAACTAGTGTAAGGGGTAGTGCCATGTTTACAAATGTGGTGTTTCTACAAAGGAGAAATTCTTCTTAAGAGGAAATGAATAGAACAAGTGCCTCATGTTGTGCACGTCACAAAGAAAAAATTTAGATCACAGGTACAAGTTATTTATAGAGGTTATAAAAAGATATCAGTGTAAACTTTTATCCCATATTTCTTGTTTAGAGGTACCTTTTGATTTTTAAAATATGTAAGCACTCAATTCATGCTTTTGGAGCACAAGGCTTTCTTGAGGGCCCGCGGTTACCCATGGATAGCAACAATGACATGAATACAATATTGAGTTCCCATGCCACAAATAAAAGATGATGACATCATTAATAGATATGTGATATTCAAGTACATGCTTACAAGGAAAACTACATAGTTAGGAGATTGAGGAGTGACAGGGTGACACTATTTTAGTTAACCATGTCATAGTTTCAAGATATTAGATGTCAGTTTAGTGAAAATAGTTCTAAAGGTGTGAAAGTAGGAAATCAAATGGTTGTGGTGGTTAAACCATGGTTAGGGATTTGAGCTCTAACATTGCGAGGAAAGTTAAGCCCATAGCTAAGAAGTTAAAATCCCATGGCCAAAAAAATTGGGTGTGATGGTATGAAAAGGAGTTAATTGCATGGTTTCTTCGGTTAAAGTGTGGTCAAGGGTTAAGGTCATGAAGATGTAAGAAGATAACATATGGTAGAGCCTTGTGATATGGTGATGATGTGGTAGCTCAGTAATCCAGAGCTGAGCATGAGATTGTAGAGTTGATGTTGGAAAGATAAGATGCTATGACACAATGCATAGTTGGGAGCTAGAAGAAATGGAGTTACAGTCTTATGCTCATCATGGGATCATAAGAGGAAAGATAAAGAGCTAAGATGACATGTGATTTTGGATAGTCGAAAGGAAAAATTTAAAGACTTACAATCTCATGCCAATAGTAAGATTAGATGTAAGAAGACAGATCATTAGATTGTAGGAGTACATCATGAAATTTTTGATGCTACAATAGAAAAGGGTTAACTCACTATGATTATAAGATTGTAAGGCTAGAAAAGAAAAAGCTTGATGTTGTGATAGGGTTGTGATCATGCGATTGTAGAACTTAAATAGAACCCTCAATCATGTGATAGGGTTGTGATCATAAGATCATAAAGGAAAATTCCAAGGCTTATTATCATAAAATGGTTTTGAATTTGAAGTGAATTAATAGAGTAGAGCATAGGTCAGTACAGAATAATGCCAAGAGATGAGTTGATGCTTAAGCTGCATAGCCTTGATGGTGATCATATTTTTAGGTGGAGTGTGATAGTAAGAAACTTAAATAAAATTATATAAACTAAATAGCCCATCAGAAAGGAGTAAACATTTTGAAAGATGTTGTAGATACTAAAGTTCTATCAATGGGAAGCAATTGAATAATTACATGATTAAAGTAGTAGAAGACAAACAAAATTAAGTTGAGGACTCCTAAACTAAGTGCCCTTTACCACCTTTGCAACTACTTTTCCAATTTTAGCCAAATTTAGGGAATGTTTTAAATACAACTTTATAGAAATATCTATTTATTTTATTTTCTAGTAAGATTCTAACATGTGTCCTCCCATCAAAAGCCTGTTGCAATCTTATAAAAGGATTTCCAAGTCCAATTTTTATTACTGTAATAGTAGAATGTTGGTTCCAGTTTTATTATTGTGATACTGCAATCCTCATCATTTTTCTCTGTTATGAACAAGATTTTAATTTTTTTTAAGCATTTAGATATTGTAGTTGTCTATTGTGTATTTTTTGTGTTTTTGCATACATTTGATGTATTAGTTTCAAGGAAATAAATACAAAGCTTTGTTGAAAGTTTCAATTTGAACCTTTTCTCCTCTTTATGGGTTTGTAATTTGTTGTGATATATGTACAAGGTGCATATTATCTAGTTGCAAATTTTCTTTCAAGTTGTATGCCATTATGTATTTTGTTGTTGGGTCAAGGAATTGAGTAAATTTCTTAATATGCATTGATAGAATTGAAAGGATGATGGTAGGATTTGATAAGTATGAGTTTCATTTTGAAGATAGATGTTTATTTGTAAGGTGCATGGATAGATTTGTTATCTAAGTATATCAGTATATCTTTGGTATCCTTGTGTATTGTGTATGTTCTAACTTATCTAATGCCCAATGGATAAGGGACTGATCAACTTGGAAATTGTAAGTTTGTTTTTGTTTCATATGTGGGTTATGTTGATTCCAATCTTTAATCAATTATCCTTTTCCCTTTCTATTTAGGAGCTAAAAGGATTTACCCAGACTTAGTTTGTCAAGTTCATAGGTCATGATTTTTGCTATTCCATGTCTATTTTATTTTTATGGGCACTAGAAGAATTGGGATTTTAATCTACTTTATCTAGATTTAGTTGTATGCTTCAAAATAGGTACCCTATGAATGAATCTAAGGTTCACTTTCCTAGGTCTTGTAGAGCCTAAAGAAGAAGGAGTATATCCTTGTTGGAATTTTCAAATATGGAAAGAGTACTTATGAGAGAGAGGGGGAGGGGGGAGGGGGGTGAATCATAAGTATCACATTCTATCCAATAAAACTCTTAACTGAAAGTAAATTGCATGCATGTAAATACATCAAATAAACATGTAACAAAAAACATGCATCAATAACACTTAACACTGGAATTTGGTAACCCAAAAACTATTCAGGAATAAGAAGGTAAAACTGGGGTGGGGATGATACCCACAAAAATTACTGTAGCAATATTGTTCAACCACTTCTGATGGTTTGCCCTGTTAAAGGCCTGCCCTATTAAAGGCTTTCCACTATGTCAATAGTGACCTGGTTAGAGGATTTCAAACACTTTACATGAAATGTTACCCTGTTAAAAGATTTCATCACCTAGTTAAAGGATTTATCGAAATAGCTGTTAAGCTAACCTATCACCATAGGATTTTTTATTCTAATACAATTGCTAGAGAGTATTAGGTACAATAAACCTAACTGATTACAATCCTTGATTGCTGATTGCAGGCACTTGTTCTACTTTCTTTGATCTAGATCCTTCTGTGATCTGATAATCCTCACTTCTAAAAATAAAATTCCTTACGAACCCTTGTATGTCTTTTCACACCTCTTGTCTCTTACACTTTACAATGAAGTTTCGTCTTCCTTATAAAGAAATTTGAAGATTTAGGGTTAGGTATGGATCTACAATCCATATTCAATCTTCATTTTCCGCTCAGTACTTATCTTTTGCTGATTGGTTGCATGCATTTAGCATTTTTCTTATTGGCTGCATGCAAGTTGCATAGGGAAAATAAAAGATTCGATCTCATCATTAAATCCTTTGAGATTTACCTTATGTCGACTGTAAAAATTGTTTGCATCATAGTTTGTGCAATTACAAATTCTTATGCTGATATACTGAGTTACTCGGCTCCTGAAGTATTGTTGGTGCTCAACAAAAAATGTTTCCTGGATAGCTCGACACCTTAATAGAATTATATTACTCAGCACCTTATGTTACTCGACACTTGTTAACACTTGGTGTATATGAGCAATGCTAGTATGCTAATAGAAACCAAATTTAAATAAAGCTTCTACAAACTAAACAAAATTCATAAACTTCAAGATAGACTAAGATGAACTCTCAATTGAGATTATGAGCCATTAATGGGCTCTCTCAATGAGAAGCTCTCTTGTTAAGTAGCTTTGTCTAAATAGATAGGATGTATGCTCAATATGCTTCCAAAGGCTTCAATGGATGATTGTGGATTTTTGGTGTGGATAGATGGCTTTAGTATGGATTTGGCTCTCAAAATAGCATTATAACTTTACTTCATGGATTGTGTTATTTTGCAAAGGGGAAGGATCCAATTTATAGGCAAGAGGCTTGAGGGATCAAGGGCTAGGATGCAAGGATGTGAAAAAGCTTATAGAAGGCTCAGATTGCATGAGAGGAGAGCACATGGATTGTGCTTCCTTACAACCAATCAGGGAGTGACACATGTCACATGGTGAGAGGATGGAGGAAAGGGGAAGGATGAGTCAACAAAGGAGGCTCAAGGGATAAAATCTTCATAAAGACCCTTCATAAGTGCTTGTAAGAGCAATAAAAGGGCTTGGAAGAGTCATTTATGGCCTAGTGGGCTTCATAAAGTTTTATGGTTGAGATATTTTGAGGGTGATGAGAGAAATTTTGACTTGGACTTGATTAGGAGGGTTTTAAGCTTGCTTAAGCTTGTGCAAATGATTAGAGGATGGATTAGGATGGTTTAGGATTAGCTTAGGGATAGGCAAGTGGATGGCATTTAATGAGGGTGGGTGAAGGAGGAGATATTTATTAACTTTGGCTTGAGTTAGCAAGTCTTAACCCATGTTTAGGGAATGTGACAAGGTTAGGAGGGGATTAGGATTAGGGTTAAAGACATCTTCTAGAAGAGTCTAGACTTTGGATGAGAATAAAGACTTTCTAGAATAGTCTAGAATTTCCTAGGATGAGGATGAAGACTTTCTAGAAGAGTCTAGAACTTCTTAGGATAAGATTTTATGAAATAAATAAAGTTTTATTTATTTCAAGGGTTTGGGTTGAGGAGATATTTATTAAAATATTTTTAATAAACATGAGGATTAATATTTAATCTTGATTAAATATTTTGAGTTGGGATTAGGGGTAGGAAATGATGGGATTAGCCTTTAATCAAAATTAAAGAAGGATTAGAAGATTTTGGAAGAGGTTATTGGTCTTAAGGAAATTGGCCAAGTTTTGGGCAAAAAAATTTTTTATTTTTATTTTGGGATTTTTGGTCAATTTATTAATTAAATAATTAATAAATAACGAAATAATGTTTAAATAAGATTTAAAAAATTTTGGGAGGGATTCCTTGATTAAATATTTTTAATTAAGATAAAGGGATTTAATGGCATAAAAATTAATTAATTAATTAATTAAATAATTAATTAATAAATGATGATGTCATCAGGACTTTTTCAGAAAATAAAAATACTTTATTTTCTAAAGGTTTTTTAGGTGTCTACATTTTGCCCCTCTTTGATGTGATGCCGCAAGTGGCATGACATCAAAGATAAGAAAATAAGATGCCCAAGGCTAGAGCAAAAGAGGAGAGAATGGACTGCAAGATGCCCCCTCAAGAAGGCAGCAGGGAGAGAAAGCGAGGCTCGATGGCTTCTTGAAAAGTACAAGAATCCGAGATGAGCAAGAAGACTCAGATTGGCTTAAGAGAAGAGGTTTAGTTAGCTCAAACTCTCACTACGGGAGAATGATAAAGAGAGAATCAGAGGCACAAGAGGAAGCAAGCTTAAGTTCTCAGGGATTACAGAGGATGAAGGAGCAGAGTGCTATAAAAGGAATCCTGGATAGGGAGATGGATGAGGGGATTAAAAAAGCTGATGCAACAGGATTTCAAAGAGTCAGATTGGCGGAAGATGGGTTTCAAAGATCCCTAGGACTAGGATTGTGGATCTCGAAAGATGAGGCTTGGTGGATTGATTTGGATTGGTGGATCCCTAAGACTAGGATTGTGGATCCCTAAAGCTAAGTGTGAGGAGTGATCCAAAGAGATACTGATGCATAAGATGGGATAGGTGTTGGATATGGATGGGGGATAATGGAGATGAAGGGAATCCATTGAAGCTTTTTGAGCGGGGGGATACTTCAAAGAGAAGTACCACCATGTAGTTGAGCACTAGATTTTCTATAGGACTGTTGGTTAATTGCCAAGGTTACCAAGAACATCAAGGCCTTTTTACCAACTATCTAGAGGACTGATGGACTAACTTAAAACAAACACACAAGGATTGCCCCAGCATCACACATGAATCTCGAAAGAATTAGAGTAGAACCGACACTGGGTAACCCACAAGCAGAAAAGAAAAACAAACAAAAGACATGATCAAGACCTTACGCTCTGATTGCCCCATTCACAGTATACCATGATATGGAAGATCGTGGAAACCTTGAGGAGGGAACAAGGAGATTTCTTGGAAAAGATATTTCAAGACCCAACAGGGAAGAGTCCAAATCAAAAGAAAGTGAAAATCCAAAAGAGAACCGTTTGCCAATGAGATGGGTAGGACGAGGTACTAACGGACCAAGATCAGACATGAGGAAAGCTATATCCTACAAGGACCTATCGGAGAGCACCTAAGCTGGTGGATTTGGATGAGTGATGCGTCTGGCAAGCTGAACTAAGAAAGATAACACTTTGGTGACAAGAAATCTAGCTAAAGGATGCATTGGAATAGCTAACCAAGATGTGCGATGGGTGCAAGATGTTGATCAAGGAGGAACTAACACAAAAGCTGGATAGATACAATGGTACTAAGCTAAAGAGGATGTACAAGCTGATGAACCAAGATATTTACAAGCTGAAGCTGATGAAGATAGTTACAAGCAAGAAAAAGCTCAAGATGATAGGATAGCGGGATGGTTGGATGTTGTACAAGATGCGAAAGCTAAGGGTGGGGTGATAGCGAAAGATATGGATTTGGAAAGATGCATCCAATGATGATGAGAGATTTTGTGACCAAGGATAGCTAGAGGAGCAGGATGAGATGGCTGGATAGGATGGTAGATAGCTAGGATTATGATGGATATAAAGAGATGACATTGGGTTTGCATGAGGATAGCCTAGAGCTAGATACCAATGACAAGGGAGGATGGAAAAGACAACATCTCCAAGGAATATAGTGCCCCCAATGAGAAGATAACATGTGGAAGGAGGTCTTATGATGGATGTGATAGGATTGAAGCTAGGATGGAAAAAGCTGAAGGGGCTAGGGAGATGGATGATAGCTGAGATGATTGGCTCAAGCTGCATAAGATTAGTGGATGGTGTGAGATGGAAGCTGGAGGATGGAGGATAGGTGGATAGATTGGAAGATGGAGTTGGATGTCAAGAGATGACCAAAAGCATGAGGGTGATAGGCTAAGCTGGGGATGGTGGGATTACGCACGACGCTTATTTGCCAAGTTTTCATCATGGTACTTGTCCAAGGTGCTTGAATTGCTAAGTTTTCACCAGTGGACGCTTTATTTTTTTTTTCTTTTTTGACTTTTTGACTTTGGACTTAGCTGGAATGATTTTGGCTTTCTTCAGCTATTTTAGCTTTTTTGGGATTTTTCACTGGCTGTTGGAATGTTCAATTTGGTTGCTAGCTATTGGTACACTAAATGTGTGATTTACGCAATAGATCGGATTAGATGGGATTGATGGTAGGAGATGGAGGGATGAAAATTTTGGAAAGGAGCATGAGATGGGGATGCTTGCAAGAGCAACATTGGCACATGTTGGAATGAGTGTGAAAAGAGCATATGGGGGATAGATGGTAGATGCGGGCATGATGGAGGATTTGTGGAAGCGTGCTTGGGGATATAGGCACCCAAGATGGAGTTAGGAGATGGGGGACATGAGTCACTAGATGGGGGATTAGCAATGGTGGATGCCATTGTGCATTGGGTTTCAACTTTTTTCTTGGGGATCCACATGGTTTTGGATTTTCTTTTCATAGGCTTTTGCATTGTTTTGCATTCTTTGATTGGATTTTTCCTTTTTGGAGTATGTCTTTTAGAATAGACATATGATTGCCTAGGATGTGGATTTTTAGCTTTATGCATTTTGAAGTTGGCATTCACATTACTGTGGCAAGCTTTGGGAAGATGGTTAGGAGAATCTTTGTGAGATGCAAAGGATATGAAAGAGCATGTAGGGGGATGATGATGGATGATGTGCCTTGATATGTGCCTTTGTTGATCTTTCATAGAAATGGATGGAATAGGATTTTTATGATGGCTGATAGGAGGATGGAGGATGGTAGATTTTGGGACATAGGGACCCAAAATGGATTTAGCGGATGAAGGGGGGATATGGTAGGTTGTTTTGGGTTGCAAAGATGGTGGAGGGGGGATGACATAAGATTTCTTGAAGGAGTGATGGGAGGCTGGCATGGTGGGCTTGGAGATAGGCTTGATTTGGGGGTGTGGTGTACCAACACCTTTAGATGGTGAGCCTTTGGATACATATCCAAGACTATGAAATCCTAGATTTTTTTGTGCAATAGTAGGCTCTTTGATTCCTTGCTCTTGTGGTCCTAAACCTTGACCTTGATAATGCCATCGATTGAGCATTTGAACAAGCTGAGGAAACTTTTTGCTTGCAGAAAATGGTAGAAGTGATTTATTAGGTGTATTGCAATGGGGAGATACTATTCTTAATTCTTCTGCTGAGAGAGAGCCACCGTGGATGAATGTAAGTGAACCAAGAGGGTAGATTATAGATGGTGGAATAGCTTGGATAGGTGGTAAGATCAAAGCATGGAGCGGGGGAGATGGAAGGATAGGATCTTGATGTAGCTGGTGGGATGACAAGATATCTTGTAGTGGAGGAGATATGGCTTGAGGTTTTGGAGATGGAGGAGATGGTGACTGCACTATGGATGGAAGACATGGTACGATGATATCTTCATTTATGCTTTGGGGGATGTCAACATGATTTTGGGAAGGATCTTGATAGGATTGGTTTGGAGTGGATGGTGCGATAGGAGGTGAAGGGATGGATTCTTCAAAGGCAGTAGATGGATAGATGGGAGATTCAGTAGTGGAGATGGGTGAGTAGAAGATGGATGCATAAGGGTCATTACGAGAGATTTGGGAAATGCTTGGAGGTGATGTGGATAGGATTTGGAGGGATTTGATAGGTGGTGGGATTTTGATGCTTGTAGGAAGTGGAAGGATTTTAAGAAATTTGATGGATGGTATGAGGATGATAGCTATGGGAGATGGAGGTGATATTATAAATGGGGAAGCTTCATCATTGACTACTTCACATGGTTGGATTAGATGACATGGCTTATCGACTATTGGAGGCAACTTTTCTTGTATTTCCTCTAGGAGATTCTTTGGAGACTCGTGTGTCGAAGGTGGAGGTGGATTGACAGGAATAGCTAGTGTGATGGGGGTGGAAGATTGGAAGCTTGGTTGATGGGGTGATGGAGGGGAAGCTGGAATATTAGATGGCATGACTAGATAGTTTGGAATAACTCTTGGATTTTGGGGGATGCTTGGGGGAATGTTTCTAAGGCTTTCAATATACTTGTCATAGTCAACAAGATTTTCATCATCATTGGAATAGGAGGTGGCAGGAGCAAGGACAATGTGACCAAACACATCATGATAGGATTGGTACTTCATGCTTTGATGGTGAGTTTGATGGGGGTGGGGTCTTGCATATGGATGAAAACGGAAGCTTATAGTTGGATTTGGATTAAGCACAGATTTTGGATTGGCTGATGAAAGATTTCCTAGGGAGAGTCAAAGCTGCATGACAGACCTAAGGAGGATTGGCTAGAGATTTTTGGCTTTCCTGTGGATGGAAGACTTCAAGGGCATGTTGTCAAAAGGTGAGAGTTTTGCTTTCCTATGTGCTAGATTTGGTGGTGGCTGTGTCAACTTGAGGATAGACTAATGATCCTATGGGCATGACACGAGATTGACCACTTGTGGATCCCAACCTTTAGCTCAAGGTGATGAGGGATGCAAGTGACAAAGCTAGATTACCCTAGAAAATGCTCTGTCAGACGGATAACCTTGGTGAGATTGGTTGATTGGTAGGATAGATTGATTGGATAGGAAATTTTGGCAAAGTGACAACAACTCTTTAAAGGCTTGGGTGATTTTGGATTGGGTTGCTAGCTAGCTAGGGGGATGATTTGGATGGACTTCGAATTTGGGATTGTTCTAAGGCAAAGAACTAGATAGATTCGGTTGCAGCGGGGGAGCTTGGATAATTTTCTGATAAGGCAGTGACTACGCTAAGTATGCCTTGAGCTGGGAGATTTCTAATTTTCAGGGATTTCGACCAAAATTGGCAAACATTCATTCAAAAGCTATGAACAAACAAGTAGACAAAAGTTTTCAGCAAGCACGTCGAACACACCAACATCCTAGGAAGCTTTCTACAAGGATGAAATTTGGTTTAGCTAGGGAGTCCTCAATATATGCAAGGTACGTGAGGCCCAAATCCGTAGATGAAACCAAAAAGATGTCACACAGCCAAGAGGAGCGGTAACCCACTTCTCCTCTTTCACTTCTCAAGGGTATAAAGTTCCTTGAGGTTTAGCCTGAGTGACAAAATTTTGATCCCAAGAGAGGTGTCCTTCGATTCACCTCCCAATTCTTATACTCCACCAGAACGTTGGAGTTGAGGTCGTCCCAAGGGGTGATGAAATCCCCATGCAAGCCTCCTAAAAAGTGTAAAACAAGACCACATACATGATCTTGGGCTTTAAAAGACACACGTTCATTCCAATTGATGATTTAAATTTTGTAAGCTATGATTGAAGACACTTGTGATTATGGCATACAATGTTCATTCCAATTTGATAGCATCGTCAGCATAATGAAAGTCGAGAGATCGTTAGCATAAGAAATACGAGCGTCATTGAAAATGCGTCCAAACCATGCAATGTTCATTGATTGTTAGGCATTCAAGATTGAGTGTGAGTTTGTTTTAAGCCCAAAACAAAGATGTGTGATACTCGATTTCCAAGCGCGCGCTCGAAGGCCCTCCACGTCAAGATTTGTCCAATTTTTATGCCCAAATGAAGTGTGAGCAAGATTAATGCGCATTCAAGGAATTTTCTAACTTATAAAAACCACTAAAGACCCAAGTGAGTGGAGTTTGATCTTTGTGGAGCACTTAACACCCTCTTAGGTAGACCCATCCCCATAGATGGCGTTGAGATTGCAACCAATGGTTAAAGTGATGGGTGATTAAAAAGGGTGAGTCCAACTACAAACTTACTATAAGCGTCTTTATTAGTTTTTATAACTTAGAAGATTTCAAAAATGTGGATTCTTTTTATGCTCCAAAAGATGATTATTTGATCTATGGCATTCAAGATTAGATTTGTTGTTTTAATCATGCATTCATAAAAAAAACAAACTTGATTTTAATCCATGGCACTCAAGAGTGATTTTAGCAACATGCATTCAAAGACAAGTGATTAAACATTCAAGTTTTTTCCTTTGAGCATTCAAGATTGAGATTTTGTGTGTTGTTTTAAGAACTTTGAAGTGCTTTGTTTTAACCTTAGATCATTCAAGATTGTTTTGGACTCAAAAGTGAAAATGACTCTTTGGACTTTGGTTTTCATTCAATATTTTGTGTTCTAGTTTGCATGTTTTAAGCCCAAAAATGATATTCCTAGATTGTTTTGATGCATGAAAAACCTAAGAAACATTCAAGATTTTGCAACAAGACATTTGTTTGGAACAAATAACAAAGATTTTAGGACAAGTTTTGGCAACCATTTAGGACTCTTAGTTTTCATGAGATTTTTAAAAGAACTTTAAAATATTTGCAAATGAGGTTCATTTTATCTTTAATTGATGCTTTGAGTTTGTTTTAGATTTTAGTGTGCACTTAGTGTTGATTTTGAACCTTTTGAAATGGAAGCTTGAAGTTCTTTTTAAATTTCCAAAAATGAAGTGTTCCTAATTTTGCATGAATGCATCTAAAACCTTGATGTTGCAAGGATGCAAATTATTAGATTGGTTTAGTTTCACTTGTTAAAAGATTTTTTCTTTTTTGCAAATTTTTAATTTTTTAATGGATTTAAGTATGATTTGGGGGTTCATTTTAAGCACTAAAAAGAAGTGTGTATGATTTTTCTTCATTAAAAAAAAATGGCCAAGATCTCCCACAAGAAGAAGAAGAAGTAGTAGATGGAATAAGAAGAATATAGACAAGAAGAGGAAGAAGACTTCCAAGTGCTTTGTCCACCTATAAGCTTGAAAAATCTGCAAATACTATGAGATAGACTATGAGTTCCTTTGTCTTCTTCATGCTCATGTGGATCTACAAAACCAATTTATACAATCCTACCAATCACAAAAATTAGCCAAAATTAGCAAATGACATACAAAATATGACTAAAAAAGCTAATGAAGATGACCCATGCGGGGTCCCACCAAGCGTGCCAAAATGTATATGAGCAACATTAGTATGCTAATAGAAACCAAATTTAAATAAAGCTTCTACAAACTAAACAAAATTCATAAACTTCAAGATAGACTAAGATGAACTCTCAATTGAGAATATGAGCCATTAATGGGCTCTCTCAATGAGAAGCTCTCTTGTTGAGTAGCTTTGTCTAAATAGATAAGATGTATGCTCAATATGCTTCCGAAGGCTTCAATGGATGATTGTGGATTTTTGGTGTGGATAGATGGCTTTAGTATGGATTTGGCTCTCAAAATAGCATTATAACTTTACTTCATGGATTGTGTTATTTTGCAAAGGGGAAGGATCCAATTTATAGGCAAGAGGCTTGAGGGATCAAGGGCTAGGATGCAAGGATGTGAAAAAGCTTATAGAAGGCTCAGATTGCATGAGAGGAGAGCACATGGATTGTGCTTTCTTACAACCAATCAGGGAGTGACACATGTCACATGGTGAGAGGATGGAGGAAAGGGGAAGGATGAGTCAACAAAGGAGGCTCAAGGGATAAAATCTTCATAAAGACCCTTCATAAGTGCTTGTAAGAGCAATAAAAGGGCTTGGAAGAGTCATTTATGGCCTAGTGGGCTTCATAAAGTTCTATGGTTGAGATATTTTGAGGGTGATGAGAGCAATTTCGACTTGGACTTGATTAGGAGGGTTTTAAGCTTGCTTAAGCTTGTGCAAATGATTAGAGGATGGATTAGGATGGTTTAGGATTAGCTTAGGGATAGGCAAGTGGATGGCATTTAATGAGAGTGGGTGAAGGAGGAGATATTTATTAACTTTGGCTTGAGTTAGCAAGTCTTAACCCATGTTTAGGGAATGTGACAAGGTTAGGAGGGGATTAGGATTAGGGTTAAAGACATCTTCTAGAAGAGTCTAAACTTTGGATGAGGATAAAGACTTTCTAGAATAGTCTAGAATTTCCTAGGATGAGGATGAAGACTTTCTAGAAGAGTCTAGAACTTCTTAGGATAAGATTTTATGAAATAAATAAAGTATTATTTATTTCAAGGGTTTGGTTGAGGAGATATTTATTAAAATATTTTTAATAAAGATGAGGATTAATATTTAATCTTGATTAAATATTTTGAGTTTGGATTAGGGGTAGGAAATGATGGGATTAGCCTTTAATCAAAATTAAAGAAGGATTAGAAGATTTTGGAAGAGGTTATTGGTCTTAAGGAAATTGGCCAGGTTTTGGGCAAAAAAAAAAATTTTAATTTATTTTGGGATTTTTGGTCAATTTATTAATTAAATAATTAATAAATAAGGAAATAATGTTTAAATAAGATTTAAAAATTTTTGGGAGGGATTCCTTAATTAAATATTTTTAATTAAGATAAAGGGATTTAATGGCATAAAAATTAATTAATTAATAAATGATGATGTCATCAGGACTTTTTCAGAAAATAAAAATACTTTATTTGCTAAAGGTTTTTTAGGTGTCTACACTTGGCACTTATTAACACTCGACACTTATTAACACTCAGCACTTGTTAACACTCGACACCTGAACTTCACTCGATATTTGTTTTTCACTCGACAGCTGATCTTCACTCGGCATCTGAAAACTACTCGGTAGATGAAGATCACTCAACATGCATGATGTACTCGGCATCCAATGTGGAATATGTTTAAGTGTTTTGGCACTCAAGTGTCAAAAACACTATGATGTTAACAATCTCCCTCTTTGACATGAGTGACAAAAACACTTAACTGACCTTATAAGTACATTTACTAATATGATTAGTATGTACATATTGAAAAATTTGATCAAAATTTGTGACTTACAATATATACCTCAAAAATTTTGTAACTCCCCCTGAGTTGATTGTGCCTTATCTATATATCAATGCTCCTCCTTTGTATCTGTTCTCCTTATTAATCTGTATCTCCCCCTTTTTGACACTTATGTCGAAGAATGTTTAAGGGTTAAGACCATATTTAGCAAAAAATGTGCTATTTACCTCCATAATCATTCTGAGAGCTACATCTCAATTGTTCAAGGCAATTTCTAGTGACTTATGCTGGATAGTAGTCTTGGCAGCAAGTTGAATAAGTCCATCTAATGTAGAAAGATTTGGATCTTTCTTGAGTACATTTTCAACATATACTTTCTCTTTATGGAGTATCTTTAAATGTGGGGTAATGGAGGACTGAAGTTGTATTACTCTAGCCTTAATATTAGCCTCATCTGCTATTAAGACAACTATTTCTTTGTGAGTGTGAAAAGATTGAGAAAAATGCTTCTCACTTTGAGCTGGATCACTCGGTAGTTGCATGCTTGAAATGTTTAGATTTCTTTCCAAGCTCAGTATCTTTTGGCTTGTTTCTTGTGTGAAGTATGAAAAATCACACAATTTTTTTTATAGTGAGAATATATTCTCAAGTACCTTCTTCACCTTATCAATAAGCTTTGCCAATTCTACTTGTGAAAGTGCGATTTGTCTTGATATTTTCTCATTCACTTTCCCTTGAAATTTTCTTTCTGACCATTCCATAAGTTTTGCATTAGTTTCTAGGTCTTCATTTGTCACCTGGTCAACAATATCTGTTAGTTGCTCTATGATATGCTTTGACTCATCCGGTGATTGCAAACTGAAGGCATCCATAAAGATGTCCTTGATCTCATAAAGTGTTTGCTTATTTTTATACTCTTTCCTGAGTATTTCCTGTCTTTTCCTTCTATTTAGTGCATCCTGCACCTCATTGATTTGATCAATGGTTATTGATTTTGAGTCATACCTCAGTATGACTATCTCTTCATCTAATTTAGGGTCTCCATAGTGAAGTACCCTTGCAACTTTGGTAGTACTAGATGATGGTGCTGAAATCTGCAATGGTTGGTGTGAAAGAGTTCCCAAGGTAGGCAACTTTATTAATGTTTGAATTGCCTCCTGTTCTTTAGGGGTTTTTACTATTACCTCTTCCTTCTGTCTATCATTATCAATTATTGTTATCTATGGAAGTGCACTTTGTATTTGTGCTATAGGATCAGATGTAATAGTCTGTCCTGTTTGTTCTTTTCCTTTTTCTACAGCTGCACTTTGATTTTGTCTTACAGCATCAATTATACTTGTTGGTATTTCAAATTGACTATTAGTAGTTGTGATAGAAGGTGGTTCTTATGTATTCACCTTATCTTTAACTGTACTTTCTACTAGTTTCTGTAACTCATCTATATTGACCAATATTGGATCTGCACATAATATTGCTTGTTGTGTTGATTGGTCAAGAATTCTTTTTAGATCTTTTGTAGTTAGTGGATTGATATTCTGACCAGAAGTATCAGGAACATCAGTTATTGTTATTGTACCTGTAGATGGGATGGATGCTTGTGGAGGGCTACGGGGTGGCAATTGTGTGTCTTGTACACTCTGATCTGGTTGCTCTTCTGGCTCAACTATTGCCATTGTATCCTATTTTTGTGTCTCTTCCTCCTCTCCATCTTTCTTTTCTTCTTCTCTTTTCTTTTCTTCTTCTTATTTCCTCTCTTGTTCTCTCCTCTTTTCTTCTTCTTCTTTCATTTTTCTCCTCTCCTCTATTGTTATAGCTACTTCTTCCTTGTATTCTTCCTCAAGAAAATCTTCAATCTTTTTATACAAACTCTTCCATGATTTCATTTTTCTTTGAACAATCTCTTCCACTCTATTTTGAAGTATAAAGAATGCCCTATATTTGGGTGTAAACCTATTATTATGCCTTTTGACTACTTTGCTAACTTGTTCTCTGGTCAAATTTGGCAATACACTTGCTAGGGTTGATTCCCTCATCTCCTTCTCCATTTTTAAGGAAAAATGCCATCTATCTTCTACAATTTTTGACAGCTCCTTTGGCAATTGACCATCTAGTTCAAGTGGAGTGTACTTGAACTGTGCCATCATTCCATACACTATTTCTTCTATTTTATTTTATTCTTCTTTATTAAACTTACTAAAATCAACTTTATTTAAATTATTCAAGTCACCATTTGCAATCTTTTTACATAGGGTATCAATTGATGAATTGCTTACCTTTTCTGTTTGCTCTTCGTCATCAGTGTCAGGTTGAGCCACATATCTTCTTCTTTTCCTCGGCTCTTCTTGTGATTCCTTGACTTGTTTCTTCTTGGTAACTTCCTCATTAGAATTTTGAGTAGAGGCTCTTGTTGATGCTCGTGTTGTTGGCTTTTGAGGTGATGGAGTGGCAACTTTCTTCGATCTGGGCTTGGCTGAAGGCTGTTATGTTGCCTTTCTCTTCTTTGGCTTAGCTTCAATTGGTGCTTCCTTGGCTTCTTCTTCCTCTACACCTTCCTCCTTGTCTTCTTCAAGACCTTGAGTTAGTTCCATTTGCCCTTGTTCCTTCTCATCTTCATCCTCACTTTCATCTTCTTCTTCTTCTGCCTCAACCTCAATTTCTTTTCCAAACTTCTTCTTGATCTTCTTGATTAATTTTTCTTTCTTTTTCAATGTAGAAGTAGTTTTTAATTCCATGTTTATTTTTTATCTTACCACATCATAAGTGCCAAAATGTGGTGCATTTTTATCTGCTTCTTCTACCAATAATGCAATTATTGTTGTTGATGCCTCATCAATATTGATTTCATATCCGAATGGCCTTAGCCATCTTACACTTGGTATTATTGCTTGAATATAAGTAAAATAAATTTCAACTAAGAAACATATATCATTATTATACTTTTCCACTAATGAAGTTGGTATCCTTGACCTTTGCTTCATGGCTTTCTTGAAATCTTCAAAATAGCTTGTCATCAAAGTATCAAAATTTTCTCCCATTTGCTCTATATATTCATTAATTTTTGTGATGATGGTTCTTTCATTCCTCCATGCTATTTTACTAAAAGAGGGAAATTCATTCTGTACATAAAAGAATATGGAAACTAAGATTGCTCCAAATTTTCATTGTGTGCCCTTTGTTCTTCTTATGGCAGGTAGATTTTCATTTATCTGTTGCAATTGCAGTTCTGCAAGATCATAGGTATGATCCTTTTTCACCAATTTGTAACCTACATCTACTGCAATGCATGGTACACTATTAAGTCTACTGGATCGATAGAATTTGTGAGCAATAACTCTAATAGCAAACTCAACTAGAGGATCCTTTCTAGTATGAATTGTCATTCCTCTTTTGTTCCATTGTGCACCAGTATTCCTTTTAATGACCTCCTTTGATTCATTTCTTAGGGTCTTGTACTGATATAGGGTTGGGTACCCTATTACTCTATGTTTAATTTCCTTTGTCAATTTGATGGGTATATCTTATAACCACAAGTTTCCACCATGGATTCTGCTCAATACAAGTCTAATCCATTTAGTTTTGAATATGGTGGGAAAACTAAAAACTTAGGTCAAACCCTTTCTTTCAACAATTTTAAATTCTTATTTCAATGCTCCATCTACACATATTTTATCATAAGCTTGTCTAATTTCCATATCTCCTAGAGCTCCTATCTTGCAATTGTAACATTTTCTCACATCTTGAACCATTACAACTTTTGGGGGAATGTGGGAGAGAGCTCCGGCTGGGTCATTTTTGTAAGCAACTTCGAGATTAGGGCAGAAATCAAGTTTCTTCACTTCATTTGAAACTAACTGGACTTCAAAAGACTCTTTCTCCTTGACTTTCTTTGAACTTGACACCATTTTGCGAACTAGGGTTTATACAACAAATGGGTATAAAACTAGATAACTGGGCACAAAAAAAAAAACCTTTAGATTGATGAAAAATCGTGTTGAATGAGGTTGCAATCTTCTTGAAACACTAGATTCTTGCTATGTAGTCACTCAGCTCTCTTTCTTCTCCTTTGCTTCTTGATCACGATGCAGAAAATTGATTGAAATCGTGATAATATACCCAAATTTCATCACATTGAATGCTCAACTACCAACTCAGCTTCTAAAGAAATTTTGACCTAACTCGGATTCCATTATTTCGCTTTTACTTGGCTTTCTATTAGAGTTATCCAACTCGGCATCAGTTATTAGCTCGGTTGTTGTTGGGAGCTCGACATCTATTTTAACTTGGCATCCAAAGGCAGTTCGGCATCAACATTTAGTTTTTATCTTGACATCTTGTTTCATGTGGATTTATACTTTGCTTAGCTTCTTTGTCTTGGGATTGATGTATGATATAGCCTTGTATATCAGTCCTGTGTATTTTTTTTGTGCTTAGTTTGATGAAGTATGATCACTTGACCCATTGGGTGAAGTGATCCCTCCACTTGATGTGTTGCACTCTTCCTTCTTTTTCCAAGTTTTATTCATTTTCCCTCTTATCTTTTCAATGTCAATCTTTTGTTTTCCTTTGTTATCTTCAATCTTGGGTGCCTTTGATCTTGTAGGACAGTTTCTACTAATATGACCAGTCTTCAAACAACTAAAACATGTAGTTTGATTCAACCATCTTTTGTAGTTTTCTTTGAAATGTGTTCTTATACAGTTCTATGGTATATGTCCATATTCTTGACAATAGTGACAGCTATACCTGGTGTTGTAGTCCCAATGATAATGACTTCCATTTCCTTCTATTTTTGCTGGTTGATTTGATGTCCACATAGGTTTTGATCTGCATTCAAATGCCCTATGTCCATACTTTTTGCAATTATAACAATGTCCATCAAATTTTTGAGTCCTTGTGACATTGGATCTGCAATTTTGTGTCATATGTCCTTGCATGTTGCACTTGTGACAGAAACTTTTGGGTATGTTTGATTGATTGAATCTTCTACTCTTGCACACATTAGTTGTATGTCCCTTCTTATTATAGTAATGAAAAGTGGGTTTTGAATTCTTACCTTTATCACTTCTTTGTTCAGCACTCTTTGATGATTCTCCAACTTCAGTGCTATTGTATCCTAGTCCTGATGTATCATGGGCATATTTTGCTGATTTCAGCAACTGTTCAAAATATTTGATGGCTTCACTTGATTTATTGAGATTTTCTGCTACCTCTTTTTCTCTGTTCAATTCATTCTGCATCTTCAAGGTGGAGATCTCAATATCTTTTATATTGAGTTCATGATGAAGGTTCATCATTTGGGCAAGTGTATCCATCTGCATGTTTGAGATCCTTGTTAGTTTAGTACATTTTTCTTCAAGTCTGTTTGCAAGATTTCTTTTATCATTTTCCAACATCACTTTTTCTTCAACTGCTCTTTTCTTGTGTTCAGTAATTTCACATATCATTATGGCTTGTGATTCATGTTCCATCTTGAGAGATCTTATCTCATCTGCTTGAATTTTATTTTTCTCCATCAGTTCTGCTATTGCCGGATCAAACTCTTTAGTGTCTCCACTGGAAAATATGTTGATGGTATCAATCTCCTTGTAGTGTATATCATTTTCAGCTATGGCTAGATCCTTCCTCTTTTTTAATGAGTTTCTCAACTTATTTCTGAATTCCTCCAAGCTACGCAAAGCAAGTTCCACATCTATCACCTAATTTTCAATGATATTTCCAAGTTTGAAGGCTTCCATCTTTTAGATCTTTTCCTCCAACTTGTTAGGCTTTTCCTTGTGAGAACTTGGATTTTCTCTAATACCAATTGTTGGAAAATTCAAATATGGAAAGAGTACTTATGAGAGGCGGGGGGAGGGTGAATCATAAGTATCACATTTTATCCAATAAAACTCTTAACTGAAAGTACATTGCATGCATGTAAATACATCAAATAAACATGTAACAAAACACATGCATGAATAACACTTAACATTGGAATTTGGTAACCCAAAAACCCTCTAGGAATAAGAAGGTAAAACTGGAGTGGGGATGATACCCACAAAAATTACTGCAGCAATATTGTTCAACCACTTCTGATGGTTTGGCCTATTAAAGGCCTGCCCTGTTAAAGTCTTTACACTATGTCAATAGTGACCTAGTTAGAGGATTTCAAACACTTAACATGAAGTGTTACCCTATTAAAGGATTTATCAAAATAACTATTAAGCTAACCTATCACCATAGGATTTTTCATTCTAATACAATTGCTAGAGAGTATTAGGTACAATAAACCTAACTGATTACAATCCTTGATTGCTGATTGCAGGCACTTGTTTTGCTTTCTCTGATCTGGATCCTTTTGTGATTTGATAATACTCACTTCTAAAAATAAAATTCCTTACGAACCCTTGTATGTCTTTTCACACCTCTTGTCTCTTACACTTTACAATGAAGTTTCATCTTCCTTATAAAGACATTTGAAGATTTAGGGTTAGGTATGGATCTACGATCCATATTCAATCTTCAGTTTTCGCTCAATACTTATCTTTTGCTGATTGGTTGCATGCCTTTAGCATTTTTCTTATTGGCTACATGAAAATTGCATAGGGAAAATAAAAGATTCAATCTCATCATTAAATACTTTGAGATTTACCTTATGTCAGCTATAAAAACTATTTGCATCATAGTTTGTGCAATTAAAAACTCTTATGCTGATATACTGAGTTACTCAGCTCTTGAAGTATTGCTGATGCTTGGCACAAATTGTTTCCTAGATAGCTCGACACCTTAACAAAATTGTATTACTTGGTGCCTCATGTTACTCAGCACTTGTTAACACTTGGAACTTATTAACACTTAGCACTTACTAATACTCGGCACTTATTAACACTTGGCACTTGTTAACACTCGGCACCTAAACTTCATTTGGTATTTGATTTTCACTTGGCAGCTGATCTTCACTCGGCATCTGCAAACTACTTGGCACATGAAGATCACTCGGCATGCATGATGTACTTGGCATCCAATGTGGAATATGTTTAAGTGTGTTGGCACTCAAGTGTAAAAAACATTATGATTTTAACAATCCTTATAGTTGGTAATTCACTAGGTGTATTTGTCCCTATCATTGTGTTATTCAAAATGGAAAATCTGCCAAGGAGTATGAAATCTAAAAGGTGATTCAATATAGTTAGAAGAAAGGCATGTGAAAATTTTGCTACATCAACAAGGTTGTGAGGTATTTTCCTTCTCTTTATTGAAGATTCATGTCTCCTAGTGGTTACCTTATTTAGAACAACAATATTTTGAGAGTTGAATATAAATTGCATTGTTACTAGTGATTTCATCATCAATTAGTTTAGCTAGGTAATGTTTCAAAATGTTGGTGTAAAGGTTTAGAGTAAAGAATGAACAAAAATCATTTTTCTATTTTCCATGTTTGTAAATCTTCAAGAGTGGTTTTATGATTTGCATATTTTCTTACAAATTAAAAGTCTTGTCTTGATTTAACAAGTGAAAAATTATGTAATATTTCTCACAAGTGTGACTAGCGACTCTATATCTTTGTACCAATTTTCCTAGTTGATTTCACATTAAATTTTTTGAAGGAATTTTAGCTTGTATGGGAAGATCTGAAGCTTGTGATAGTAGCTCTTGGAATATAAGTATATGTTCTTAATTAGAGAGTTTGAATGTTGTATGTATCTATTGTTATAAGAATTGGAATGTTAGAAAGTCAATCATAGCTATGATTTATTTATCCTCTTCAAGGGGGTGGTAGATCTACATGGTTTTCATTAATGGTGTGAAGAAGTTGAAGTTTACACCCATGCCAAATCAATAGATGAAGTTTCAACATCTTCACTTAAGGTATATTGATTTTCATGTGTATCCTTTTCATGAAAGTCAATAGTTAGAAATGGTTAGTACCTGTATTTAGTAATTATCATCACTAGGTGAAATAGGTAGAAGTTTTATTTTCTAATGGAATTATATCTCATATCTGAAGTTAGTCTACCAAGTTATGAAAGTGTTCAAGGTCTAAGAGATGATAAATTTTATATAAAGTTTGAATCAATGCTCATGGAATTTCATTTTTCTTAAATACCTAAGGAATCTTCATGGCTTATTGTTTTCCTAGAAGTCTTTATGCTTGATTCAGTTGATTGGCCAACACATTTTAGATTACAAAAGATTTTACAAGTTGAAGAATACATCAAGAAGATGGAAAATAATTTGTATAAAAATAGAATTCATGTTCAATATTTTAATGATGATAGTGAATTCCTTGAAAGTTAGAATGAATGTAATGAATTTGTATATAATTATAATTTATCTTTTGAGTGTGGAAAGAGGGATTGAATTTTTAGTGAATCAAATGATTGTAGTCAACATGAGGAAGATGGATATATAACTACAAATGAATCTTATGATAGTATGTATCAGAATGAAGAAACTTCTAATAGTAGTATGGATAACTCTTCTTGTGATGAAAATGATGATATACCTAGTGAAAAAGTTTTGTACAAGGAAGAGAAAATGTATTATAGTGATAATTCTAATTTTCTATATTGTCATACTAATGGTTCTTTTGTTGTAAGTTATTCATGTCATCCAGATAATAATCATAGCCAAGAGGAGAAGACTTTTGAGGAAGTATGCTTGAACCTTGATGAAATTTCATCTTTGTTAGTTTTTTATTTTGAAAGGTATGTGTAAGTATTGCTAAGGATGCTCATATTTTTGCTTATGATGTTTCTTCATTTAATGAAGTCATTTCCCCAAACTTTGATGTGGAAAGAGATCTATAATCAAAACCATCTTTTTCAAGCTTTGGAGGTGTATATGATAGTATCTCAAATGTCTATGTAGATGACAACTTTTTTGATGTGAGGGATATTATTAAAGGGAAACTTCATACTAATTCAAACTCTTCTCATGTTGGTGACCTTGCATTAAGTTTTAATTATTCATCTGATGAAAAGGAAAATAGTGGAGGTTGTGATTCTAATTCTGAGTTTCTCTTTTATGTTCATGAATCTTGTAATGATGAGTTCAAGTTTTACTTTAACAATTTGTTAGATGAGGACTATGGTTATGACCAACACATTTTATGTTAGCACTTTTAGGATAGTATTTCAAGCTTGGTGACTAATCAATTTCTTGACTATGAAAGAGTTTTAGCATGTGATACATCTTTTTGGATGAGTATTAGGACTACAAATGATGAGAAATCAGATTTTATATACTCTTGACACCTAGTTACACAAGGTAAGTTGCAAACTTTTGACACATGAAACTTTTTCAATGAAGAAGAGTACGAGCACTTTGTGTTTTCGGCATACGTGAGTCTTTTGATAATGGTGACTCTTAGTTTGATTTTGGAATTCAAGGGCATGCTGATATGAATTTTCATTGTAAGAAGGATGAAGATACTATTTCAATTTTTTATATGCACTATGAAAGTGATTTTTTTTTATCTAATCTACTAATAAAGAATTATAATATGTTTGGTGAAACAATTGAGAATGATACTTACAGCTTACCTCAAGAGTGTGTAAATTAAAATCTGCTACATGATAGAGGTAAGAAATTTTGTTGAGGTTTTGGTGGCCTGGGGCAATTGTTATATAGTTAGAATATTTTTTCTTTCTATAAAGTTTTTTGAGAGAGATTTGTTGGAGTAGTTTACTTAACCAAACAATTCTAAGTCCTTGTCATGCCTACAAGGGACATGCATTCCTGGAAAGAGCTACTATTGGCCTAATTTTTCACTGAGCCAAAAAAATTGAAATACCTTGTGAAAATTAGGAATAGTTTGTGTTCTTACAGTTTAGGGTTTTTGAAAGTTTTTCTTTCCTTATGAAAAAACCCTACAAAATATTCATGTCCTATGTTCTAATGAGTTATTCATAAATTGTCATAAAATTATGAAATAGGGATATATTAAAAAACCTTGCTCATCCATTTATTTTTCTGTATCTCTAAGCACTTTGATTATTTTGTATTGTAAATCTCACCTCTAACATGTTTAAAGTTGTGATATTGCAAAAGGGCATTCAAATGGTCATCATACCCTCATAAATACTAATGATAACTACAAATTCAAGGTAGTGAAGGTGCAACAACTGAAGTTTTCTTGATCATAACTTATATCTTGGCTCAAAGATTTTTAGTTGCAATGGCATGAAGAGATAACCAATGCTATCATAATCTAGACCTTCACAACATACAAAGAGTTAAGGTTAAAACATGGTCAGAAATATAATGCTTTGCCCAAAGATCCTTGGAAACAAGGATGAAATACAAGCCATAATATTTATTTTTTACAAGTATGAATGCACATGACAACATCATACAGGGATCACAAAGATTGCAATGGAAGACTTAACCACCATCCTGGAAACTAATGAATCTTAAAATGCCACTACTAACCAAAATGATCGATCATTAAGAATGCATAACTAAATTCAAATTGAACACATTCCGAATTCAAAATGTGAATTCAAAGGACTAAAGAATTCCTAAGAGGGTACCACAAACAACTCCCAAAAAGTTTGGATCACATCAAAAAGTGCTCGTTGCTCACCCACACGTGTTTTTGCAAAAATCCAGGTGATACTTTAAGACAACATTGGAAAGTTTTGCATGACATTCCTAAATAAGGAGGGTGACACTTTTAGGGACTGGGCAATACTTCTCTTGAAGGTGTGCGATACTTTAAGGGTGTCATATGATAGTTCTTACAAGGAGGTGCGATACTAGAAAGTATTGCATGATATTTCTCCAAGAGGCATGCGATAGAATCAGGGGATGCATGATGTGACGCCCCGCCAAGGGATCCAAAAGAATTAACCTAAAGTTTCACCAAGTTTGGTAGCATTTTTTTTTCCCTTTTGAAACATGGAAGTTAAACCATTCATATCATACACAGTAGCAAAAGCAACAACATGCATTCAACTAAAAGTAAATGTAAACTTACATAAAAGGTTACATTCCTTAAGGATCCCTTAACATTGAATCACATCTAAATTAACTATTAATGATTCCATCTAATAACACATCCTCATGAAATAATAATGATAAGTCTAACGTGCTTAAAATAATATACTTTGTTCCAAATGTCCCTTAATAAATTACATTTTTAGAATGCTCAATCATCTGTTGTACATGGCACAGGGTATGAAAGGCTTAAAAGAATATACATGTGTGGAAATAAAGTACATCATCATCCTATTCTAATCCATGATGCAAGTGTAGTAAGTAAATGAAACCAAATATCATATATGATACATCATCGTAAGAGATCACCATAAATCATAACACATAATTAACTAAGTGCATAAAATTCTCCATTTAATCTCCAAGTCAACCCATTTATCTCTTCAAATTAACATAGAATTATCGCTCCATTATTTTAAAACAATTTTCTAAAATGATCATAAGATAATTATTTACTTATATAAATCATCAAACTAGTTCCCATCGACTTTACCAAAAATCATTCGCATTATGTTACAAAAGTCAATTTTACTAATGAGTAAATAAAACTTCCTTAATTCCAACAAGCATCTCCCATTATCCTAATCGTTAGAATAAAACTCATGAACTTTCAAATAAATAGTTTACAATTTCCTTAAAATCGATATTATCAACAATCATATCAATTATAAATCTCCATTGCATAACTTAATTATCAATTAAAATTTATTTAATTCTACAATTAATTAAATTAATTAATAACTAACCAACCTTATTAATATATCCTTTTCTTTAATAATAATTAACAAATTATGAATAATTTAATAATTCATATTTATCAATATTTATAGAACATTAACAATAATTTTATATTAAATAACATTAAAATATGTATTAATGTTAATTAATAAATACATATTCTAATTAATAAAAATGATTATTAAAACTACATATAAATCTAAAACTTAACTTATAACAATAATACCAATCTAATTCATACCTTTTAAATCACATATTATAATAATCTAATAAAATTTTTAACTACACTATATATAAACAGAGGCATTTTTTTTAAAAGGGTTTTGAAGTGATTTTTAAATCACTAACGGCTCTTAATAGACCATGCGGCCCTACCCCCTGTTGCAGGGCCTGTGAGAGTAGTCGCAATACTTATGACAGCAAGTATAGGCGACTATCAGCGTCAGAGCTATGAGGAAGGTGGGGGTAGGGGGTGGGTAAACCTGCTCCTCCCCTATATATTTTATATTTTATTTTGTTTATTATCATAAAAAAAGTCATCGATTCATTATTATTATTTTTTTTTAAATTGCTTTTGTTAAAAATGTTTACAATAGAGAATTCAAAATGTTTTCAGTATGATTCAGACTTTTATATATTTGTATATATATTTTAGATACGTTTCCAAGTTTATTTAAACAGAGCTTTTGTGTGTGTGTGTGTGTGTGTGTGTGTGTGTGTGTGTGTGCGTGTGTGTGTATGTGTGTGAAGATCAAATCATTGTAGGAATACAATGTATCCCATTTAGATTCACCTATTTTATTTTTTTCTAATAGGAATGTCCAAGCATTTAAACCCTAATCCCATATATTCTTCAGATCTATGCATGTGGGGTTTCCCATACAGAAATTTAAATACCCAAGATAAGAATGCATACAACCAAGATATTCAACACATGAAATCATCAGAAAGCATTCAGAAGACACGAAGAAGACATGAAGTGTAAGAAGCAGAAATAACATAGGCAGAATCACAAGTGTCTACTTGGACACTGATACTAATTCACTTCTCCTCAAAATCTACAAAGCAAGCTCCTTCCTTCTCCAACATTCACAGATCCACCAAACACGCTCTCCCTCAGCTTCTAGGAGTGCCTGAATATAAAGAACTCTTAGGAAGCACCTAGAATGTCTCTAGAAACAACTACAAGATGAGATAAGCGTTGACAACTAAGCACAAGCTTTTTCCAACCTTCTAGATGAGTCACAAGGTTGTAGACACCATGTGCTTAATTTTTGTGCTAACTCCTGTGTCGTAGACATATCTGCAATCAAGAGGTGCACTTACTCCTAGATAGACTTATAACTTTTATTTTAATTCTTTTATTATTATTATTTATTTATTATTTTATTATTGTTAATTTTAATTTCTTTTATTTAATTCTTTGACTCAATTAATTTCCATTTAATTAATTAAAATCAAAATATCAAAATGTCATAACATTATATTAATTTTTTCAAAATAATTAAATCATTATTTTTTCCAAAATAATTAAATTATTAATTAAATATTTTAATTTTAGACTTAATTAATAGAAAATTCACCGTAGACCTCCAAAATAAAATATGAAAACCCATCATAGAACAATCCACACAAAATCAGTCTAAAGGGTTAAAATCATGAATTATGTCATCCGACACATTCGGTAAGTAAAACATCTCAAATACTTGTCCTACATCTCTAGGACAAATGGTTTAAGCGTTTAGGATTTGGACTTGAGAATTTGTCTCCCCTCTCTTACCATTGAGATAGTGCAATAGGGTACACTCATCCTAGCAATTCAGGGAAGTCAATACCTGGTACCTACAACTTGCATAAAATCCATGCAGGTACATATTATATATATACATGCTAAGCTAAACAAGCAATGGCAAGAAGTGGTGCATCGTGTAGATCTCGAATAGTAGGTGACTACGACTCCCTTCCCTAACCACATTAGAAATGCCATACAATAAGAGAACAAACACGCACACCATACACATGCAAGTATGGGGTAAGTATCCATAAGAAAACACATGTGATAATAAACCATCTAACTAATCATCATCAATAACTAAAAATAATGTAATAATCATCATGCATACATGAAATGTAAAGTCTAAATAATCAAATCATATATCAACTAAATCTATAACACAATATCTGATAGTCTCAAAACAATTCTACTAACCATCAACATAAAGCTATTTTAATAAGCTCGACCATGATAGCAACAATGTATCTAGAAAAATGTAAACAAGGGTAGCCACTACACATGATACAATATTGTATCACACCATGTTGATAGATGGTCACCTAGGAAACTCAAGAAACACTTAAAGTCAAACAATAGACTAAAATTGAATTTAGACCTCTGCATCGATGAGTACTAGATCCACAGAGATCTCGGAGCGAATACTCGAGTGCATAAACAACAAGATGCCAAGAAATAGGAAAGAGGAACATTTATCCATCTAAACCAAAGTAGTAAAGAAGATACTAAAAGCAACAGCACAGTGAACATAAGAAACATCACAATGTACATTAATAACATCACAATAACTGAAAAACTAAACTAAGTATGCAGTTCCTCCCAACCATCAATAACATCATAATACCATCATGGATCCTAGCCATCCCTTGCATGTAACATCCCAAGCCACCAATTAGATCATCGGTACTATTGTAATAGGGACATCACTACTAAAACATGCTACAATATAAGCGTTAGAAAATCTAACATGCTAGTGGAAAAGCATAAGATAATCCTACAAGAAGATAACATCCCCTACCACATGATAATCATCATAATAGGCAAATCTAATATGCTAAACCAATAAGCAATAGATAATTCAATACACAATTCACATTGTCTAGTCATATGCTAAACATCATACTATGGGAATGTGTCAAATAAACTAAAATCCTCTAAACATGATATCAAAGAATCCAAATGAAAGCATAAATCAAAAGGAAGCATACTCTGGAACTTGAAGTACCAAGTGAGAATATCCAGTAACGGTTGCACTAGGATAAAAGACCATCCCTGTACACTAGCCCCTAGTACTGCTAAAGGTAGCTATGCATCCCAACCATGTGGTACCTAGAGGTCAACACCCATCATCTTGATGGAGATAATGATCCAACCACAACCACAAAAAAACAACAACTATGGCTAACACTCATGCCAGATAGTGTGATGGCTATAACCAAGAACCTAAGACAATGTAAGGAGTATAGGTCCTGGTCAGACACTCAAAAGGATACTAAGTAGGGGTTGACATCACAGAGATTCACTTGGCATCCACAAGCCCAAGCTTAGATCACATGTGGAAACACTCTTAAGGTACTCCCTTGGAGGCCATCAGACAAATGCGAACACTCATTAAATCTGCTCCCTTGAAAGCCAATGCATAGAACTTTTTCATTATCTTAAGTTTTATTACCATTCACACATTTTCTTTAATTATCACTTATTTAAAACTTCCTCTGCCAACCCTATGGGACTGAGTTCACCAGGATGTGAGATAGAAGCCCCCTCCATATGCTACCCTACCCTACCCATGCTCATCCTATGACAAGTGCATGTGGGCATGCATACTCCCATCCCAACCCCAATGATCATAACTTCTAGAAGTACCACGAAAGATTAGGACCCACAAGTCCTTTGACTAATGTACATGTACATACTCCTGTGTGGCATGCCACTATCACAAAGATCATAACACAAGGACATGATGAGAGCACAATGTAAAACAACAGTCAACTGAAAACAACTCAAGAGGATGGATTCTACATGAATCCCAAGAACCAATAAAACCATACATCATGAAATCACTCTACCAACCTCAATCTGGGAGTATGGATTCTACACAAATCCCAATGATGCAACAAGACCAAACATCATGAACTCACTCAACGGGCCTCAATCTAGGAGTATGGATTCTACATGAATCCTAATGTCTACGAAACAAAGGAAAAGATTCGAAAGAAACCAAAAATTAGGTATAAAATCACTCAATCGAACACAAAATTAGGAGTACAGATGCAACATGCATCCCAATGAAAACATAAAAGTACAAAAAAGGTTTGATTGATATCCAAATAGATAAGCCAAGTCCCAAACCTAACTCATGCCAAGAAAACTTGAGAAAATAGGGCAGCATGCAAAATGAGGTAAAAACCCCAAATTTTTGGAAAACTTCAAAATTAAAACCCATTTGACCTTTGCGTACAAAAACCCCAAAAATCCAAAAATAATTAAGTTTGGACACCGTATGCAAAAATAGCCAGCATAATAGTGCAAAACCCCAAACCCTCATCCTGAAAAATAGGAAAATATTCATACCTGCCCAACAGGGTAGAAATAACATACAGAAATAGAGGGGAACACTAGTTCTTAGCCTCCAAACAAATAGCTACCAAAAATAGAAGCAAAAATAGAGCCAAACCAATAAAACAGAAAAGCCCCATCTCAAAGCCAAAAGGGTAAAATGGAAATTTGAACCATAAAATAAATATCCCATAGAAGTAGCTCAAAATCATGGCAATCCAAGGTTTCCCCACACTAGATCCAATGAGCTTAACCTCGCGATGATCCCACACTCGTAGCTCCCACAACGAACAAAATATTAAATCCTCATGAAGAGGATTTTGGGTTTTTATTCTCCAACTTTCTAATTCAAAAGTGAGAAGTGAGGAATTAAATTCCTTTTTGGATATTTATTCACTTTTTGAGTGAATAATTGATTAGGGCAAGTAACCAGCCAACCTAGTTAAACCCTGAATTGACCTAAACAAAAATAGGCTATTCCTAAAAATAGGAATTCATCTATGGAAAAGCTACCAAAAATTAAAATAAATCAATTAAAAAGCCCAAAAACCAAAAAAAACATAAATTTCCTTAACAACTTTCGCGACAATGTAAACTTCTAAATGCATAGACATGCTTACTGGTCTAATCACATAATGCAAATGACTTCAGGTTTAATAATCTCCAAAAGGGTTAATTAAACAACTAAAATAAGGATATGTCGACCATACGGGGATGACATTGGTAAAATATGAATGGTTGAATCACTAACTCTATATGCCACTGCCAGGGATATAAATCCTATACAGTGAACAACGTGATCAAGTGCAATTGCATATAATAACATAGCCGAAGAAATAAATGCATTAAATCACCTAATTTAGCCATTTATTTAATTATATTAGAATAATCTATTTACATCACTAACATTTTCATAAAGTATAACAACATAGCAATGATGTAAATAACCATAGCATTAAATTCATCACATAACATAATCATAGGTATATCCAAATACCAGATAACTAGATATCATCATAAAACACACTTTCATCTCAAAATGGCATCATCATGCAAAATGATCATCTAAATAGCAAAGTAGTCTAACATCCATGATACTATAATCAAAGTATAACATCTGACCCTTGGGTTCTCTCAAATGTAAAACATAACATAAGTAAAAAATGTCTCTTAGATCAAAATATAACAAGGTAGATGCCCACAGCACATAACCAAATAATCCAAATGGACAATGCATTTCTAATCATTTAAGCATTTAATAATGGTTGTTTAAATAAAAACAAAGGTCACATAAAACACATAAGTGAACAGAGTCATAAACATGACTAACCACTACTACAAGAACCTAGTCTAGTGTAGCATGGTAAAAATTACACAATGCAATCTCTGCACACATCTCAAGGTAATCATAAAAAAACCTCATAATACCACATTGATCCTGGTAACCACTAGTAAAAACCTCAATGAACCATAAAACACATTATAATCTCATAAATTAACCATAAGCATAATCAAAGAAATTGATACAAAAAGATACATTAAATCACCTCTATAGTGTAGACCTCTCATGGTCACAATCATTGTCCATCACAACAAAAGATCAACAAGGTTGCATCCATCAGGATGACTTATAAAAGTCAAATGGGAGAGGCACTACAAGAACTATAAAGGAAAATAATCCTATCACTGCATCATCATGAGGATAAATGTTGAGTTAAAAATCTAAGCTAGGAGAGTGTAAAAGGTAATGCGAGTAGTTAAGTTAAAGACTATCATCACAATCTCACATATTTCAAAAACTAGTTAAGATCTTGAGTTACGAGGTTGCTAAGTGAGGTGATGGTTAATAAAAATGGTTCATCAAAACATCTAATTGATAGAGAAAACTTTATATTTGGCGATCATGAACAAGTAACAAGGTAACTATTCAGGCTATCATTATTGTGCAACTAGAAAAAATGTTAAGTCTTGAATTGCAGTGAAAGTGTGAAATAGTTAGCTTTAGATTTTTTTCACCAGGTCATAGTAACTAGTGCAAGGGGTAGTGCCATGTTTGCAAATGTGGTGTTTCTATAGAGGAGAAAGTCTCACTCAGAGGAAATGAATAGAACATGTGCCTCATGCTATGTATGTCATGAAGAAATTTTTTCAAATTGTAGGTACAGATTATTTGCAAAGGTAAAATGATATCAGTATAATTTTTTATCCCATATTGCTTGTATAGAGACACCTTTTCATTTTCAAAATATGCAAACACTCAATTCTATATTGTCTTTAAGATACAAGCTCTTTTAGAGTGCAAGGCTTGCATGAAGAGCCCAGAGTCACTTGTTAATACTTGGCAACAATGACATGAAAGAAATTTTGAGTGCCCAAGCCACAAATAAAAGATGATGACATCATCAATGGAAACATGGTAGTCAAGCGCATGCTCATAGGGATAACTACATGGTTAGGAGATTGGGGTGTGATCGAGTGACACTGTCTAAGTTAATCGAGTCATAGATTCAGGACACTAGATGTCATCTAAGTGAAAGTAGTTCCAGAGGTGTGAAAGTAGGCAATCATGTGGTCATGATGGTTAAACTATGGTTAAGGGTTTGAGCTCTAAAAATTCAAAAAGAGTTAAGTTTGTATCTAAGAAGTGGTAATTGCATGGTTGCAAAACTTAACCTATGGTTAGGAAAATTAGGTGCAACAATGTGAAATGGAGTTAATCACATGGTCACTTGGGCTAAAGTGTGGTCAAAGGTTAAGGCTAGGAAGATGTTAGAAATTTATATGTTGTGGAGCCTTGTGATGTGGTAATGATGTGGTATCTTGGTGATAGGTGGAAAGATGACATGTAGCATTCAATTGTGTGAATAAGCATATGACATGTGGTGCATCCATAGCTGAGCATGAGATCATAGAGCTAATTTTGGAGAGATAAGATGCTACCACACAAATGCATAATCAAGAGCCAAAAGAAATGGAGTTATGATCTAACACTCATCGTCAGATCATAAGTGGAAAGACAAATAGATAAGATAACACAAGAAGAAAAGAGGAAGAGAGAAGATGAAGAGAAGACAAATAAAGAAGAGGAAGAGAAGAGAACCAAGGGAGGAGAAGAGGAGAAGATAAAAGAGGAAGAAAATATTAAGAGGAAGGAAGAAGAAAAGAAAATAGAAAGTAAGAAAAAGAAAAGAGAAGAGGAACAAATAGAGAAGGAAGAAGAAAGTGTGCCAAACACTTCTCTCACCTTAGAATCTCTTATAAGCTTAGATGATGATGATCAATAAGAAATGATATCATCCCTAACAAAGATCATCAGTAAAAACAACAAAGTAAAGAGTTTATAGAAAACTCTTATGAAGGTAACATAAAAGTTACAAAGAAATTTTACTATAAAGTCCCTTGATCTAAATCCTAAAGATAGGGCCAAAGCTATGATCCAAGCATTTGATGTTTAATGCATAGGTTTATTAGAAGTTATAGTGGGACAAGATCAACAAAAGAATGATGTAGAGATGTTTGACACTATTTTTCAGAACATGAAGTATCATTCTACAACTCTTGAGGCTTGTGTTAAGGAATTGAGAAAGTGTGAACTTGAAGGTAAAATATTGTATGTAAAATGTCCAATATCTTTCAGTTTTACAAAATGCATTGATGAGGAGCTTAAGAAGAAGTATGAAGAAATTAAGGTGTTAGCAGATCAAATAAGTCAACATAGTGTAAATATTGAAGGAATTAAACCACATGTTAATGAGACTTATGATGAGATAAGTTTGTTGGAAGACAAAAAGAAAAGGATCACAAATAGGTTCTATCTTTTGAGAGAACACCTACCAGTGAATTTGAGTACCATTGATTCTCAATTGGAAGAATATATGTCAGCTAAGACATCTTATGAAAACTTCATTTGTTCATATTTAAATGTGGTGGAGATTATATCCTATATATTTTGTGCTCTCCTCGGTATCATAGAAGGAGTAAAAGATCCATGGGCGAGTCACATGAAGAGTATGATAGTCAGCTTTGGAGACTGTATTCTTCCCTATCAACCTAGAAAGGAGGTAAAGAATTCAATTTTGACATGTAAATAAAGTTTAGCACCCTTTTCATTGATCTCAAAGGGGAAGAAGTATACAAAAAAAATGTATAGGAGAAGTTAAAGTTATATACTAAGGGGGGTCCTAGTATTATTAGGAGATATAAGGAAAATATGGTTATATGTGTAATGATCGACAAATTCTTTTAATTTTTGTAAAGGCCAAATTTTGAAAAAAAAATTGTATGACATTTTGGGGTATATCCAATTTTTTCCATATGTATCCATTAATAAAAAAGGGGGAAATTTTTGGAAATATGTATAAGTAAATGGAGTTAAGGGTTGTCATTTATGGCAAAATATATCTCTAAAGTGATGACAAAATTTACAACTGAAGATTGTATGTTCAAAGATAGAAAACTATATAAGCTCTAGATAGTTTTAATGTCAATATAGAGACATTTTTTGATATTGTGAAGTCTACAGTGAAAATTGGCACATACACATTTGAGGATATGTAGTACAAAGTATCCTAATGATGTGGTCATTAGTGTAGATTAATATGAACAAAACAAGTTATAGGCCAAATGCCAGTAAGGGTAGTGAATGGAACATAACAGAGTATAATAGCAAAAAGTCTATAACAAGTTAAAGAATTATTTTGGAAAATTGGCTAATAGTGATATGTAATTGTTGTCATTTTTGGCAAAACATGATATAAATGTTCACAAGAAACCTCAAAAATAAAGATACTTAGTGTTTGGTAATCACAAAATTTTCTAAGTGTAGAACTTTGTTTACAACAATGCATTCTTTTGTTTATAACTTGTTGCTCATATCATATTATGACTAACAAAAGTTACATGGAGATAGTATACATGTTGGTGATGATGTGTATAACTTTAGAAGTCAACACAAAATATACAGAATGGAGATAATCATGTTTGAAGAAAAATAGGACAGAAAAATTGAAGGAAAGAATTGTTTTATTTACAAAATAATTACTTGTCCAATTAGGGCCAACATCCTAGATATTTAAATTGACTTGGAAAAATGGATTATGGTCTTAGCCACCCCAAAAAAAATCTATGAAAAGGCATAGAATTTATGCAAATGAAAATTTGTGATAAGAAGTGAGCTATTGTGTAAGTGATGTGCAAGTGCTATATGCAAACTTTTGTGAAAGTGATATACACAAAGTTTTATATGAGCTATTTGATGATCCGAGATCAACTTGAAGATTAGAGATCCATCAAGGAAGAAGGATAAAAATAAATCAATTGTTTGAGTAGTGAGCTCTTCTTGTAGTTGAAATTACATGTTTGGGCAGTGGGTTCTTCTTGCATACATTATACCACAACTTGTAACAGGGTAGGAATCTCCTAATAGGTATTCAAAGTCTCCTAATAGGGGTATCATCCTCTAACAAGAAACTTATATATTATTATATTATCTAGTGGGTATCATCCCCACTAGGGTTTTCCCTTGCCAAGGGTTTCCCCAGTTAACAAAATATGGTGTTATGAGTTACTTTTGTGCATTGTTAATGTTACTATTCAGCAATACTTTATTTATTTGTTATGCATGGTTTAAAGTAAGTAATAATATCTAGTTGGTGACTAAAGTTTGTAGATTACTAACTCAAACCCCCCAGTAATCCCTATTTCTAACAATTAGTATCAAAGCCTAGTTACCTTGAAATGCTTAACAACTTGAGTAAGATCCCTAAGCTTTCTTGTAATTTGGAGCTTACTAAAACAAATTATGAAGGAATTCAATGTTACTAGTATTACAATAAAGGTTGATTATATAGTAGAAGATGAAAAGTAAGTTTTTGTAGAAAATTTTGTGATCTGAAGTCTTGAGGAGATTTGTCATGATGAAATGAGGCTATAGTAAACCTCGGGTGACATCTAAAGATAAAATAGATGATTTTGAATAGATATTTGATTACAGAATGTAACTGCAAGATTATTCATTTTGCAAAGTACACAATTAGTGCAAGTTCAAATTGATGAAATAAGTGGAGTACAAAATTGATTTTCACTTCATTGCAAACACATACAAATAAAGGAGCATTCAAAAGTGATTTGTGAAAGTGATTTTGATGAAAATTGTACTTTTCAAAATAGGTATTTTACCATTTTTTCCAAAAATTTGTTCAGTAAAAGTTCATAATTGATAGTCATGGATATATCAGTAGTGCAAAGTGTTGAGAACAAGGATAGACCTAAGTAAAAGATTATTTCTATAAAACCTATTAAAGGAAACCCTAACTCAGCATTGTTTATCACTCCAAACAACGTAGTTTATCTTGAAGTTGTATAAAGTTATTTGAATAGTAAGTTTGAGTGGATTGGTAGTGAATTTATGAAAAAAGATATGGAATTGGTTTTTAGCCATGACATGACTATGAAGGCTGGATTTTAACATCTGAAGGAATTAGACTTGTTTAAATATCACTTCTACTGAGAGCTAAACATAGATGAATGGACACAAATCATATTGAACAGGATACATGATAGTAAATTATGGATGGAAGATGATGTAGTTGATATTTCTACCAACCTTATTCATGAGGTAACTAGTCTTAGTAAACAATACAATGTACCTATAGGTGAGAAATTGGTCAAAAAGAAAGTTGAAAATTATACTAAAGCAGTGTATAATGGAAAGTCTATACCGATCAAAATAATCAAGCAAGATGATGTGAGATTTTTTGACTAGAATTATTGACATTTTTGTTTGTACAAGTTCTAAGATTGATGAACTTTCATCAAGATTCATCTATGTAGCATGTAAGATATGTATAGAGAAGGAATATTTGAATCTTAGTGGAATTATGAGAATGCAACTCTTAGAAAACCTAGAAAAGATCAAGAGGACAAAGAATGACATGCTTAGATTCTAGTCATTGATCAATTACATATTATTTCATTTACTTAAAAGAATTCCTTACATATCAGTCATAGAAATAATGAGTAGTAAAAAATGCATAATGGAGAATATTACAAAGATATGCAGAAGGTATATTGCAAATAATATATTAGATTGTGACAACTTGATAATGAGGACATTTCAGAATGAAACAAAATAAAGATTTAGAATTACACCTGCAATTGTGGATGGATTTAAGGAAGGCATTTATATTTTGGTTGATATAGATCATACCTATATTCAAGTAGTGGAACCTCGGGAAACATTTCTTGATCCCTTGTGCTATGAATTGAATGATGATGTAGCAGTTGGTTATATCAATTTGTTGCTAAATTTAGATAGGGATAAAGAAAAGTATAGATTTGGAACATATGGTGAGATCACAGAATTCATCTCATTAAGAAACCTTAGGGAAGGCATCACACAAGAAAGTTGAGTCTATAATGAGGAAGCTTCTATTAGAGCCTGGAATGAAAAAGAGTGAATTTGAGGCCATAAGAAAAAAAATGAATAAAGGTATACTAAACATTCAACCTTTGTCAGTATCTATTAATGAGAAATTTTCAGAATAGAGCATTCTGTATGCATTAGTATCAGCCTAGTGAACCTAAAATAAAATCTAAGAGATTGGTGGAAGTAGTGTCTACTAAGACAAAAAGAATCAAACAACAGGTCACTAGACCTAGAAAAATACAAAAAATATTGTTGACTATTGATTCTAGTGATGAAGAAGATGAGGAACAAGGAACCAACAAAGTAGAAAAAGTGACTCTACCTAAGCAAGTAGTTGGCAAATCTTGGCAACCTTAGAAGCTAAAGAGACATAAGATCAATACAACAATTGCTAATGAAGGTAACTTTGTTCAAATCAACACATTTTATGATTTGTACAACAATTTTGAGGACTAGATTGATATATCTACTATGAGATAAATTGTGGCAAACAATCTAAAATTGAAGGATCTTGGGAGCATTATTAATTAGAAAATCTATGAAAGACTCATTCAGGAGAAGGCTTCTTTAAGGGAAGAAGACCTAGAACATTGGAAGTCTATGATTAGGAATATTTGCAAGACTGATGATGAAGAAGAAGTCAAAAGACTATTGAATAACCTCAAACCATACTTGAGGAATAAATTGAGACCATTTTAATTTATGATTGGTGAAAAGGATAAGCTAAGAATTGAGGCTATAGTAGCAATCAATCAAATGTTGATAGAGGCAACATCTCCTCTAGCACTCAGAACTTTGGAAGTGTCACTGAGTGGTAAAACTATGCAAATTGATCAAACCAATGTTACCATCAAAATTCATGATACCAATCCATTTGTTGGTTCTAAACCAAATGAACTAGAAATTGAGGATATTGAGGACAAGTTGAGACAAATTGAAGAAGAGAAGAGGCTACTTGAAGAAGAAAAGAAGAAAATAGAAGAAACCAAGCTAACATTTCTTGAGGAAGAAAAGAAAAGAAAGGAAGAAGAAGAAATGAGAAAAATTGTAGAAGAAGAGATGAGAAAGAAAACTAAGGAAGATGAAAAGAAGAGAATCAAAGAAAAGAGAGAAAGAGAGGAAAAGGAAATGAAAGAAGAAGAGAGAAGAACAAAAGAAGTAGCAAAGAAACAAAGGGAGGATGATACTAGACTATCTAGTTCACCTACTCCACTCTCTGTTGCTAGTTTATCTACCGATGATGATGATAGAATAGATTTGATCTCATCCATGACTAAGCTAATTGAGAAGAATATGAAAGTGAAGATTTTACAACGAACTTTAATGGAAGTTATAGATAGACTATACAATTTCTTGGTAGTTTAGCACATAGAATAAGATCCTAAATAGAGGACACAGGTAGTGTTGAAATCATTTGATGAAGAGTTTACAAATTTGTCAAATTTTGTAGAGGCAAAGGCACATATTTCCCATGATGCCAACTTGTTTAACACCATCTGTCAGAATATAAGGAATGACTTGGTTAATCTTGATACTTATATAAAAGAACTTCAAAAATGCCAATAGGATGGGAAAACATTGTATATTAAGTATACCCTATCATAAAAACTAACTAAAGATATTGATAGTCAAATAAAGATAAACATGAGTGAGCTAGAGGCTTTATCTAGCCAGATGTAGCATCCATCTTGTAGAGTAGATGATTTTAAAGAACAAGTGGCTAGTATCCATAGTGAGATAAAGAAAATGGAACTTTGGAAGGAACATATTTTGAAGAGGATATCAAATTTTAGAGAATCCATTGCTCTCAAATTATCATTTCTTGAGAAAAAGTTAGAGGAATGTGTCAAGGCCAAGGACACATATTCCAACTTTTTGTATTCTGATCTTAATGTAGTTGAGATTGCATCATATGAATTATGTGCAATTATCACCTTAGCTGATTCTACTAAGGAAACATGCACTAAGGGTATGGATAGTTTGAAAGCTAATTTTTATGATTGTATGAAGATCATATCAACATAAGGACAACTTTTTTGGATAGTTTTGTATAGAATCTTGACATTTTGAACTTTTTCATTGATGTCAAAGGGGGAGTAGTAGCTACAAAAAATTGGAAAGTTGTAGAAGGGAAAGTGTAAAGAAGATAAAAGTGTAAACTATATTGTAAGGGGGAGCATATGCAAAGTTGAACAAGTTGTAATAGATGTAACATTTATTTTTATGTAGTTTGTTTTTGCCACTTAGCCAATTTTTCCTATTTTGTTGCCATCAATACCAAAGTGGGAGATTGTTAACAATTGGATAATAGTGATATGTAATTATTATCATTTTTTCCAACACATTATGTACATGTTCATAGGAATTGTCAGAAATAAAGATGCTTAGTGTTGGGTAATTAGAAAATTGTCTAAGTATAGAATTTGGTTTACAACAGTGTATTATTTTGTTTATAACTTATTTTTGCCATCATAATATGACTAGAAAAGTTACATGGAGATAATATACATGTTTTTGATAATGTGTGAAACCTCGGAAGTTAGTATGGACTATACAAAATGTAGATAATCATGTTTTAAGAGAAACAAGAAAACAAAATTGAAGGGAAAGATTGTTTTATTTACAAAATAATTACTTTTCCAATTAGGGCTGACATCCTAGATGTTTCATCTAACTTGGAAAAGTAGATAGTGGTCTTAGCTGACCTAGAAGCAATCTTTGAATATGTATGGTATTTATGTAAAGGACAATTTGTGATAAGAAGTGAGCTATTGTGTAAGTGATGTGCAAGTGCTATATGTGAACTTTTGTGAAAGTGATATATGAGAAGTTTTATATGAGCTATTTGATGATTTGTGATTGAGCTAAAGATCAAAGATCTATCAAGGAAGAAAGATAATAGTAAATTACTTGTTTGAGAAATGAGCTCTTCTTGTAGTTGAAATTACATGTTTGGGCACTGGGCTCTTCTTGCATACATTATACCACAACTCCAAACAGGGTTGGAATCTTCTGATAGGGATTTAAATTCTCCTCATAGGGACTCCTTAAACTAAATTTTTTCATTGAATCCTAACAAGGTCTATCCTCTAACAAGGAACTTATATATCAATATATTATCTAGTGGGTATCATCCCCACTAGGGTTTTCCCTTGGCTAGGGTTTCCCTAGTTAACAAAATATGGTTTTATGAGTTATCTTTGTGCATTGTTATTGTTACTATTCAAAATTAATTTATTTCTTTGTTATACATGGTTTGAAGTAAGTAGTAATATCCAGTTGGTGACTAAAGTTTGTAAATTAGTGATTCACCCCTCTATCAGTAATCCCTATTTCTAACTTTATTTCGGTAACAAAATAATTACTTAATTCTTTAGGGATGACATCCTAAATTTTCACCCTAAGTCAGCATGGGAAAATTTTGTATATAGGAAAACGTGTGGAAGCATCAAGCTAAGTAGAAAGAGTTTTGTAAGAGAAAAAGGTATAAGTAAGAAATCATTACTTGAAAAGTAGTGTGTGTGGATGTAAATTATATGGTGTATATGAAAATGATGTATTTGACATGCAAACTTATGTGAAAGACCTATGATGCAAATATTGATGTAAGATTAGAGATATGAGAAGTAAATTAGTCAGTTGAAAAGAGGTTATTTAACCTATCCCATTTTGTTTAAGGCATTGAATTGTATAATTGCATGCTAAGGTAGTGGGCTCCTCTTGCATACATCTATAATTGTATTACCAACTCCTAATAGGGTTGAAGGAACTCCTAACATGGTTGAGGCTTTTAACAGGACCTAGTCCTCTAACAAGGACCAAGACACTATATGTATCTCATAGACTTCTTATAGGGTCAATAACCTTAACAAAATTGTTTTGTTTAGAGGATGATCTTGTTGCTACCATATCCACTAGGGTTTTCCCTTGGTGAGGATTTCCCTAGTTACCAAAATATGGTTTTACGAGTTCTCTTTGTGTATGGCTTTATTTACTCTTCAGAATTATTGGTTTACTTTCATATGAATATTTTAAATTAATTGATAATATCTAGTTGTGAGAAAAATTTTGTATAATAATTTTATTCACCCTTCCCCCTCTATGTATTATCTATTTCTAAAAAGTATATAAGGAATGAGACTAAAGTTGGGAAAGGATTGAAAACATTAGAATATATTGAAGAAGAGATGAGAATTGGAGCATTTATGGACAAATTTAAAAGTTTAATATAACCATATATTTTTCGTATTTTTTACAATTGGAAAGCTCAACAATTTGAAACACTTAGAGACAACTTTCCACTTGGATCCATTTTATTAGTTTTTTACTTTGTAGAAAACTATTATTTCATTCACCAAAAAGCTATTCAATTAAACTACTATTTTTTAGATTAGGTAACTATTATAGTACAAGTGTTTTATCATCACACACAATCACATTAGAATGGTATTCAAAGCATAGATGAAGTATGAGTCATCAAGAAAGAATATCACTTCTAGATAAGTGATGATAACTAACATGATATTCATTATGTAGGACATTATTTCTAGAATACTTTAGCATATATCAAACAAAGAAGAATAAGTATTGATAAACATTATGTTTGGTCAAATAGGTGTGTTATACAATTTAAATCATCTAGACCATTTTATGCACTTTTGCAATATCACTGTAATGAAAATATACTGTGCATGTATGTAATTTATTTGAAAGTGGACATGGAAAAGGTGAAAATGATGGTTTTGGAGCTTGCATCAAATGTTCTCTATAAAAGTATCAAATAAATTGTAAGGGAGTTTTTATAAACAATGCACATGACATTTTTGAATGGTGCAAGACACATTTTGCATCAAACAAGGTTGGTACATCATCAAGATTGATTCAAGTAGTACCATGTAGAGTCTTATTGGAGATATTAGCTAAATGTGTGCATGTGTATAATTTTTTTGTTATCTAATTTAAGTTTAAAAAGTTGTACACAAATATATATTTTTGTCTCTAATTTATTTTTATATATTAAATATGTGTGTTTAGGTGTAGAATGAAAAACTATGCATGGTTGCAAGAGGATAGAAAAAAACATGATCCTTGCCTCCTTTTATGAGTATCAATCATTGCAATTGTACATTGTACATGAGGGAGTATTCATATTTTTTTTTTTATTACATTGTTGAAATTTACAATGTATCAATCAATCACAATCCTGGATATGTAGGTGTATGGAATTTGGTGCTACTTGGTGTTACTGATACAACTAATGGAGATTAAGATGAAAAATTTGATGATATTCCTTTTATTTCTACTCAATATAACCATATATCTAGATGAGATAAAATTGGTTACTATTGGTTAGCCTCAAAATGTAGAAGCAGTAAGTTACTATTTATTGTGGTGCACTACAGAAAGGAAGAAGTTAAGTGAACTTGAAGAAAGTGATAGAATGTCATTCCCTATAGGTAAATTTTTTGGATATATATCTATATATCTATATGTATGTATATATTTATGTATGTATGTATGTATTTATGTATGTATGTATGTATGACTAATGTTTATTATTAAATGATGGATTTATTTATTACATGTGCATGTTAATTTAACTTCTAAAAGCATGGCTTTTAGGTTCAATTGTTATGGAGGGAACATATTTCAACCAAAATAGATTAGTGAAACATGGAATTAACTTTTTTGATCGCCCTCTTGGAAATAAGTGCTTCAATATAGTCACCATGTTATTGCTACCTCCATATCTTTACCTCTAGTTAAACATAAAAGTGGATATCGCAAGAAGAGATCTGATACTAAGGACCATGAGAGAATATTAAATGTTCTCCATCAAAATTTGGAACCACTTGGAACTACTTGAGATATTTCATATTTGTAGCACTTGCTTAGATATTACATATTTCTAGGACTTTCTCAGATATTTCATCATGTGTTTGAATGTTGAATAATGTACATCTAATCATAAACTAGAAAGATAGATATTTTGCATGCCTAATCATAAATTGAACCAATCATGTACATCTAACAATAAAATTGATACATATATCACATGTCTAATAAAAAATTGAACAAATCATGTGCCTAATCATAAATGAATCATAAATATGCATGTGCAAAGATATATATATATATATATATATATATAAAAGTGTCAAATCATAAATGTATATGGGTAAAAGCACAAACCCGTGTCACCCTTTTGTAAAGGAAAAGGCTAATAGAAGTATAATTGTTCACCTTCAATGACATAAAATTGGTATTATTATTTTGGATTTGAAAGTTAAGTAAACTAATGATGTGTAGAAATGGATGAAGTTTAGGATTATAATTTTTAATAATTATTTGTATTAAGAATTAATATATTTTCCTAGTTTCTATAGATTATTTTTTAGCTATTTAAAAATGCTTAATATTAGGGGTGTAGTTCCCACCGCAAAACTAGATTGAAATAGAGAGTCATCTAGATGCATTTTTTAGGTGGAGCTGCTATAGACTATTATGCATCTGAGTGTCAAGCTAAGTGTTGAACCCCAAACTTTTAAGAACCAAAGTGTTGTGTTCTCTAGTGTGGATGACCTGATGGCATGCCATGGGTCACTCAAAATATAGGTCTTTGTGAAACCATCTATGTGACACTATGTAAAGTCACCCCTTGTGTATTTGTGATTTACTGATATTCCTCTAAAAGATCATGTAGAAGTTACAAGGCCATCTCCATATTTGTGTGGTCTCAAGTGAATCTATGTGTATCTCTAGGAGTAGCAATGCATACAACTTTGTAGACCTCATTAGTGGGCATTGTGGTACTCGATGATGCCTCTAAAGATGATTTGTGTTGAATAGGTATACTCAAAATATATCTACCAAGAGTGTTAGATGTAATGCTCCATGTTGCAAAAGTAATGTGTCCCATCTAATCAAATTCTTCCCTCTTAAAAGAAATAAAAAATTCTATCTATTATAGCATCCATCACTAGAGTCACTACTCAAGTCCTAGATCCCACTAATCCATGATTATTAGGAATAAGACAAGTTGGCTCACAGTATGCATTAAAATCACCAACTCTACTGCATCCCTAACCATAATATCATAGAATACATAAATAGTTGATGTAGAGCCCTAGAAATAAATCTATGAATATAACTTCTAGGAAAAATATAATGGAATTTGGATGTTACTAGGATAACAACCATGTGCTTCTAGGAATTGAGGGTATATCATAAAAGAAATATGTGGCACAACACATCTAGTAACCTTATATGCCCTGATCTTAGTCTTCCCCTGATAAAATAAGTATAACTATGATTTGATAATCTCATTAAAACTAGGCTCTAAACCTTCTCTAAGCTCAACAAAAGTCTTATCTATAGACTATGGTAAAAAGGTACTCTATGATCTAAGCTTGTTAGTAAGCTCCTCAAGACTAGTCAAAATTTGTTGACATATACTTCTATATAGATGACCTTGAGCTCTCTCAATAGCTAATCTTAGTAAAGTAACCTCTGTGGTCAAAAACTAGAATATAGTCATCATATTAGAAATTTGTAGGTGGATAGGTTTTACATCAACATGTGGTCCCTATCCTTTCTCCTAATCATGTCCTTGTCCTCGACTCTCTCCCTTATCGAGACCCTCTCCCTATCCCTAATCCTAAGTCTGAGGTGAAGGATGTCCATAATCATGGTATAACATCTATGAGTAACAAGCGTAAACTAAATGCTAACTTAATATTACAAGAACATAAGGGGTCAATAATGGGATGCCATATAGTTACAAGAAGATATATTCAATAAGTGGTCGTGATACATTCATTTAGTAATCTAAGGTCATAAGGGATCCTATTAAGTCTTATAAGTATTTATAAGGTCTTGAGAGGTCATGTATAAGGTCCTATTAGGTTTTATAAGTAATATAAGATATTTTTAGGTCATATTAGGCTTTAATCAAAATAAATAATATGTAGAGAGAGAGAGAGAGAGAGAGAGAGAGAGAGAGAGAGAGAGAGAGAGAGAGAGAGAGAGAGAGATTTTCTACATATCCTAGGTTATTATTTTTTTATTCATCAAGAGTTTTAAATGTTTTATGTTTTCTACATCTATGTAGTCCTATTTTTTATTTTTGTTTTCTATCTACCCAACATTTAATATTTCTAAATTATTTCTTCAAACTATAATTTTAACTACTTTTTTCCAATATTTTTAACATGTAAACTAAAATACAACATATAAACATAAAACTAATTAATTTATACTAAAAAAAACTCAATACCCAAAATAAAACTAAATATTATTCATTAAAACAACTAAAATTTCATTAAAAAAACTACTCAAAATTCATAAAAAACTACTAAACATTCATAAAAATTGTTGGAAATATAATAGGAAAGTAAACTATTAGAGGGGTGGGGTGGTGAATCAACACAAATAAAACATTCAACCTTTAAAACTATTCACCACATATCCATCTGAAAGTCTATGCATATAAACTAAAATACCAAATTAAGCATATGCATTCATAGCATGAAAGTAAATAGTCTAGTTCCTTGTGTAGTAATGCCCTGTTAAAAGCATTAATAGCATGAAAAACCACCAGTAACATGCTACTTGATTATCACTCTTCCAAAGTGATGCCTTGTTAAAAGCCTACCCTGTTAAAGGCTTACAACACACTGTTAAATGTGACCTTGCTAGAGGATTTCACCAAACTGTTAGGAATGGGCCTGGTTAAAGGACTTTAGAACATTCACTTGGAATGTCACCTTGTTAAAGGATTTATCTCATGGCTATTAAACCAACCTAAGTCCATAGGATTTAAACTTTAGTGTTACAATTGCTAGAAAGTAATGATAATGGTCTTTTGATCTGATATAACTTACAACATACTTTGTAGAATTTAGATCACACTTTTAGTTCAATCCTAATGCTTGGCTTCAATCACTTTAGCTTTGACTGCTTGACTTCTTCTCAAGCTTTTTCTCCTTGAGTCTTCTAACTCATTGTACCAATGCATCCATATCAGGGGTCTTCTTACTAAAACAGAGTCACTATGCTCTCTTATCTCCTTAGCACCTCCTTCAGCATTTCATGCTTTCATGCTTGACCGCCTCTCTCACTTTTTTCATTAACTTATGACTCCTTAAATAGAAATCTAATTTTCCTTTGCTGCTCAATTCTCCCTCTCCAATTTTAGGGTTTCGAATGGATTAGGTAGGATACAATGTATCTACCTCATATCTTGTTCTTATCTTCAAACTTCATTAGTTGTATCCTTAAAAAGTTTTGCATGGTGTTCTGTGCCACCAGCTCATCATTCTTATCTTCCATTTAATTTACAAACTTCTAGATAACAACCTTGTCAGCTTAGATTTGGCAAATCTTTGATTTTCAAAATAATGCAGCAACTCGACATTATTGATTTATTGGTGCTTGACATCTCTGTGTTACTCGGCACTATTGATTTTATTGGTGCTCGACATCTTTGTGTTACTTGGCACCTATCTCTACTCAGCACTCGATATCACTCGGCACTTGAACTTGCTCATCACTTGAAGTTTGCTCGGCACTTGAACTTGCTTGGCACTTGAAGTTTACTTGGCACTTGAACTTGCTCGGCACTTGAAGTTTACTCGGCACCTGAACTTGCTCGGCACTTGAAGTTTACTCGGCACTTACTAGAAATTTTCTCGGCACATACTAGCTTGCTCGGCTCCTTCTCTCTAATGAACTTAGTTGAGCTTTATAAATGTCTTAGCTAAAACCTTACATCTTTGATATGTTTCAGTGTGCCCATTCTCTGTATCTTATAGTATGTCATCAAATACACTTTTTCATCAATGGCTTAGTTGAAATTTGTACTTAATTACAACATCATAACCTCAACCTTTCTCTAGATGTTCTAGTTACATCTTATTGATTGCCTCCTCCTTGAAAATCAACTAATTGATAGTATTTGGATCACTAAAGCAATTGTCATTCCCGTAAGTAGCAAGTTTGACATCAATGACAAAACAATGATTGAGAACATTCTTTACCAATTCCATATATCATTCCAACAGCTTTTCTTATGATCATTTCAATCATTTCCAACAAAATATTCATTCAAAACATTGAAATAAAAAAATTGAACATGCCTAGTAGGCTGAATGCTTATAGAAGGTCAAAAATGGTAGTCCAGAATGAGGATGTAGTTGAAGACATCTTAAATTTATCTCTAAGCCCTTCCATGAAATCATAGCCATAAAAATCAAATGTGAAATGGTAAATAAGCAGTTAAAAACTCATTCTTGATAAAAAAAGTTGGGTTTTTTTATGGCATCACATGAAGCCTTATGATGCTAGTGGCCCCTTTAGGCTTTTCCCAAACCCCAAGGGTTCATATGAAGTGATGTAGCAGCTTTGTGTGAAGGCCTTGTTTCATTGTGACCATCTTAAAATTAAAATTGTAACATTCATCAGATTTGTTCATGATGAAAAGTAGGAACCATTACTATGGCCCAACCCAAGAAAAAAATATTATAGTTTAATATAAAACTTCTAAGAATGCTCTTAAATAAATACAAAATCATATCATATAGTGATAAATAATGCCTATATATATATATATATATATATATATATATATATATATATATATATATATATATATATATATATATATATATATATATATATATATATGTATGTATGTATGTATGTATGTATATATGTATATATGTATATATGTATATGTGTTTATTTATAGATATCTATATGTATATATATGTATATATACATGTATATATATACATATATATATACATATCTATATATATATAGATATATATGTATGTGTATATATACATATACATATATATGTATATGTATATATGTATATGTATATGTGTATATATATATATGTATATGTATATATGTATATATATATACACATATACATATACATATACATATACATATACATATATACATATCTATATATATACATATATAGATATATAAATATTTATACACACACACACACACACACACACACACATCTATATATACATTAATATGTATGTATGTATGTATGTATGTGTATATATATATGTACATATATACATATATATATACATACATGCATACATTTGTGTGTGTGTGTGTGTGTGTGTGAAATGTTAAGCAAGCAACAACATGATAGATTTCTTTCACATGATAAAGAAAAAAAGGATCAAAATCTAAGACATTGATTCTATCATTTCGTGTAAAAATATAAAAGATGTATTTATGATTACGACATAGTAGTCATACATTTAAAGTATTTCTTAAAGAACCATAACCACAAGCAAAGAATCTTGTACTTGTAGACACCTAAATCTTTTAGAAAATAAAATATTTTTATTTTCTTAAAAAATTCTTGATGACATCATCATTTATTAATTAATTATTTATTTAATTAATTAATTTATTTTTATGCCATTAAATCCCTTTATCTTAATTAAAAATATTTAATTAATAAATTCCTCCCAAAAATGTTTAAATCTTATTTAAACATTATTTCCTTATTTATTAATTATTTAATTAATAAATTGACCAAAAAACCCAAAATAAATAAAAAATTTATTTTTTTCCCAAAACTTGGCCAATTTCCTTAAGACCACTAACTTCTTCCAAAATCTTCTAATCCTTCTTTAATTTTGATTAAAGGCTAATCCCATCATTTCCTACCCCTAATCCCAACTCAAAATATTTAATTAAGATTAAATATTAATCCTCATGTTTATTAAAAAAGTTTTAATAAATATCTCCTCAACCCAAACCCTTGAAATAAATGAAATTTTATTTATTTCCTAAAAATCTAATTTATCCTCATCCTAAGAAGTTCTAGACTCTTCTAGAAAGTCTTCATCCTCATCCTAGGAAGTTCTAGACTATTCTAGAAAGTCTTTATCCTCATCCAAAGTCTAGACTCTTCTAGAAGATGTCTTTAAACCTAATCCTAATCCACTCCTAACCTTGTCACATTCCCTAAACATGGCATAAGACTTACTAACCCAAGCCAAAGTTAACAAATATCTCCTCCTTCACCCACCCTCATTAAATGCCATCCACTTGCATATCCCTAAGCTAATCCTAAACCATCCTAATCCATCCTCTAATCATTTTCACAATCCTAAGCAAGATTAAATCCTTCCTAATCAAGACCAAGTCAAAATTCCTCTCATGTCCCTCAAAATATCCCAACCAAAAAACTTTATGAAGCCCACTAGGCCATAAATGACTCTTCCAAGCCCTTTCATTGCTCTTACAAGCCATTATGAGGGTCTTTATGAAGATTTTATCACTTGAGCCTTTTTTTTTGACTCATCCTTCCCCTTTCCTCGATCCTCTCACCCTGTGACATGTGTCACTCTCTGATTGGCTGTAAGGAAGCACAATCCATGTGCTCTCTTCTCATGCAATCTGAGCCCTCCATGAGCTTTTCCCCATCCTTGCATCTTAGCCCTCAATCACTCAAGCCTCTTGCCTATAAATTGGATCCTTCCCCTTTGTAAAAGAACACAATCCATGAAGTAAAGTCATCATTCCATTTTAAGAAGCCATTTTACATCAAAACGATACACTCACACCCAAATTCCAACTCCATTTGAAGCCCTTTTTGAAGCATAAGCTTGAGCATACATCCTATCTATTTAGACAAAGCCACTCAAAAAGAGAGCTTCTCATTGAGAGAACCCATTAATGGCTCATATTCTCAATTGAGAGCTCATCTTAGTCTATCTTGAAGTTTATGAATTTTGTTTAGTTTGTAGAAGCTTTATTTAAATTTGGTTTCTATTAGCATACTAACATTGCTCATATATAGTACTAACTTCATTTATTTATATTTTGAGACAAATGCACATTATTAAGATACACACATTCTTTTTAAAGCTACATATTACAGTATTCTATATGTTTTGGTGTTTGTAACCTTAGTAAGATAGCCAAATAAAAACAATGTAAGTAGATTCAAGTACCATTATAAGCTTCATAGAATTGTATCATGTCTCTAGTACTCTAAATCATGAATAATGTTGACACTATAATATAATTCAAAGAACCATATATAAGGCAACGATAAGAAAATTGCAATTGCATTCTATCACTAAATTTAAAATTAAATAAATTCATTAACATAAAAACTCAATGAATTCCAAACGCACATGTATAGCATCTCACCTAGCAATAAGACATATTAATCATAGAAAGTGCAAATGCATCACAAATTTGTATCATGAAACCTATGCACATCACTTCCAAAGGATAAATTTTTATTACCTTTCATTACTAATTACACATTTTTGAACATTATTTATATCATTGTAATCAAATAAATTTTTAAAAAAAACATGACTGAAAAGAATCAACCTGCTAATTATTCATGCCTACAAAATTTATACATACATTTTTTTAAAAAAAAATCACCTTTTACTCTCTTTTTTAAATAATTTTTGTCAAAATTTTTGTTAACAAGTTGTAAAACCAAGATATTTTAATTATAATAGAAAACATACAAATAGTCATAGTTAAGTATCATTCAATTATATAAAGTTAGATGTATAATTTCTTCAACTTTTCAAAAAACCTATTTCTTTTTGTTCAATAAACTATATGAATAAGTCTATAATAGTATATATATATATAAAAAAAAAAAAAGTTCTCCTCAGCATATACTTATTTAATTTTGATTTTAAAATTAGAATAGCCAGTAACTTGTAACCCTTTTCATTTCATAAAAATCAATATAGAAGAAAGCATAAAACTTCATATTTTTCTTTCAATAATCAAAGACAATAGCATGAAATCCATATATAATACAAAGATGCCAATAAAAACTATACATAAATGATTATTTATTTTATCTATACATGTAATATGCTTATATTGAGATCACCAAACACATTTACATCATTTTTCTTTTAGATGTAAGAAAATATATTGACATTGTCTTCCATAATGCAGTAATACATGAGTAATTTGTACTCCTTTTGCCTTACTCTATCACTATCTCCAACAAGAAATTTCAAATGGCTTTCTTACTATATTTTCCTTGTTGCAATAATTGTAAGTCTATAACATGGTGTCCTCACTTTATAATCAAAGACAAAGACTAATATCACAATTGTCAAGTATCTCTATATTTCTTTTGTTTCAACAAATCTACATTTTCAAGGATTATGGTCTATTGGGTTTTGAACTTTGATAATTTTTAGGTGGTTTTGTCGTTGTTTAAATTTTTTTATAGTTTATGTTGTTATGGTACAAGCAATAGTAGTTTAATGCCTGCTAAAACTCTTAGCTTCATCTATTTGATTGATGTTTTTGTGATTGTAAGGACTAGGGGTAATTTTGTGTAGTGGTTATCAGCTAGTTTTTGACTAGTTTGACTATTTCAAGGCCAACCCCATTGTTACACTACTTTATAATTTTAAAAAAAATCTAGGTTTTTCTATACCATTATCTATACATATTTTTACATACATATATTGCCATAGATATGCCTACATTTCTATATACTTTTTGTTGGAATTTACATGTGGTAAGATTTACTTCTAAGAGGGGGGTGAATCAGAAGTAATAAATTTTAACCTTTAAAACTTTTAACTCAGATCATTCACATACATATAACACATCTACTTAACATGAAAAATAAACACATGCATATAAACAGATAGCACAAGATTTTGTCACTCAAAAACCCTCCAAAATGAGAAGGTAAAAATGGGGTGGGGATGACACTCAAAAATTATCACTGCAACAATAAGTAACTATTTAAGGTGACAAAGTTTGACCACTTCCAATGGTCTACCCTATGAAAGGCATGCCTTGCTAAAGGCTTTACACCCTTTTAAAAGTGACTTGGTTAAAGGATTTACAAACACTCACTTGGAATGTTATCCTATTAAAGGATGTACAACTCTATTAAGGATCTACAATATGATTGTTAAACTAACCTATCATCATAGGATTTTCATTCCTAATTCAATAGCTAGAAAGTATTAGAATGTGTTGGCTTGATGACTTACAATCTTATATTGCTAATTCCAGATCCTTGTTTTGGTCTGATTTGATCCTTCCTGATCTGATAATTCTCTGTTTGTATTGCTGATACTTTGTTCAGAACAAATTGATTTTGCAGTGTTGCTCTTCCTCTAAGTCCTTAGACCCCTCTAAATTTCACTTATATTCTATCATGCATTCAATATACCTCTCTTACACACACAAATTATGGGGTATCGACCTCCTTATAAAGGCTTCAAAAACTTAGGGTTAGGTATGAATCTATGATCAATATTCATCCTTCTGTTCCCACTAAAAACTTTACACTTTTCCTATTGATTGCATGCTTTCTCCATTTTTCTAATTGGCTACATGTTGATTACATAGGGAATAGAAAATATTCAATCTTATCTTTTAGATCCTTTGAGATTCATATTAGATTGGCTCAAAAAATAGTTTACATCTGAGTTTGTGAAGGTACAAACTCATATGCTGATTCTGTGTTACTCAACACTTACTGATTGTTGATGCTCAACACATATAGGATTTTTGTCTTGCTTGGCTCCTATAGTAACTCTATCTCACTTGTCATCTATACTTTTCTCGGCACTTGAAACTTGATCGACACCTAAAATTTACTCGGCACTTGTTGAATCTCTAGCTTGGCATCTATATCATACTTAGCATCAACTTAGAAATTGGTTAAGTGTGTTGACACTCAATTGTCAAAACCAATTTGAGACCAACAGTCTCCCCCTTTGAAATGAGTGTCAAAAAAACTTGACTAAATATTATGAATCTAATCTCTTATTAGTATAATACACATCTTTTTCGACATATGTACAAAACTTCAAAAACATGTTCAAAATTTTGTAGAAGACTATATACCTCAAAAAATTGTAACTCCCCTTGAGCTAGTGTCCCATTTCTATATCCAAAATTTCTTATGTTGGATTTGTCTCATGCTGATGTTTCTGACACTCTTTATCTCTACCTTGTCATGTCTGCTCTATTTCTACTCCCAATTTCACATGTCTCCTTGTCATTTTTGTATCCTTTTGGCTTTATTTCCTTATCACTCCTCAAAACTCAAAATTTGATTATCTCCCCCTTGGGGTATACTCCATACTCCCCCTTTGGGTCTCATTTATTATATCCAATTTATTATCTACATCTCAAAAATGTATTTCTCCCCATTTTTGACACTTATGTCAAAGGGTCCTATTAATGAATTGAATATTTAGCTAAAAAGGTTTTATTTACCTCCATTATAATCTTTAGAGAAGCATCCCAATTTTAAATGCAATTTCCAGTGATTTAAGCTAGATGGCTATATCTGCTACAAGGTGTACTAGACCTTCCAATGTAAATATATTTGAATCTCTCTTCAAAAAATTCTCTGCATAGGCCATCTCTTTATGCAATAATTTCATATGTGGGGTGATTGTAGACTAGATCTATATTAATTTGGCCTTGATGTTAGCCTCATCTACTTTGAGTAAAAGTAATTATTTTTTGGTGTGAAGCATTCTAGAAAAATGCTTCTCACTTTGAGCTAGATCCTTTGGTAGTTGTGTGCTTGATACCTTAAGGTTCTTTTCCAATCTCAATAACCTTTGGCTTGTTTCTTGTGTGAAATATGAGGAATCACACAATTTGGAGTGCAATGAGAATATGTTCTCAAGTACTACTTTCACTTTCTCTACCTTCTTAGCTAGTTCCACCTATGATAGTGCTATCTCACAAGACATTTTCTCATTTACCTTCATTTGAAATTTCTTCTTAGATCATCCTAGTAAAGGTCTTGATTTTGTACCTGGTCCACTATGTTGGATAGTTTCTCCATAATGGGCTTTGTTTCATTAGGTACTAGCAAGATGAATGCATCAAGAAAGATTTCTTAGATTTCTATCAATGCTTGCCTCTATCTATACTCATTCCTAAGTATTTCCTACTTTTCCTTCTTCTCTAGTGCCTCTAGAACTTCATTGACTTGTGCTATGTTCATTGTTTTGTAGTCATAACTTGGTATGACTATTTCTTCATCAAGTGGAGGGTCTCCATAATGAAGTACCCTTGCTACCTTGGTAGAGCTTGAGCCTGGTGCTAATATTTACAATGGTACTACATCAGTGCTTAGCTACTTAGTAGGAGTCCCTATAGTAGGTGAATTGACCAATGTTTGTATTGCCTCTTTTTCTCTCTCCTTAGGGGTTTTCTCCTCTTCCTTTTCTTCTTCAATTCTTCCTTGATCCATTATGGTGATCAAAGGAGGTTCATCTTGACTTTGTGCTATAGGATCAGAGGTATCCTTCTGTGCTATTTTTCCCTTAGTTTACTCCTTGACAATTACTATGACTATAGTGTTAACCTTAGCAAACGTGTCTTGTGTTGGTTGCTCTTGTGATTGAGCACTTGAAGTTGTTGGAGATTGTGAAGGTGGTTCTTGTCAATTCACCTTCTCTTTCGTAATCTTAGCTACTCCCTTTTGTAGTTCCTCTACAGTTATCAAAAGTGGATTAGTGCACAATTATGCTTGCAGAGTAGTCTCTTGAAGGATCATTTCGAGATCCTTTGCACTTAATCGGTTGATGTTCTGACTAGAAGTATCAGGAAAATCCTTCAAAATTATAGTTTCTATAGATGTAGGTGTTGCATGTGGATGACTAGGTAGTGGCAATTGTCTGTCTTGGACACTTTTTTCCTATTGCTGCTTTTTAGTTGTTGCCTCATCACCTTTCTATATCTCCTTCTCCACTATTACCTCTTCCTTTTCTTTCTATCCTTCTTCCTCTTTTTCATTTTCCTCCTCTTCATCAATATTTCTTCCCTCAAAGGGATCTTATTATCCTTCCTTTACTTTTTGGAGGCCATAAATCACTTTCCACATAAGAGTAGACTTCTCAAAAAAATCCTCAATCTTATTTTTCAAAATGCTAAAGGCTTTGTATTTGGGTGCAAATTTGCTCCCATGTTTCTTGCTAGTCTTTCTTGTTTGACATTTAGTGAGGTCAAACATTACATGAGCCAAAGTTGACTCTCTTATTTCTGTCTCCATGTTTAAGCAATAATGTCATTTATTTTCAACAATGGAGTATAGCTCCTTAGGCACAACATTGTCCAGTTCAAGTGGAGTAGTCTTGAACTTGGCCATCATAGTGTAGATTGATTCTTCCACTATATTCTATTCCTCTCTACTTAACTTATTAAAATCAACATCTTTTAGCCCGACAGATATGCAATATCCCTAATATTATCACAAATATTTTCTAGGTCAGATTTAGTGGTATGTCTTACCACTCTAAATTGCTCATTATCATATCTTATCCTCTCATCATCTGATTCTAGGGGTGCCACATATTTTATTCTATTTTTCTTTGCTAGCCCTCCCTGTTTTATAGCTTTTTTTTTCTCTTGTTCCTTGGCTACTTTTTTTGTTGCCCTTGTATCTGCCTTGGTGGTAGGTTTGGTTGGGCTTGGCTTAGTCATTTTCTTCTTTCCTTTAGGTTGTGTAGCTAGTTGCCTTTATGCTTTCATCTTTTTGGTCTCTGGCTTAGGTGCTTCCTACTCAACACCTTCTTCTTCTTCAACATCCTCACCATGCCTTGGGGTAATGCTAGTGGCCCTTACCCTTGTTCATCTTCATCATCATCTTCCTCTTCACCTTCTTCTACCTCCTTTGCCTCTGTTGTGATTCTCCAAATTTGGCTTTGACATTCTTTACTAGTTTGTCCTTTTTATTCAATGTGGAAGCAGTCTTTAACTCCACATCTTCCTTTGATCTCACCATATCGTATGTGTCAAAATGTGGTGCACTCTTAACCACTTCCTCTGCTAGTAATGTTGTTATGGCTGTAGATGCCTCATCAATGTTTATTTCATATCCAAGAGGTCTAATTCATCTTACTCTTGGTATGGCTACTTGAATGTAAGTATAATCAATATCTACCAGAAAAAAAACATGATTTACATGTTGCTCGACTAATGAAATAGGTATCCTCAGTCTCTATTTCATGGATTTCTTAAAAACTTTGAAATAATTGGTCATAAGTGTCTCAAAATTTGCCCCCATTTATTCAATGTATTTCTTTTACCTAGGCTACAATGGTCCTATTTGTTTTCCAACTAACTTTACCAAAAGATGGAAATTCATTCTGTACATAGAAAAATATACAAATAAAAATTACACCAAATTTACATTGGGCTCCATTAGTTCTTCTTATAGCTCCAAGATTTTCATTGATTTTCTATAGTTGTAGTTTAGCTAGATCATAGGTATGATCCTTTTTAACTAATTTTATAGCCAACATCTACTGTAATGCATGGAACACTGTTGAGTCTACCAGATTGATAAAACTTATGGGAAATGACTCTAAGAACAAAGTCAACAAGAGGATCCCGAATGATATCTATGTTCATGCCTCTCTTGTTCCATTTGGCTCCTATGTTCTTCTCAATGGCTTCTTTGGAGTCACTCCTTAGGGTTTTGGGCCAATCTAGGGTTGGATACCCTATTAACCATATTGGCCCTCAAAATTGCATTCTCATTTTGAGCGTCCATTTGAAATTTTGAGTCAAATCAAGCCCCATAAATGCATATGTACTTGGCTATACTTTTGAGGCCTAAGATGTGTTCAATGCTTCTAGCACCTTGTATTCAACCTACCTACTTGTTTCATGGAGTTAAATTGACATTCTAAGCCATTTCATGAAGTCTTGTTTTGAGCAATTACCAAATCTACATTTTCACCTAACTGTCAAATAGTGATAGGAAGCTATGTTTACCATTTAATATCTCACACCTAGAAAGGTTTTGTGATTCACCACTTTTGGAGTGTTTATTTTCCATATCCAAGAACCTATGTTTCAAAATTTGAGTCATTTTGAGTCTGTTTGACTAGGTTTTGAATCCCTCAAAGTTGGTCATTTAATATTGTCATGCTGATGCAATTAGTTTAGAATTTCGGGAAGCCCTATTTGACATCTTATAACTTTTGACCAATTAACCCAAATGATGAAATTCCTATTGTGTTGTATTTTAGTAGTCAGAGACACATTATATTTCAAGTTTCAGCTCATGGCGAATACATTTGATCAGTTTTTAAACACGATTCCAAACACAATTTCTGTCTTTTTACTGGTGTTAGCATTTGCAGATTTGTCAACACCCCTTGTTTGGGATGTTATAACTTGAGATCTGTGAGTGATAAGATCAAATAGATTGTACCACTATGTTTTTCTCTAAAAATACTTTAAGTGTGTCATTTTTTACATCTTGAAAAATCTATTTGCACACTTTTCCATGTCAATTCCATTACCAAAAAAAGTTTTTTGTCAGTGTTTCAAGTTTACAAATTCTGAGTAGCCCACTTTGACTGCTTCCCAAATGCATCCTATTATTCATCATAAGCCCAAATCCCAGACTCTTAATGTCCTCATAATAGGGAATCAACACCCCAAGTTTTCATTTCCCCATGTGGTCATTTGCCTAGTTTTCAAGATTATTTTCAAACCAATTTTATTGTTTTCTAACTTGTTGTCTTGCAGGTAATTCTAAGAAGGTAACTTTGACGGTCAATATATTTTGACTAGGAATTTCTCATAAGATGAGATTTGATAGGGTGAAAGAGTACAGAATAGAGATTTAGTGCCCCATTTTTTAGAGCCCAACTAGTTGTTTATATCAGTTTTAAGGCTAGGCAACAGGCCTTCTGACACAAATTTATAGTGATGTAGAAAATAAAAAATGAGTTTTAAAGATCTGTTACTAGTTGAATTTGGTTCTAATCAGTTTGAGGTGATCAATGGGCTAGTTTGAAGATTCAGTTGTTCATGAACAAATTTTTTTTTAGCCTGACCCACTATGGGCCTAATAAATTGCATCAGGTTGATAGGTATGTGGGATTGTGCAGATTTTGAAAGGGCACAATTGTAATTCATTAAGTGTTGGACATATATATATACCTTCTTCAAATGAGTCAAATGTTGCAAGTTGAATATGATTGGGATGATTTTGTGATGAAGGAAAGTGGTAAGGGGTATCCACATGGAGGTGGTCTCTCTGGTCCTAACAAAGTGAAGGGCATTGGCAACACTAAAAAGTACAAAGTAGGTGAGATCCCAATGCCATACAACCTTTCCTTATGAAAGTGACTTTCTTGATGTCCTCCACTGGTAGTCCAAGGTAACAATGAGTAGTAGCTTTCAAATAAAAAAATGAAACTTCCCACATTAAACCAAAGTGAGAACATGGTGAAATTTTAGAGAAAGATTGCTTTGGCACGAAGACTAGGTCGTTAAACTCTAATGCAAGGGGGAACAACATTCTTGAGTCACTAAAAGTGGGGTCACTTGTGTCATTTCTTGGATCAACATCAAGATACATGTTGAATGATGGGATTACTTGCACACAAGACAAAATTCCAATTATGAAACTTAATGAAAATACTTGTAAAGGGTCAAGTGTTCAAATAGCAGATAAGAGATTGCTTTTCCAGTTACCCGAAAGAATAGAGAAAGGTGCAAAAGACCAAGGGAGAAAAGTGTAAGAGTCCATGATAGAATAGGGAAAAGGTGAGTTTTAAAGAGCAAGGCATCACAAAGGAAACCCATGCAATGAAAGGAAGAACCCACGAATTAGATCAGGTGGCATTAGTTTGGAAGCCAATTCATTAGAGCTTTTCTACTTCAGATTCATTCGGTTTGTCTGAGTCTAGCATTGGGAATTATTGCTAACAACGGGAGAGAAAAAGGAGGAGAAAATAGGGGATAAGAAGGAGACCCTATGCCAAAAAGAAGGGAGATTATACATGTTTCAAAAAGAACCTCCTCTTGCAAAGATAACACAGCCGCAGGTGAACGGGAAATCAAAGAACAAAGAAAGCATCAAAGTCAAAATGAGAAGGGCACAGTTTCAAGTCAACCCCCATGTATCCAAAGAGTGTAGGAGAAAAGGAGATGACATTCAAAGTGTGAAGCATAGTAAGAAAGCTGAGCAGCATACATTAAAGATGACCATGCAGTTAAAAATGAGAAGCTACCTGTTAACAGAAAGAAGCCCGCAAGCAGTTAAAAAGAAGTGGCATCCAAAGAAACAAAAAGCCACCAGTTAAAAGTCAAGAAAGAAGTTATAGAGAGAGTTGCAGATTAAGATGCCAAAATGAGAGAAGTCACACAAGGGAGTAAAGAGAAATTTTTAAATACTAAAGAATATTTGCATTAATATACAGTAGTAGTGCTAAAAGTAGGAAGAGAGCCATGTTATTTTAAAAGGGTAGGGGTTTTAAAGATTGCAGAATGACATAGACCTTGGATAAAAGGTCTTGAGAGGAGCCCGCGGCATTTAAAGAAACTACCCATGGTATAAAATGGAAGAACAGGGAAAGATGCCACTGAACAAAATAATCCCACATTGCCCTTGTCACATTTTTTTTGAAGTGTTTAAATATAACTCTACAAATAATGTGTAATATCTTGAGGAAGATGCTTTTTGAAAGGGCTATTGCATATGCGGGGGTCCCACCCATGATGTAAGCTGGTAGGTTGCCTAAGTCAAATTTTGGAAGAGAATGCATGCGTGATGACATGGCTCGATAGAAGAAGATGACAACATGTGGCCAAAATCTATGATGGGTGCAATCCCGTAATACCAAGATGCGCACAGGATAAGCAATGCGGGCATGCAGGAATCAAAAATGTGGTAGCATGGATCCTAGTGCATAGTGATGTGGCATGGGCCTGGAATAGTTGATGACATGGCAGATTCATAGATTGATGCAAAAGATGGTGCCACGTGGTGAGATCGGTGATGGGTGCAAGCTCGCAAGGCAGAAGTGATCAAAGTTTAAAGAATGCGATATTGCAGGATGGTGACACATGGTACGGGTCCCAAGTGGCACTGATGTGATGAATAATGTGGCAATGAGACACAAAAATCAAATCCTACCACATGGCAGTCGGTGAACAGAGTGTTGAACCAAAGTTAAAGGGTAGGGAAAATATAATTTTTTTGAAAAGATCAAAATTTTAATATATTTTCTCAAAAATGCACATGAATAATTTTTAAAATAAAAAGGGGCTTTTTAATATAAGTATGAAGGTTACATAAATTTGAATTTTTTAAAAATAATTTTTAAATATCAAAGTTGCAAACCTGAATAGTTATACCAGGACAGTATTTTTCAAACTAACTTTTAAGGGGTTTTTGGTAAGCAAATATAGTGATATTATATATCGTCAAAATTGAGAGAAGACAAACTTTCCAATTCTATAGTCAGTTTTTGCATAGGAAGTAGTTGGTTCATGCTACAAGAGGTTTTCTTCCAAGTTTTGATTGTGCAATCACACTCAGATGACAAAGTTCAAAACTATTTTTTGACATGGTAATGAGCTAAATGTTGATAAAATGTGGTAAAAATGTAATTGGGGTTGAATTGGGTTACATTCAAATCAATTAAATTTTAATTCCTTCAGCATTTCATGATGCAGTTAAAATTTTTGATTGCATAAAGGTTTCATCATTTAGCTTGGATATTTAGAAGTTTGTTATAGAATAATGATGAAATCAAATCAGATCAAATGGAAGAGAGAGGTTAGAGAGAGTCTTTTCATTGCTAGGAGAGGGAATTTCAAGTGGACACATGTCACTCTGAGATCAAATCTAAGAATTATCTCTTTCCTATATCTTTCTATCTTTCTTTCATTGTAGGGGTTGACATTTTTCTCTGGGTAATACCAGCAGGGTTCCAGTGCTTTATTGTGAAACCATCTTCTTTAGCATTTTCTCTCTTGTATGAATAGCATTAGGAAGGATAATAAAGATAGTTCAGATCTGTTAGGTGTTTTCTATGTTTTTCTTTCATGCATATGAATGTATTGTTTCAAGGAAATTAATACAAAGAACAATAGGTGGTTGAGTTTGATCTTGAATCTTGTCTCCTTTATCAGCGAGTTTCAATTTTTTATGGTCTCTAAACAAAGAGCCTTGGTTACAGTTGTAGTCCCTTAAGGCTGTATGGTGTTTCATTATTTCTTATAACTCAAGGGGTTATGTAAATGCTTTAGAGAATTCAACAAGGTTGCAAGTTTACTGATGGGGATATCATGTAAGAATGAGGTTTAGATTGAGCATAGATGTCTATTTACAAGTTGAATAGATAGATCGTATATCTGAATATATATAAATAGGTATCAGATATCCATATCTATGTTTTTGATTCATAGATTTGCCCATTGGTTAAGGCACTGATCAGTTTACAAGATCATTAGGTCTTACTATTGCATATCTAAGGTTTTGTTGAATTCAACATTATTAATCAAATATTCTTTCCCTTTCATGTTGAAGAACCTAAATGTTTAACCCTCACTCAGCTTATGAGATTCATAGCTTTGAATTTATCTACTATAGATCTATGTCATTTCATGAGTCATTAGGAGAAATAAGGGTAAAATCTAGTTAATAGATTCAAGGATATGTTTTTGCACTAGTACAATATCAATTGAATCTAAGGTCTACCCACTTAGGTTTTGCAGCGCCTAAAGTGAAGAAGGAGTTATGCCTTATAGTTGGCCCGAGACTGCAGCCAGGTGCATTCATCATAGGAATTTGCTAGCCTTAGATGCATTTGTCTAGTTTCTTGGTTGTTTGTAAAACTGTTAAATCAGGAGCCAACAAAATGGTGACTCTGCTAGGGACTGCATACAGAAAGAATCAAAATCTCTGGCATGAAATAGATTGGATATAGAAAATATGTAGCAAGAGGTGTTCCTTATTTTCCTTGCTGAAGTTTCATGTCCTCCAGTGTTCTTATTGACTTACAATAGAAGTTTGACTGAATTGGATAATTGGTAGTATCAAAGTCATTTGGCATTTTGATATGTTGTTGTCGAAATTCAGAGTTGTTGTTGAGTTTCTTTCACATTGTCAAGAGTATCAAATTCTCATGTTGTTGCATAATTTTTTCAAATATTTGTTGTAATTTCTGGATCATCTTGTTTTGTTTTTCAAGTTGGTAAATCTTTTCTCACTAAGTGAGTGGTGACTCAAGGTCAAATCTCTATACCAGTGCTTCATGAATGTGAAGGTATTCTGAAGGAAACAATAGTTGGAATGCAGATTTGAAGTATTTATCTTAAGATTCTTAACAATGGGTGAAAGATTCGCATGAGATGTAGTGCAAGTGTTACTAACTCCAAATAAGATCTGAATCTATTGTTATTTCTAGCATTGTAGTAATTGCAAGCATCTATATCAAAAGGTACTCTCCACTTTCATGTGTTTTCATTTACATGAAAGTAAGATTTACATATGTGTTCTCCATCAAGTGGTAATTCCAGCATTAAATAGGATAATGGTTTAGTATAGTGCAACATACTTTGTGAGTGGTAGATTCAGCCAGAGTGTTTTGTATTTTAAAGTATGTTTGAAGTTGAAATTGGTAGAAGATTTTTAGATCTGCTACAAGTTATAAATACTGATAGTGTTTTATGATGAATGAGTCTTAAGCTTGAAGAATGTCAAGTTTCATTTCATCTAGTATGTAGCCTGTTAGTGAAAGTTTTAGATCTATTTCTACCAAGTGGTATATGCCATTGAATTTTAATGGTATTCATGGCTCCCCAAATACTATGTCGTATAATCCTAGAAAGTATTTACCTAAGTTTAGTGGGAACCATGAAACTTTAGCTAGTCATCATGTTCATTTGTTTAGTGACTTGGTTGGTGATTATGAAATTGCTCAAGAAGACTTTCATATGAAGTTGTTTGTTCAAACTTTGGAAGGGGATGCTAGGGATTGGTTTTCTTTTTTGCCAGCATGCTCAATTTCATCTTGGGATGAATTACTTTCAACCTTCATGAAGTAGTTTAGGGAAAGAGTAAGCATCTCTAATCATTCTGATAGGTTCTTGAAAATCCAAATAAAGAATGGTGAGTTAGTTCTTGACTTTAAAATCATATTTGTAAAGGTTTTTAATGATATTCCTCAAAGTCATAATCCGGATGATCAAGTGTGTCTAGTTGTTTATTTTGATGCATTTGATAAGAAGATGAGCTACCTATTGAGAGATAAGGAACCTGAGACTTTGCATTAGGCATTCATGACAGCGATAGAGATTGAAAAAAATATTAAATATGGCTTAACCAAGAGTCACTTCTCTAGGAATGTTTACCGACAAGACAAGGTACAAAGCACAAATCAATGTCATAAGGAGTGTTTGATTTCAAATTAGAAAATAAGTACCCCTACTATTGTAAGTAATCTTGTTGAAAGTTTAAAAGTAAAAAAAAATGTGTAGATGAAGACTCTCTATTGCAAAGAGAATCTGATCCTTTTATTGTTGAAAATAGTGCATATGTTGGTAATATTACAGTAGTAGAAGATAAAGTTAGTTCACTTGATGAGTTATATATGCCAGATTTAAATTCAATCATTTATTCTCCCATTGGTGATTTTCTTTATGTTGAAAAAATAACGAATCAGGAAGAGGAAAGGTATTTATCTCACTATGAGGATGAAAGGCTAGAGCTGATGTGTCAAGTGACAATAGTGAATTTTTGATCTAATGTATTGTGAAGAAGTGTTATGTGAAGATAATGATGAGTGTTGTTGTTCAAGTCAAGAAGAGGATAGTGCTAGTATATTTTTGCCTTCATGTGAATCAGATGCAAATTGGAAAGAAGAAAGCAATTACAGAAGTTGTAACTCTTATGCTAGTAGAGGTATGAGTTCTTTTCTTAAATCTAAAAGTGAATTTCTAGTTCACAATTGTGCAAATCAATTTGAGGTTGAAAGTTATGAAGAAGAGTTGTCTACACAATATGAGGATAAAATGATTATTTATAAAGAAGAGTTGATTAGTTGTGTAGACAAATGTCTTGAGGATACATGCAATGATAATCAACAAATAGATGATTCTAAGGTTAATGCATCAATACCTATTGGTCAGATAAATGATTATTTGTTTGCAAGAAATTTGAATCACCTTAATGCAGACAACACAAGTAATATTGATTCATATTTTGCATGCTTCATTGATGGAGTTAATAGTGTGGCTTTACGTAATGATTCTGATTTTTCTTCACATGCTGAAAGTATCCATGAAGACAAAATGGGTCATGGTTTTAAAGTATATACTAACGCTTTATATGATGAGAATCCTGATGATGATCAGCCCATTTTTTGTCAAGATGTTCAAAAGGGATCACTACATGGAGTTATCAACCCTTTGTTTGAAGAACACATGGAAGTTTCAGATTTAGTTGAGAATGAGTTTAATGATGATACTTTATCCTATTGTTGTGAGAAATTAGATTGTTATTCTTCCAAGTATGACAATGATTATGAGGATGATGTTGCATCTCATAATATGGATGACGAGGTGTTTGATGAAGGTGTTATTGAAAATCAGCATGCACCTTGTAATGAATTGTATGATGAATATTCTAATGTGATGACTAATCCACTTGCTAATTTTAGAGAATCATTTGAAGATCCTAGATTAGTTTCAGATTATGATATTGATAACATGTGTGAGTACAAGTTAGAGTATTCATTTGAGTACCATTCGTTTATGCATAAGGATACACATTTTCAAGGTATGTGTGATCCCTTTCCCCAAGTTGAATATGAAGCTTTCATATTCGAGAATGATAGCATGCATGAGTCATTAAATGAAGAGAAATTTTAGTTTCAGTTTGATATGTTTGAGCATGCTGATTAGAACTTTCATAATGAGCAAGTTGTAGAAAATGAAGCAAGTTTTTATATGTATTATGAAAGTGAAGTTGTAAATTTAGTTTTGCTAAGTGGTGTGTTTCAAGATGCTAATATGATTGGCAAGACTGATATGAATGAGAATTTTAGCTTACCTCATGATGAAATGAATGAAAATCAAGTATATGATAGAGGTAAGAAGTTTTGTTAAAGTTTCGGTGGCCTGGGGTCATCGTTTATACGTAGTAGGCATAGTTGTATTTTCTTTCAATAAAGTTGTTCGAGAGAACCTTTTTGCTGTCAAATGTGTGGTCTGCTTCTTCTAGAGATCTGAATCCTTGCCATGCCCACAAGGGGCATGCATCCCCACACAAAACCACTATTGGTGCTCAAAATTGCATTCTCATTTTGAGCGTCCATTTGAAATTTTGAGTCAAATCAAGGCCTATAAATGCATATGTACCTGACTGTACCTTTAAGGCCTAAGAGGTGTTCAATGCTTCTAGCACCTTGTATTCAACCTACCTACTTGTTTCACAGAGTTAAATTCACATTTCGAGCCATTTTGTGAAGTCTTGTTTTGAGCAATTACCAAATCTACATTTTCACCAGTGTCAAATAGCGACAAGAAGCTGTGTTTACGATTGACTATCTCACACCCAGAAATGTTTTATGATTCACCACTTTAGGAGTGTCTAGTTTCCATATCCAAGAACCTATGTTTCATATTTCAAGTTGTTTTGAGTCCATTTGACTAGGTTTTGAATCCTTCAAAGTTGGTCATTTAATATTGATTGGTCATTTAATATTGTCATGCTCATGCAATTAGTTCAGAATTCTAGAAAGCCCTATTTGACATACTATAACTTTTGACCAATTGACCCAAATGATGAAATTCCTATTGTGTTGAATTTTTGGGGTCAGAGACATGTTATGTTTCAAGTTTTAGTGCATGATGAATCCATTTGATCAATTTTCAAAAGCTATTCCAAATGCAATTTCTATCTATTTACTGGTGTCAGCATTTGCAAATTTGTCAGGACCCCTGTTCGGGATGTTATAACTTGAGATCTGTGATTGGTAAGATCAAATGGATTGTACAACTATGTTTTCCTCTGAAAGTACTTTATGTGTGTCAATTTTTACATCCCGATGAATCAATTTGCACACTTTTCTAGGTCAATTCCATTCACAAAAAATTGTTTTTTGTCAGTGTTTCCAGTTTACAAATTTTGAGTAGTCCACTTTGATCGCTTGCCAAACATATCATGTTAGTCATCTTGAGCCCAAATCCAAGACTCATAATGTTCTCATAATAGAGAATCAACACCCCAAGTTTTAATTTCCCCATGTGGTCATTTACCTAGTTTTCAAGATCATTTCTGAATCCATTTTATTGTTTTCTGACTTGTTTTCTTGCAAGTAATTCTGAGAAGGCAACTTTGACGGTCAATATCTTTTGACTAGGAATTCATCATGTGATGAGATTCGACAAGGTGAAAGAGTGTAGAATAGAGATTCAGTGCCCCAATTTTTAGAGCCCGACCAGATGTTTATATTAGTATTTGAGGCTAGGCAACAAGCCTTTTGGCACAGATTTATAGTGATGTAGAAAATGAAAAATGAGTTTTAAAGATCAGTTACTAGTTGAATCTGATTCTAATCAGTTTGAGGTGATTAACAGGCCAGTTTGAAGATTTAGTTGTTGGGGAACGAATTTTTTTTATCCAAACCCACTATGGGCCCGACTAATTGCATCGGGTTGATAGGTATGTGGGATTGTGCAGATTTTGAGAGGGCACAATTGCAATTCATTAAGTGTTGGACATATATATATATACCTTCATCAAATCAGTCAAATGCTGCAAGTTGAATATGATTGGGATGATTTTGTGATGAAGGAAAGTGGTAAGGGGTATCCACATGGAGGTGGTCTCTCTGGTCCTAACAAAGTGAAGGGCGTTGGCAACACTAAAAAGTACAAAGTAGGTGAGATCCCAATGCCATACAACTTTTCCTTATGAAAGTGACTTTCTTGATGTCCTCCACTGGTAGTCCAAGGTAACAATGAGTAGTAGCTTCCAAATGAAAAAAAGGAAACTTCCCTCATTAAAGCAAAGTGAGGCCATGGTGAAAAGAAAAGTGGCAAGCTACATCAAATAGGGAAAGATTGCTTTGGCACAAAGACATGATCATTAAACTCTAATACAAGGGGGAACAACATTCTTGAGTCATTAAAAGTGGGGTCACTTGAGTCATTTCTTGGATCAGCATCAAGATACATGTTGAATGATGGGATTACTTGCACATAGGACAAAATTCCAGTTATGAAACTTAATGAAAATACTTGTAAAGGGTCAAGTTTTCAAATAGTAGATAAGATATTACTTTTCTAGTTACCATAAAGAACAGAGAAAGGCACCAAAGACCAAGGGAGAAAAGTGTAATAGCCCATGATAGAATAGGGAAAAGGCAAGTTTTAAGTAGCCAGGCATCAGAAAGGAAACCCATGCAATGAAAGGAAGAACCCATGAATTAGATTAGGCAGAATTAGTTTGGGAGGAAATTCATTAGGGATCTTTTCTACTTCAGATTCATTCAGTTTGTCTAAGTCTAGCATTGGGAATTATTGCTAACAATGGGATAAAAAAAGGAGGAGAAAATAAGGGATATTAAGGAGACCCTACACCAAAAAGAAGGGAGATTATACATGTTTCAAAAAGAAGCTCCCCTTGCAAAGATAACAGAGCCGTAGGTCAATGGGCAATCAAAGAACAAAGAAAGTGTCAAAGTCAAAATGAGAAGGGGACAGTTTCAAGTCAACCCCCATGCATCCAAAGAGAGTGTAGGAGAAAAGGAGATGACATTCAAAGTGGGAAGCATAGTAAGAAAGCTGAGCAACATACATTAAAGATGGCCATGCGGTTAAAAATGAGAAGTCACCAGTTAACAGAAAGAAGCCCACAAGCAGTTAAAAAGAAGCTGCGTCCAAAGAAATAGGAAGCCACCAGTTAAAAGTCAACAAAAGAAGCTGCAGAGAGAGCTGCAAATTAAGACACCAAAATGAGAGAAGTCACGCAAGGGAGTAAAGAGAAATTTTTAAATACTAAAAAACATTTGCATTAATATATGGCAGTAGCACTAAAAGGAGGAAGAGAGCCATGTTATTTTAAAAATGCAATGGCTTTAGAGATTGTAGAATGATATAGATCTTGGATAAAAGGTCTTGAGAGGAGCGCGCAGCATCTGAAGAAATTGCCCACGACATAAAAAGGAAGAATAGGGCAAGATGCCACTGAACAAAATAATCCCACATTGCCCCTATCACATTTTTTTGAAGTATTTAAATATAAATCTACACGTAATTTGTAATGTCTTGAGGAAGATGCTTTTTGAAAAGGTTGTTGCATACGCAGGGGTCCCACCCATGATGTCAGCTAGTAGGTCACCTAAGTCAAATTTTGGAAGAGAATGCATGTGTGATGACATGGCTCAATGCAAGGAGATGACAACATGTGGCCAAAATCTATGGGGGACATAAGCCCACAATACCAAGATGCGCACAAGATAAGCAATGTAGCATTTGAGAATCAGACACATGGCAGCACAGGTCCTGGCATGTGGTGATGTGGTATGGGCCTGGAACAGTTGATGACATGGTAGATTCGTAGGCCGATGCAAAATATGGCACCACATGGCGAGATCGCTAGTCGACGCAAGTCTACAAGGTGAAAGTGATCAAAGTTTAAAGAATGTGGGATTTGCAAGATGGCAACACGTGGCACAGATCCCAAGTGTTGTTGATGTGATGGATGATGTGCTAATGAGAAAGGAAAATCAAATCCTGCCATGCAGCAGTCAATCAATAGAGGGCTGACCCAAAGTCAAAGGGTAGGGAAAATATAAAATATTTGAAAAGATCAAATTTTTAATATATTTTCCCAAAAATGCACGTGAATAAGTTTTAAAATCAAAAGGGACTTTTTAATTAATTATGAACTTTATATTAATTTAAATTTAAAAATAAAAAATAAAAATATCAAAGTTGCAGACTGAATAGTTATACCAAGAGGGCATTTTTCAAACTGACTTTTAAGGGATTCTTAGTCAGCAAATATAGCGATAGTATATATCACCAGAATCGGGAGAAGACAAACTTTTTGATTTTTAGTCAGTTTCTACACTAGAATTAGCTAGTTCATGCTACAAGAGGTTTTCTTACAGGTTCCTATTGTGCAACCGCATTCAGATGACAAAGTTCAAAACTATTTTCTAGGGTGGTAATGAGCTAAATGTTGATAAAACGTGGTAAAAATGTAATTGGGGTCGAATTGGGTTACATTCAAATCAGTTAAATTTTAATTCCTTCAGCATTTCATGATGTAGTTCAAATGTTTGGTTGCATAAAGGTTTCATCATTTAGCTGAGATGTTTAGAATTTTGTTACAGAATAATGATGAAATCAAATCAGATCAAATTGAAAAGAGAGGGTAGAGGTAGCCTTTTCTTTGCTAGGAGAGGAATTTCAAGTGGACACATGTCACTCTAAGATTAGATCTGTGAATTCTCTCTTTCCTATATCTTTCTATCTTTCTTTCATTGTAGAGGTTGGTAGTTTTCTCTGGGTAATATCAGCAGGGTTCCATTGTTTTACTATAAAACCATCTTCTTCAACATTTTCTCTCTTGTATGAATAGCATTAGGAAGGATAATACAAATAGTTCATATCTGTTAGGTGTTTTTTGTGTTTTCATTTCATGCATATGAATGTATTGTTTCAAGGAAATTAATATAAAGAACAACATGTGGTTGAGTTTCATGTTGAATCTTGTCTCCTTTATTAGTGAGTTTCAATGTTTTATGGTCTTTGAACAAAGAGCCTAGGTTATAGTATCAGTGCCTTAAGGGTATATGTTGTTTCGTTGTTGCTTATAACTCAAGGGGTTATGTAAATGCTTTAGAGAATTCAAGTATGCCTTAAGAGAATTAAGTTTGCAACTTTTTAGAGATGTGTCCATACTCTTGACAATAGTGACAACTATGCCTAGTGTTGTAGTCCCAATTATAGTGATGTCCATGATCATTTGCCCTTGCTGGTTGATTAGGTGCCCACATAGGCCTTGATCTACACTCAAAAGCTCTATGTCCATACTTCTTGCAATTGTAGTAGTGACCTTCAAATCTTGTTGTTCTGATGGTTCTTGTCCTATAGTGATGTGCTTGATGTCCTTTCTTATTGCACTTGTGACAATGACCCATATTCTTAGGTTTGTCATGCTAATGGGCATTCTTGTTCTTGCACACCTTAGAGGTATGTCCTTTTTTACCACAAAAAAGAAAAGTAGGTTTAGTGTTCCTACCTTTGTCACTTCTCTCTTCTACAATCTTGGATGACTCTCCTTTTTCAGTGCTAGTGTATCCTAGTCTTGAAATATCATTGCTGCACTTGGTGATTTCTATAACTATTCAAAGTACTTGATGGCCTCATTATGTTTTTTGAAGCTCTCTGCAATCTCCTTCTCTCTCTTCAAGTCATTTTGTAGTTGTTCATTTTGCATCTCTAGTGTGAAAATCTCAATGTCCTTGACATTCAGCTCATGATGTGAATTCACCATCTAGCATAGGGTATCTAGCTACATGTTGGAAATTCTTGCAAGCTCAATTGAATTTTCTTCCAACCTATTAGAAAGGTTTCTCTTGTCATCTTCTAGCATAGCCTTATCTTCAATGGCTCTTTTCTTTTGTCCAGTCACTTCAAAAAGCATCATGATTTGTGATTCTTATTCAAGCTTGAGAGTTCTAATCTCTTCTTCTTGAGTTCCATTCTTCTCCATTAGATCTGCTATTGCTGCATCAAACTCTTTGGAATCTCTAAAATGTCCCTTTTCTGATTTTACATGATATTTCCAACCTTTAATCAGATCTTTAAGATCAAACAACTAATATCACAAAGATCCACCAAATTTCTCAAGAAACCCCAAATCGGGTATGGTGAAAATAGTGCTAAAAGCTTCACAACTTCACAAATTATTAATAAATCTGAAAATGGACATTTTTACAGAAATTTCAACAGAATAACAGCCTACAAAATGACATTTCCAGATCCATATAGCCTTTACACAACAGTTCACAAATGTAGGACAAAAACTATGCTCATCGGGCTCCCGAAATTAACACAAAAATGCCCGGAAACACCACAAAACACTAATAATCTATATTAGAAGTTTAATCACATCCCAATACATATATTTAGCTCTATTTTAACACCTTAAAGTCTGAAATACAGCAGCAACCCAAACTGATATGAAATACTCAACTGTAAACACCAAACTCATACCAAAAACAACCCCGAAAACTCACAAATCTACACTATTCAGCACAAAGGCAAACTCTGTATGAGTATGCACATGGAATGGCTTCAAAATACCATCCTTAGCCTTCCTGGAAACCTCCAAACTCCCGTTCTTGGGTCTCCCTAGAAACCTGCAAACTCCCGTTCTTGGGTCTCCTTCTCCACAGGTTTGGCAGCCTCTGAAGAATAAGAAAGAAATGAGCAAAATCAAGTTCTGGAATCCGCCCAAAATGCCTCCAAAACCCATTAAAAGAGGGTATAACTGTAACTCACATCCAAGAGAGGTTAATGAAACATATTTTAATAATAATTTTCATTTATTAGTCGAACGGTTTCCAAAGATTAACCGCCTTTTTCCAAAACTTCACTTTCTTGGGCCTGCCTGCCTTAGCAAAGATTATTATTTTTTAATTATTTGAAAAGGGGACATGACAAGTCCTCCCCTCCCAAACATTGCTTGTCCTCAAGCAATGGCTGAACAATAAACCAATCAATCCACCTCGATCCCAAATGTAGTCATGAACTATACTACTACCAATTAACACAGGCTCCTGCAATATCCTTTGGAATATGACCAAGAAGAATCCATAATCAAACTGACAATTATAGCTCAACCAAACTCCAAAATCACCACTACCACAATCAAAAACCCATGAGGCACAAACTCTTAGAACATCAGAACCCAAGCAAAGTGGAAAAATCAAACTACCAACACAGTAAATACCATCAACACATCCCACTGGCCTATACGGAATGCACAATCCAACTCTGTAACAATGGTGAATGCTGTCGATTGAAACTGTACCAAGTATGGAGAATCCACAAACTGTACAACTCCTACAGTCAACACAACTTTGCAAATCACCGGCCACTATCTCATAACCATAACTACCATGCACCCCTGATGGTGAAAAGCCATCACAAGATAAATAGCAAGAATTGGAACCCAAACCAAATCTTCCTGCCATCAACTCCTCAACACAAGGATCAAATGCTAACTGATGTACATACCTTGCAATATAATGTTGATAAAAAAAACCAACCTTAGTCAACAACTCACCATGAACAAGTGATACAACCCACTATGACTGATCACCAGCTAAGTCAGGAGATGTCATAGCCAAAGGAGTAGAATCAATAACAACACCCGCTGAAGCATCACTCTGAAACTCCTGCTCTAAGTCATGTATTATCAAGTTGTCAACTGTAGAACCTATCACCATGTCATGCCCATCACAACTCTCATCTTGAGGCATCAAATTGTCCCATAACTGATGATAAGCACTAGGAACCAAAGTACATCTCTGTATCATTATCTCATCAACATGGTCATCAAAGGTAAATTGATGAGCATACCTCACAGTGTAATGCCGATAGAATGCACCAATCTCAGTCAGTGGCTCAGACTGTAATCCAGATGAAACTAACTGCAATTGATCATTAACCATGTTGGAACTAACTACTACCTCCGAAGATATGACCAAGGGAGTAGTGTTACTAGTAGGAACCATGCCAATTGCCAACTCACCAAAATCACACATGATCTTTGATAAATCTCTAGTCTCTGTGCCATCAATACTAGAGGCCACCACCATGTCAGGCATACAACAATCTGCTACAACACCCAACTCAACTGAACCTGACTCTAGTGGGAATGAACTTGATATTCCAATGTTAGTATCAAGAATGGATGCATTCCCATCTCCACTGTCTCTGACAATCTCGGCCATGGACATCCTCGGATCACCAAACACCACTGCTTGTGACTGTATAGAATCAGGTGAAGATTGTAGTTGCTCTAACTCCATGGTCACCTTAGCCAAATGAAGCTGTGACTCTTTGAAAGCCAACTGTGTACTCTCAAGAATCTCAGAAGTCACCACAAGCTATTCAGTAAGCTCACTCACCTCATCTTCCTTGGCCAACAATGCATCATATGCTGTACTGCCCCACTTCATAAGATAATCTCTGTCAGCTACCAACTACATATAATCCAGTCTCAGAATTTGGATAGCCTCCCATAAAGAGTGGAACTCTGTCAAGGAAAGATAACTGCCTCCCTGCTCATCACTAGTAGGAGAACCCCATCCACAAACTGCTAACAACTGACGAGCAGCATCGAAATGCTGGCAAGTGATAGCAATGTCTTGGTCACTAACTCTCATATGATTAGACACATGATGGCACTGGCTTGACTGTCTCCTACAAACCTCCTCTGATGCACTGTCTAAAGGAGTATCCTCAAAGTTACTAGTCTCTAGAGTATTACCATCCATATCCTGTGAATCAAATCTAAAACTCATATCAACATACAGAGTATCAAAAACATTAGCACTATCCAACTCCTCTATACCCAAGGAAACTAAGTCTTCAAAATTGCCCACTGCATCCTCCTGGATGTCATCAATGCCAATATGATCCTGGGACTCATCTATACACACTGCCAAATATGAAATATCATCAACACATTCTAGCAAGTATGGTCGACTAGATATATGAACTGATGCATGATGCTTGCATGGAAAAATTAAATTATTAGAAAAAAAAAAAAAAAGAGAGAAACAAAAAGGGAAAAAAAAAAAAAAAAAAATTGTGGAGGAGAGAGCAAGTGACGAAAATGGAAGGAAAATAATTAAAAATAGAAAATAGGAAAAGTGGAGAAAAGAGGAATCTCTATTTTCAAAGTGCATGGGTGGCATAAATAGAAAATAATAAAAATAGTTGTCATTCCATTAATCGAGGTGTGTAGGTGGCAAGTTCCTTAAATCATGCATTTAATATTTGTTGGGTGCTTAGTTGTATTTGGGTGGAAATTTAATATTTATTTAAAGGTAGTTGTATTTACCTTTTATCCCACATTGCTTGTGTTTGTAATGTCTTGGGTTAGAAGTGCCTATTTAAGCAAGGCTTATAATCGTTTGTAATCAAGTTCAAGAAATGGAAGCTCTTCTAATGGAAGTTGGGGAAATGGAAGCTCTTCTAATGGAAGTTAGAGAAATAGAAGCTCTTCAAGTGAAGCTCTTCAAGTAGAAGCTCTTTCTAATGTAATCTCTTGTAAGGAAGTTCAAGAAATGGAAGCTTTATGAAGCATTTTTGTCATCTCTTTGTCTCCATCTTGTTGCATTTTTTTTTGTGAGTTGGTAGGGGTGGTGTGGCCCGTCATCATGAACAAAGCCCAACATCGGTGTATAAAAACTAGTACCAACATTGGACAAGCTACTAGCACAAGAAAAGACAACACCGTGCAATCTGCTAATCAAATCCATGATAGCACCCAAACAAACACTACTACCAAAAAGTGTTAAAGATCTCCTGTCAACTGAATCCCAAATGCCAATATAACAATTTTGAGTCCATATCTGTAAACTAGAATCAGCTGGTAACTCAAGCAAAATCCTCACTTGAGTAATATGACCAATACCAACTAACTCCACATACCTATCATGATGAGATAATGAAGTCGAAATACTATCTTCACTCACCTTTAGCTGGTGGGATAAATCATGTGAAGTACTACCTGCCTCAACCTCATGTGATGAAGCATCTAACTGTGCCTGGTACTCTTTCTCAAAAAAGTCATGAATGCTCAATGTTTGCTCATCTCTACTAGGTATCTCACCATCCTGCACAACAACATCCTCATAATCATCATCTGAACCCACTACACTGTAGTCACTGCCTGTTGTAACTATACCATCCTGAATACCTGTGGCATCACCCTTTGACAACCTGTAAACAATTGTCTCAATTTGAGTATCAAGTTGACCGTTGCTATCAATCTGTGTAATATCCTTTCCCACCACCTCCTGTGGAAGAGTAGAATCTAAGACCTCTACCTGGCTATCAGCTAGTTTCTCAAACTCCTCATGCAAGTTCTTGGGAATTGTGTCATCTATCCTGTGAGAAAATTTGCCAAATAGAAATCCAGTCAACTTATCCACCTTAGCTAGGTCAGATAACATGTCATTCATTATACGGTGGTGCTCGACCAACTGTTTAGACATGTCATGGCTTATTTTCATAATTTTATCTCGAATGTCTAAATAACCATCCTTTGTACTATTTTGACTCTGGTTATCAATTGTCCAAGATCGTTCCCTCTGAGACTCTGTACTATACCTGTCCATTCTGGATAAAGTAGAGTGTAACCCCAATAGGATATAACTTCTTCAAACACCAAGAACTAACATGCAAATGATTAGAAGTAGCATGCAACCATAGATTTGGACATGCAACTGATTAGAAGCAACATGCAACCACCAAATTATGACATGCAAGATCTGGGTAGTTGTCAAAACTGACATGCAAGATTTGGGTAGTTGTCAAAATTGACATGCAAACTTCTACAACCACCAAATTCACCAAGAACTAACATGAAAATGATTAGAAGTAGCATGAAACCATAGATTTGGACATGCAACTGATTAGAAGCAACATGCAACCACCAAATTATGACATGCAAGATCTAGGTAGTTGTCAAAACTGACATGCAAGATCTGGATACTTGTCAAAACTGAAATGCAAACTTCTACAACCACCAAATTCACCAGGAACTAACATGAAAATGATTAGAAGTAGCATGCAACCATAAATTTTGACATGCAGCTGATTAGAAGCAACATGCAATCATAAATTATGACATGCAAGATTTGGGTAGTTCTCAAAACTGAAATGCAAGATCTGGGTAGTTGTCAAACTGGCCTACAAACTTCTACAAACCCTCAGGCTGGCAAGATCATGGCTCTAATACCACTGAAATGTCCCTTTTCTGATTTTACATAATATTTCCAACCTTTAATCGGATCTTTAAGATCAAACAACTAATATCACAAAGATCCACCAAATTTCTCAAGAAACCCCAAATCGGGTATGCTGAAAATAGTGCCAAAAGCTTCACAACTTCACAAATTATTAATAAATCTGAAAATGGAAATTTTTACAGAAATTTCAACAGCATAACAGCCTACAAAATGAAATTTCCAGATCCGTGTAGCCTTTACACAATAGTTCACAAATGCAGGACAAAAACTATGCTCATCGGGCTCTCGAAATTAACACAAAAATGCCCGGAAACACCACAAAACACTAATAATCTATCTCAGAAGTTTAATCACATCCCAATACATATATTTAGCTCTATTTTAACAACTTAAAGTCTGAAATACAGCAGCAACCCAAACTGATATGAAATACTCAACTGTAAACACCAAACTCATACCAAAAACAACCCCAAAAACTCACAAATCTACACTATTCAGCACAAAGGCAAACTCTGTATGAGCATGCACATGGAATGGCTTCAAACTCCCATCCTTAGCCTTCCTGGAAACCTGCAAACTCCCATTCTTCGGTCTCCCTGGAAACCTGCAAACTCCCGTTCTTGGGTCTCCTTCTCCACAGGTTTGGCAGCCTCTGAAGAATAAGAAAGAAATGAGCAAAATCAAGTTCTGGAATCCGCCCAAAATGCCTCCAAAACCCCTTAAAAGAGGGTATAACTATAACTCACGTCCAAGAGAGGTTAATGAAACATATTTTAATAATAATTTTCATTTATTAGTCCAACGGTTTCCAAAGATTAACCCCCTTTTTCCGAAACTTCACTTTCTTGGGCCTGCCTACCTTAGCAAAGATTATTATTTTTTAATTATTTGAAAAGGGGACATGACAATCTCCATTTTCAAATACTTTTGAGGTGTCAATCTCCTTGTATTGTGCATCATTCTTAGCTATGGCAATCTCTCTTCTTCTCTTGAATGATTTTCTCAATTCTTCCCTGGCTTCTTCTAGAGTATGTAGAGCAAGTTGTATATCAATCATCTAATTTTTGGTGACCTTCCCAAGTTTGTAGACTTCAATTTTTAGGTCTTTTCTCCAAGTTTTAAGGCTTTTCCTTATGAGAACTTGGCTCTAATACCAATTATTGGAATTTACAAGTGGAAATATTTACTTCTGGGAGGGGGGTGAATTAGAAGTAACAAAATTTAACCTTTAAAACTTTTAATTGAGATCATTCACATGCATCTAATACATCTACTTAACATGTAAAATAAAGACATGCATGTAAATAATTAACACAAGATTTGGTCACCTAGAAACCATCCAAAATGAGAACGTAAAATTGTGGTGGGGATGACATCGACAAATTATCACTATAGAAATATGTAACTATTTAAGGTTACAAAGTTTGACCACTTCCAATGGTCTACCCTATGAAAGGCCTGCCCTGTTAAAGGCTTTACACCCTGTTAAAAGTTACTTAGTTAATGGATTAACAAACATTCACTCAGAGTGTTACCTTGTTAAAGTATTTACAACCTTATTAAGAATATACAATATGGTTGTTAAACCAATCTATCATCATAGGATTTTCATTCCTAATATAATGGCTAGAAAGTATTAGAATGTGTTGGCCTAATGACTTACAATCTTATATTGCTAATTCCAGATCCTTGTTCTACTCAATCTGATCTAATCCTTCCTGATCTGATAATTCTCTGTTCATATTGTTGGTACACTGTTCTCAACAACTTGATTTTGCAATGCTGCTCCTCCTCTAAGTCCTTATACCCCTCTAAATTTTGCTAATATTCTGTCATGCATTCCATATACCTCTCTTACACATGAATTATGTGGTATCAACCTCCTTATAAAGGCTTTGAAGGCTTAGGGTTAGGTATGAATCTATGATTAATATTCATCTTCTTTTCCTGCTTAAATCTTTACACTTTTCCTATTGGTTGCATGATTTCTCCATGTTTTTGATTGGTTGCATGCTGATTACATAGGGAATAGAAAATATTCAATCTTATCTTTTAGATCCTTTGAGATTCATCATAAGTTGGCTCAAAAAATAGTTTAAATTTGAGTTTTTGAAGGCACAAACTCATATGTTGATTCTATCTAACTCAATAGTTATTGATTGCTAATGTTCAAGACATATAGGATTTCTGTCTTTCTCGGCTCCTCTAATAACTCTATTTTGCTCAGCATCTATACTTTTCTCAGCACCTATAGTGACTCGGCACTTGAAACTTGCTCAGTACCTGAAGTTTACTTGACACCTATTAAATCTTTGGCTTGGCACATACTGTAGCTCGGCATCTATATCATACTTGGCATCAACTTATAAATTGGTTAAGTGTGTTGACACTCAATTGTTAAAACCAATCTGAGACCAACACTTCTATATGGTAAAAAAGTTAAATTATATAACATTGAGGTGCAATATCACTAAATGAATCAAAAGTTTACTTTTAGATTAACAATTCATTTTTAAACAAATCTTACCAACTTAGAACTTGAGATGTATAAAGTAAGATATAGATATAAGTTGTCCTAAATTAATAAGTCTCAAAATTAAATTAAATTCCCTTCTAACTTAATAATTTATAGAATAATGAAGCATCCAATACAAATGAGCAATATAGTCTTAGAAAAAAATTAAACAATGTAACTAAGCAAAGCTTGATCGCATTACAATACATGTATGACATTATTACAACAAAAAAACATGAAGCACAAAGTCCCACTGGAACATTAGAACAAAGGGCTTAAATGATAACTAGTCTTTATTTTGAACAAAGACTTATTGTCAAAGAACTAACTGAAACATCAAGAGTCTTTTGATCTAATAAATATATAAAATATGATCATACTATAATATGATAATAATTTTTGGGCATGTATTGAGCATAATAAATTATTTATTTTGAACAAGGTCCTATTGTAGCAACAGATGAAACAGCTTTAACATCACATATTAAAGTTTCATTGTTAAGCTAAAAGTATTAAATAATTAAAATTGATGTACTTTCTCATCTTTGCATATATTCAAATCATAATAAAATATTCATTTTCAACATAGTCCAATTGCAATAGCAGAAAGAAGGCTTAAACTTCAAATATCTTACAATCTAATAAATATATTAAATATTATCAACTATAATATGATAATAATCATTGTATATTGTCAAAGTGTCATAGCTTATTTACTTTGAACAAAGGTATATTGCATAAACAGATTAAAAAGCTTTAATATCACACATTAAAGCTATATAATAACAAGAGCTCTGCTGAGCATGAGTCCTTGCCTATTGTAAGGAAGGAGACGTATTTTCAGGTTATTAGCTATTATTAGTTAAGGTGTAAAATTTGAACAAGAGTCATGAACTATTGTAGTCCATATATAATTCAATGTTCCTCACAACAACTTCATAAATCATAAACAAATTATTGGCTATGCTTGTTTACATATGCCATGGATTTAATTGTCTATGTCATGAGACATTACTCTATCTTCAAGGGAATGATGTTGGCAGGTAACAGTTCATGTGCTTGTAACAATTACTTGTGAAAGGCGATAGTTAACATTTAAGTGCCTGCAAACAAAGGCAAGTGAATGGGTTGCTGATCATAATAAGTTAAATCAAACAACAGCATTAAGTATTCAAACATTACTAGTTGCAAAATACAAAGCATTTAAAAAATGTAAACACAACCAAGGGCAAATTTAAAATGGTCAAAATACAATCATTAAAACAATGTATTAAACAACATCTATTCCAATAATTGTTATTTACAAGGTCACATTTAAACATATATAAGAAAGATCAGGAATGCTGATTCACATTTAAAGAGGAGACAATTTACAAACCTAGATAGCTCACACTAGGTCTTATTTATAGAAAAGTGGCTTCTAAGAACCTCAACGACTTCATTTTCAAGACTTGAAAAGTAATACAAACTATAAATGGTAAGTGGATTGCAGTTTCTCACTTGGTGTTTCATATCATTTTCTCCTTTAGAGTTGACAATTGTTTTGGTACAGCTGCTTTTAGATTGCCAGATTAGTATTCAAATTTGAAAAAAAAACTATCTCATCTTTATAACCATGGCAAGTGGAATGGGATGAATGCCACTAATATTCCTAGTAGAATAGACAATTCAAAAGTTGTGACATTGATATCATCAACGAAATCCCACTTTTGCATATTGTGTATACAAGATTTGATATATTAGGAATATTATTGTCTGTTAATTAAGCTAGAGGAAAAATTTAGTTTCCTTCAATCAGTCACATCAACTTGAACAGGACCAAGCATATACAAAAACCTCATGACGTGAAGGAAAATAAAAATTAGATGCACTTGTCCATTAAGTTACAGTGCTATGCTAGACCAAACAAGGTATAATGGAAGATGACAACTAGTACCATATTAATGGAGGATCTATAGCATCTGTTGGAGTCAGATCTTAAAGTCAAAAGAGAAACATGTAGACATCAAATAAAACTATAAGTGGCCTTAGTCTAGATAAAATTGGTACACCATAAATAATCGATTAGTATAAGTAAAACTTTAAACCATGAAAATAACAATCATTAAAACAATGTATTAAACATCATCTATTCCGATACCAAGGAAAATTTGTTGTATAAAGACATGATAGTGCAATGGAGGTGATAAAACTGATCAATAAGAGCATTGGCAATTGCAAGAGATTTATGGTGTCATGGACTATATAAGTGAACTACCTCGAATGATAGTCAGCCAATAGTAATGATGATCAAGAGAGATATATTATGATAATATGGCCAAAATGTCATTAAAACATAGATGGCATATAGCCCCAAGATTTCTAACCAAAATATCATGCTAAAATGAGCATTCATAGTACATAGATAAACAAATAGAAACCATAATTAAAACAATATTAATATGCTACATAGATAAACAAATAGAAACTAGAATTAAAACAATATTAATACGCTATTAGAACATGAACCAATTTACATACATCAGTCAAAAAGAACCAATAGGAGATGCCATCATAGCATCTGGAACTATATAGTAGATGAGTCAATGAAGTGTTATTTATATTGCAAAAAAATCAGTGCAAAGGATGATCAAAATGAGGAGAAATAGTAGGAGAGAAGAGTATTACATTAGAAGTCAATGATGATAATCAAGTCGGCTGTTGTTATTAAAAAGTGCAGGGGCATAAAATATGTTTATCAAATATGATGAGATTAATGAGGTAAATGTGCCATTAGCTGCATCAAGAGATCCATGGCACTGTTTGTGAGCCAATTGCCCATCTCGGAAACCCTTATGCAAAATCTTCTCATCTTTACTAAATTCAAGCAGGTTTGCAATTTCCACAATTCGTCATTAGTTTCTTTCCTATAAAGCACTGATGCTTATGCCTTGTAGCGATGAAGTATATCACATATCCCCCTTCACTTTCTGAACCTCTAGAGCCTTAAAAGCTTGTTTCCTAACCTAGTTGTTTAATCTCTGCGGCAAAAAAACACACAATCTCAGAGAACATGTAAATATCAATTTCTCAAACTCTGGAACTTGGCTTTTCCGTCGAAAAACCATACTAGAAACATTTTAAAGAAATATACCTTTTTTGAATACTTTTGCTCCAACTCATTCACTTGACACCATGTAAAGAATATCTCTAGTGCTATCCAGGTCTTGAAAGAAAAGCTAGAAAAAATACATCAAATCAGACATTTGCAGAACTTGCTATTCTCTCTCTTCTTTCTCGTTAAGATCCCCATTCTGCAAACTTCATAAAGATTGTTATCTAACAACAAGTTAGAGTAACGCAGTAGCATAAATAATAATGTCCAAATTCTACAAATTCCACCTGATCATAATATAGCGACAAGTTCAAGCAATCACTATTAATAAACAAAGTTGCACCCAAAAAGCTTTCAATGATCATTGTCATGGATTGTGGAAACTTGACATCTTTAATTGTGGCATAGACAACCGATGTTTAAATCCCAGTAGAGAATGCTCTGGTATGAATCCTCCCACAAGACGGGGTGGAAATCTCAATGACTATGGTAGCCCACGGTATGCTTGGTAGAAGGAAGAGAATCCTGTTCAATACAGTGGTAAATTGGAGACCTTGTTTTGCAAAGAACCAAATTTAAAACCAAGCATGGGTATGGTCTTGGTATAAAGGCTACCTACACAAGACCGTGTGCAAGTCCCAGCAACAACTAATCATATGACTCATGGAAAGCACAGTGAGTAGAGAGACTCCTGCTCAAGAAAAATGGGGCCCACGCGTCAAATATGAGAAAACTACATTCCTGTGTTGCACAAGGCTGGGTCTTGAAAAGTGAACAATGCTAAGCTTACATTTTTAGATGAACAAATCTCTTTAAAATTGAAAAGTTCAGCATACTCTCTTGTTCTCATTCACTATTAGTATTTCGATGCTCTGGTTCTTTCTCAATGCCCCTCTCATATTTTCCACCTTCCTGACTTAACTTTAAGATCATGAAAATCAGCCCCAGATAATTACGATGTTTATAGCTTATAGGAAGATAGGCAGGAAACTTCTCTACCCCTTCTTGGGCGTGCATATGCCCATTTTTGTATGTGTATCTGTATTGGATACTGAAACAATATGTCATGGATACACGTTGAATTCCCTACCACAAAGAGTGCCCAAAAATTCTTAATTTTTTGACTGTGTTAAATACTATGTGATATAATTTTAAAAATTTTGACATAAATCTTTCTTAATGTAAAACAAACTTTAATGATTCAACTTTTCATACTTGGCATAAACCAAAACCTACACCGAATGGGAAAGACAAATGAAATCTTTTTCCCTTCCAGCTAGCCATTTTTGGGGGTTATCTTCCAGAGCAACTGTAAAATAATGTAAATATTGTAAATATTTTTTTCAACTTATAATAATGTATGTAGCAATTATATGTCTACATTGTTTTTTGAAATAATAAAAAAATAAATCCTCTAATAACTTAGAAATTGTCTTAAATATATGTGTATTTGTTTTTTAATGAATGTTGTACCCAACCATAGCCATATTGGAGGTCTTAAAAAAGGATGTATCCATTTCTAATACCATAACCCTATTAGTATCCATGTTCATATCCATGCAACTTTTCCTATAAGAAGTCAAATACAGAAATAAAGGCCTATACAGAATTGAAAGTGGAAATCAATTCAAGAGAAGAAAAAATACATGAAATAGAAATGATTGTGGCTAATAGATTTTTTCAAGAATATATACAACTCTAGAAGAGAAGATAGCTCATATACTCCTTAAAGCTACCAAAGTATAGCCTATTCACCGCAACAATGAAAACTGTAAGAAACTACTTCAAATGTCAAAATCTGTGCAGGTGCTAAAATAAAACTCCAAAAAAATACAATACTTTGAGAACTTCTTTGAGCAAAAAAAATATTACCATTGCTGTCACAGAATACTTCGACATAGCAAACATCACGAGCTTGTCACATGTGGTCTTGAAATTTTTTTACATAATATGATCAACCTTGGAAAACTGCATATAGCTATTTATTAGCCTGTAATACTTTCATAATAAAAAATACTAGAACATCTCTCACCTTGAGGTCCTGCCAAGATGCTGATGAATCCTAGAGACAAGAGCTGGAGAAACAATACAGGCAAATAAGATAGTATATCTCATCAAAACAAACTCCAAATTCCTATAGCATAAAAGAATTCACCCAGAAAAGTTCTCTCTTAAATGTAAACCTCGATAATCGGTACGTCTAGAAACTCCACCTCCTCGTCTGCCACGTCCATGACCACCACTACCACCACCATAACTGTAGCTACTGGATCATACAGAGGAAGCCACCCGTCGACCTCCATGGGCAACTTCAACCTGTCATGCAACAAAAGAAAAATGGAATAATATACCAGAGATTTCTATAGTAAACAAAATATTGTTATCAAGGTTGACATTAAAAACAAAATTTCTTACCCTTATATGATGAGCATCAAAATTATCTTATATGGGGTTGGCATAGAGGCATTCCAGTACCCTCAAAATGAACACTTTTTATTAAATCAGATTTCAAAAAATATCACAGCTGTAAGATTTATAATGCTAAAACATGATTTTTCTTGAGCACCAGTCAGATTTTTCCACATAAATTTGGAAGATAGTGGTAATATTTAGGTCACAACTTAACCACATATCTATTTTTTGGTAAGGCACTCCATTGTTGAATTGCAAGGAATTTTTCTCGACATTGGAGTGCATGTACGGAGGTATATATGGATATGATTAAGAAAATAAAACCAGCACAGAGAAACATGTTAGCATAATTAAATTTGTATCAGAGAATTGAATGTTTTCACAATGTACAAAATAAAGAAAAAATGAGACCAGTGAAGCATAACGTTAGGAAAAGCTCTACTGCTATGAAAGATGCAACAGACAAGGGCACCTCTATACCTCTATATTACAGTAGCAATTTTTAGCAGGCTGGATGTTCCTGTCAGGAAAATCAATGTGAATAAACTAAATAATATCAATTGCAACAAGTGAAAAAAATAGACTATATGGCTACAACCTGTACACTCACTTGTATCATCCCCATTTTAATATTACAAAGGATATACAATAGAAAATAGGCTTCCAGGAAAAGAGGGATGCAAAATAATGAGCGACACTATTTGATTGAACAAACATTTGCCCAAAATCTCCTTTGTTGGCCCGTACTTAGCCAAATACCTACAGTTTACAGAGTGAATTAGTTTAGTCAGTGAGAATTATGCAATAGTCATAATACTTCAGTGTCAAGCCAATCTTTTGTCACTCCATGAGAAAAGCACCAGCTTTATCCCATCTGGGACTTTCAAAAAGTAGCAGTTTACATAACAGATTACCTTCAAGTTGATGTCCGTACACGACAGCCCCTTTGAAAGACTTAAGGCGTATGAATGCTCCCTCTGCACTGAAACCAGACTCTGCAACTTGAGGCTTTGCACAAGGGAAAGAAAAAACCCAGTTATAGATAGAAGAAGGAAATTTGAAAGGAAATAAAAAAACAACAAAAGACGAAGCCAGTTGCAAAGTGTACAGGGAACGAATGTCCACACTTTCGGCTCCGAGAAAAGGAATTCGCCGAGTTGCACACATTCAACGCTCTACACAAAACCCTCCTCCAACTTTGTATCTGCCGCAAGGCTGAAACCCCTACCGACGAAACCCCAACTCGTACCAAGAAGCCACATGATGTAATCCAAGGGCAATTTAACTAACAAATGATTGTGGAAGATATGTTAAAGGATAGTGGTAGATTTCAAATTTGGTACAGAGATAAATGATACTCGTATAGTAAAACGGGATAAGAACATTGGCTATAATCTAAAAGAAAAGGAAATTGCCCAGTTTTCAGAGAAGACAATGACCAAAACTTTGATAGCTAAAGAAATTTCCATCCTCTGCTCTCCAAACTTAGATGCTGAATCGAACCCTTGCCATCGATTTATTGTGGCCCTCAAAATGCATTTACGCAGAGTTAATATGAAAGCATGTAAACTGCATAACTGCCTCCTTGAAATGCGTTCGGCCATATTGCTTCCGTCATTTATGTATTTTTTTTTCATTTAAAACAATAAAACCACTGGCAAAATCACCATCGACCAATAGAAAAGTAGGAAAAACTTTTTAAAATATAAATTAAAGTCATTAAAATGAAAAACCATAGCATATTTTTATTTTCCCTATGATCATAAAGCAGGAATAATAGTCTTTATTTCACCCAAAAACAATAGTGTCTGCCTTTTAAAAGGTAGGGACTAATAACCCAACTTAATCGCAATATCCCCATCCTCGACGACAGACTGTGTCGTCGGTGAGGCCTTGGCATGTATAAGTATTCTCACTGTCATCCGCGCGGTTACAGTCTTCATCACTCTGACAGGGACCAACCTCGCAGGGATCATTACAGCAAACACCTTGGTCGTTCGGACACTTTCCCAAGTGGCAGCATACATAACCCTCCACGGTACAAGCTCCATCATCCCCGCAAAGAGTCCCAGTACAGTCTATGCCTGCCATGCCCACCAAATATATTAGTGTTTCAACAAATCTAGGTTTTCATCTATGTATGTATAGCGTTGAGGTGCAATATCACTAAATGAATAATAATAACCAACTTAACCGCAATATCCCCATCCCGGAGTACAGACTTGGTCGTCGGTGAGGCCTTGGCCATGCCCACCAAATATATTAGTGTTACCGCAATTAAAGAAAACCAAAGCAATTTCATTGCCTTTGCCATTCTCTTTTGAGTTCTATTGCCAAAGAATTCCAATCCAATTTATGGAGTGAAATCGGTGCCAGTTTGGATCAATCGGCCGTTCCAAAGTCTTCCTTGTATATTGTGGTGGTGATTATTTCGAGACATTTGTATTTAAGAATGATTATTTAGACATCTCTCAACGATTATATAAACATTACTGTTCCAACATTGTTGCAAATACAGGAGTAATTTGGAATTTGCGAGTTGTTATTTTGCTTGTAATTTTAAATTGGTAGTTGTTATTGTTAATAAATTTCGTCCTCCTGGAGTGAGATTAAATCGAGAGAAGTGTATAGCTAGAATTCACTATTGATCGAATTCTTCGAAGCTAAATATAAACGATCAGCACGTTGCACTCTCATTCGTCGAAGCAAACATAGAATACAACAATAAATTTATTTATTTCCAAAAATTGGTCATCATTTTGGGCGGAGCTTACGACTGCGGTGATGTGGCTGTTGTGATCCCATTAACAATCACATTTATTGTTATTAAACTTTTAACTTTTGGACTTAATCAGTTCTAGTGTGGGACTCTCCGTGTAAGATGGTTCAACATATAGTTTTCTAGAGGGCTATTTTTAAATATCATATACTAAGGAGAAAATTTAATTTGGAAAAAATAAGTCATCTTTGACTATTTAACCTTTTTAGTCTTGAAATGAAGCATAGTGTGTGCTCTTTATGTCCTCCCCTCGTAAAGTAAAAGCAGAGCTTTGGATCAATCCATCCGATCAATTAAATGGCAGGAGAGTTTTTTCTTACTTATTAAATCATTCCGTAATTTTGTTAGTGTGTGAATCACAACTGCCTTAGTAAATTAAGGCCCATGAATGAACGATCTCACAGAATGTCTCAAAGCATCTGCACCTTACACAATCAATGAATCTTGCATTACTATCAAAACATGTGCACCTTACACAATAAATGAATCTTGCATTATTATCCATTGGACTTGAACTTTAAATTGTTTAAAACCTGACATTTTTTGTTACTCCATTTCATTCCATTGTGTTTGTTTTTTTGTTAGCATTAATATTTTCAATCACATTCTGTGATCTATCATACAAAAAATCTCATATCTAATGAATTATGGAAATTTCATAATGTTAATTGATAGCATTCATGGAAGGGAACTTTGCTTCAAATCTAAGCAATTAGAGGTGCAGTCTCTCATTCTAATGATGGATCCATCATGAGAGAGTGTGCGAAAGGGGCACAACTATCCTCCCTACAAAGTGCACCATTGACCAAATTTTTTTTTTTTAAATTAAAAATTAAAAATATAGTGATTTTTTTTGAAAATTTTCAGCATTTGATCTTCATAATCTGCATATTTTGTGATCCAAAACAACAAAATTATTGAGAAAAATTCAGTGTGTTTTCCGTGAATATGAAAAAATATATTTTTGACTTTTTTTATTAATCTTTAGTGTAGTTTGTCTCAAGATTAGCTAGTGCTGTGCGAAAGTTGATGCTAAAATGAATAATTCTCATAATTGAAATAAAAAACAAAAAATCTCATTTTGAATGGATTGTGGAAATCTGATTTAATGTTAGATTTAAATTTGTCATTTCCAATCTAATCTCATTTTAACTTTTAACTTTCTTTTAATTTACATGGTAATAGCATTTATTTTGAAAAGAAAATATTCAATGATTCCATTGTCTTTAAATAGTTCATAAATAGAAAATAAAAAATTATCCTTAATATATATTTTTAATTTTAACAACATTTTACTTCATTCATTAATAATTTTATAACAAATAGAAACTTCAAAATTTTATATTTATCACATTTCAATTTGTCATACGAATATTTTTGATTAAGTAAAATAGGTTTTTTATAGGTGCTCTTGAAACCCACAAGTTAAAAACATAAAATTAAAAAAATAGTTTAGGTCTACCAACTAAGCAATAGAAAAAACAATAGGCCAGGCCTAACCAACAAACCAAAGCAAAAACCAAAAGGTCAAAAGCCTAGAAAATAGCAAAAACTAGGAAGAGCGATCAGGGATCGAGAACTTTAGCCAGCTCCTATTTCTTGAACTCCATCTCTTCCTTGGCCTCCACCTTATTAGTCTTTGAGTGACTATCATCTTAAGAAGCTAGCTCCTCCCGCTTTTTCTTTTCCACTCTGCACTTTCTACTCAAGCTCTCCTCCTACAAGGATTCCTCCTCCTTAATCACCCTAGTCCCATCAAATTCCTTCTCTTATTTACCCTTTTTATTCTCCTCCATCATCCCATGCAGCTAAATAATATTATCATTGAGATCTTTTATAACGTTAATTCTCTAATTAGCCGAGGTGTGACAAGTACTCTCCCTCCTTTCCACCCCTTTTTCAATCTCTAAAACCCTAGCTTCTAGATTTTCATATCTAGCATTCTCTCCCACCCTGTCTGGCCTATCCTCACCCTACAATTTGTACTTTATTTCATCAATTTCATGGAATATCTATTATAAAGACCATTTTTGGCATTGCTTAGGAAATTCATACCTATATCCCATGCATTGTCACTTAGAATAACCAATCTAGGATCAATAAACTCTTCTAGTTGAATCATACCATCCCTACCCTTGAGTACCTCTGGGTTTATGTGTTCTTTGACAAGCCCGATCGAGATTGTACCTACATGGAAATTCCTCCAAACAATTTTGCTGCCCTTTTTGTCTAAAGAAACCATTGTTTTGACCACACCCTATTCCTCCTTCCTTTCTTGACCTTTAGAAAAACTCTCCTTCCACTTGTCCTATCCTCTTTTCATTTTGACTGAGCTTGCCTCTTTCCTACCTACCTGATCCTTGCTAGGTCCTACCTCCATCACATTTCCTTCCCTTTTTGAGACCATCGCCTCTTCCTCATCATTATACTCTTCCTCTGACTCTTCCTCCTATTTTTCCCTTATCTTTGAGAGTCTCCTCGACTTCTTTTTATTCTTCTTACCCATATCATAAATAATTTTCACCATCTCCTCTTCTTCTTTCAAATGAATACCTACACTATCCCCTATGTCTAACAGAAGGTAAGTGCTCTTTGTCTCCTCGGAAGGAACTGTCTTCTGGGAAATAACCCTTCCACGAGTTCAAGCTTTAAAGTGCTCATATAAGAGTAGTAACAAATCCTCTTGGAAGGTGGGGTTAGAGTAAAATTTCTTCTTAAATTCCATTATATTATTATTAGTAGAGAAAACTAAATATTAGGTGTTGGGACTAAAAATTGCATGGTCAATTTTGAGTCACATATTGTGAATCTTGAAGAATCATGCCCTAAAGTGCCTTTTTATGCATATGTAGTTGATTTTCAGTTTGAGGCCTAGATGGTGTTTGAGTGGCTTAACACCTTTCATTTGACATATACATGTGATCCACAATGTTATTTTGCCATCCCGAATCATTCTGTGAAGTCCCATTTTGAGCTAGTGTCAAAATTTGCCAAATTCTAAGAGTTTAAAAACTATGAATAATAACATTGCTATGTTGAACAATCTGGTTTACAAAAGGATTGTCAATCTTATAAGAATTGAGGTAGGAAGTGTAGACACCTAAATTTGATTACACCGCTTTGATAATCCTATTTAGCCATCTCAAAAGGCATCATTAATTAAATTCCTATTTAATTAATCCTTTGCCATCCCCTAGCTGATTAATTTAATTAATCATCTATAGTCCTACTTGATAAATCAAATAACCTATTATTTATCAATTAAATCCTATTCTTAGATCTAAATCCAAAATCCCCATTTATTAAATAAACCCATTTGATAAATAAAACCCTCAAATCTAATAACCCTTAACCTATCATAAATCCCCTTTTTAGCCTAATCCACCCCATCCACCCATACTAACTAAGCTTAGTCACTAACTCACCCACCCTCATGAATGCCATCCACTTGCAAATCTCTAACATCCCTAAGCTAATCCTAAACCCAAGCCTAATCCACCCCCTAATGTTGTCACATTCCCTAAACAAGCTTAAGACTTTCTTAAGCCAAAGAAAGTCAACAATCTCAACTCCCCTCAAAATATCCCAACCACCCAACAATGAATTCTCTTGCAAAAGCCATAAAGACTCTTACAAGCTCTTACAAGCCATAATGAAGGGTCTTTATGAAGATATTATCCTTTGAGCCTCCTTTGTTGACTCATCCTTCCCCTTTCCTCCATCCACTCACCTTGTGACATGTGTCACTCCCTGATTGGTGCTAAACAAACGCAATCCATGTGCTCCCTTTTGAGTGCATCCTAGCCCTCCTTAAGCTTTCATCTTTCCTTCTATCTTATCCCTCCATCTCTCAAGCCCTTAACCTATAAATTGAATCCCCTCCCAAGCCATTTCATCACAATCTTGGAGCTAAAGTTATAATGCCCTTTTGAGAGCCAAAAGCCATCAACCATACCCTGATGATGCCAAATTGAGAGCTCACAAAGCTACCAATTTTCCATTTTTCATCTCCATTGAAGCTAGTTTTTGGGAACCTTGAGCATACGTCCCAATCTTTAGACCCATCTACCAAGCAAGGAGCTAAATCCCATTGGGAGAGTCCATTCATTTGGCTCACATTTCCAATTGGGGTTTCCTCTTTAGTCTCTCATTTATGTTATGGTTTATATGCTAGTTAATGCTTTCATTTTTGAATAGATTAGTATTACTTGCTAACATATTTCTCATATACATTTTGGCACGCCCAGTGGGACAAGAAGCGACAACAAGCCTATGATCATCTCACAGTCTATCAAACTCATCTCAAAAGGAATTTCAACAAGAAGGTGCTTCCACGACACTTTCAGCCAGGTGACATGGTCCTCAAGGAAAACATGAAAGTCCAAGCAGATCGAGAAAAGAAAGGCAAGTTTGAACCTACATGGCTTGGTCCTTATGTTGTCACTGCTTCCTTTGGCTCCGGAGCCTATCGGCTATCTACACCGGAAGGAGAACTCTTGAATGATCCTACTAATATCATTCATCTCAAGAAGTTCTATGGTTGAAGATCCTTGGTATACCTAGCTTTTGAAAAATACAAAAAAAAAAAAATTAGTAAAGAAAAATAAGCGTCCAATGGTGAAAACTTGGCAATTCAAGTGCCTTGGATAGGTACCTTGGTGAAAACCTGGTAATTCAGGTGCCTTGTGTACTAAGACTAATCCATTATCTATCACTATCCTATCCCTCATCCATTCACCCACCATCCCATAAAACACCCGCTTGTTCCCTTGGTGTTCCAACCAAATATCCAAAATCTAATGGAGCTTGTAAAATACCTCCTGTACAGCTTGTAAAATCTTGTACCAAAGCTTGTATTATACCTTTTAAATCTTGTACCATACCTTGTATATCTGAATCTTGTCCAAGACTTGTACCATACTCCAGCTTGTAAATAATCTTGTATCCTAGCTTGTATACTATCACATCCACACACAAAGAATCTCATTTTCTTTAAGCTTTTCGTAAACCATCTACCTATCCACCTATCAACTATTATAGACATCCCATCCTTCACAAACATTTCCATCTCACAAAAAAGAAAAACATGAACAAACTTGTACATTTGTAACATATCTTGGTCCATCAGCTTGTACATCCTCTTTAGCTTAGTACCATTGTATCTATCCAGCGTTCGTGTCAGTTTTTCCTTGATCAGCATCTTGCACACATCGCACAACCCTTGGTTAGCTATTCCAATGCATCCTTTAGCTAGATTCCTTGTCACCAAAGTGTTATCCTTCTTAGTTCAGCTTGCTAGACGCATCACTCATCTCGATCCACCAACTTAGGTGCTCTCCGATAGATCCTTGTAGGATATAGCTTTCCTCATGTCTGATCTTGGTCTGTTAGTACCTTGTCCTACCCATCTCGTTCGCAAATGGCTCTCTTTTGGATTTTCACTTTCTTTTGTTTTGGAATCCTCCCTTTTGGGTCTTGAAGTATCTTTTCCAAGCAATCTCCTTGTTCCCTCCTCAAGGTTGCCATGATCTTCCATATCATGGTATGTTGCGAATGGGGCAATTAGAGCGTAAGGTCTTGATCAAGTCTTTCGTTTGTTTTTCTTTGCTGCTTGTGGGTTACCTAGTGTCAGTTCCACACTGCTTCCTATAGGATTCATGTGTGATGCTGGGGCAACCCTTGCATGTTTTTTTTGAGTCAGTTTGTCAGTCCTCTGGATAGTTGGTGAACAGGCCTTGATGTTCTTGGTAACCTTGGCAATTAACCAACAGTCCTATAGCAAATCTAGTGCTCAACTACATGGTGGTACTTCTCTTTGAAGTATCCCCCCCACTCAAAAAGCTTCAATGGATTCCCTTCATCTCCATTATCTCCCATCCATATCCAGCCCCTATCCCATCTTATGCATCAGTATCTCTTTGGATCACTCCTCACGCTTAGCTTTAGGGATCCACAATCCTAGTATTAGGGATCCACCAATCAAATCAATCCACCAAGCCTCATCTTTCGAGATCCACAATCCTAGTCCTAGGGATCTCCAAAAACCCATCTTCCGTCAATCTGACTCTTTGAAATCCTGTTGCATTAGCTTTTTAATCCCCTCATCTATCTCTCCATCCTGGATTCCTTTTATAGTGCTTTGCTCCTTCATCCTCCCCCCAATCCTAGGAGTCTTAAGCTTGTTTCCTCTTGTGCCCCTGATTTCCCTTTATTATCCTCTTGTAGTGAGAGTTTGAGCTAATTTAGCCCCTTCTCTTTGCCAACCTGTGTCTTAGCTCATCTCAATTTCTTGTACTTTTCAAGAAGTCATCGAGCCTCATTTCTCTCCCCGTCACCTTCTTGAGGGGGCATCATCTAAGTCTAGTCTCTCCTCTTCTTATCCGAGACTGGGGCAACCTCGGTGCTAAAACATCTTCCTCGTGTCGTCTTTATTCAAACTTCTTTGAAATAGTGTTGTCTCAACACTATGTCAAAGAGGGGCAAAATGTAGACACCTAAATTTGATTACACCGCTTTGATAATCCTATTTAGCCATATCAAAAGGCATCATTAATTAAATTCCTATTTAATTAATCCTTTGCCATCCCCTAGCTGATTAATTTAATTAATCATCTATAGTCATAATTGATAAATCAAATAACCTATTATTTATCAATTAAATCCTATTCTTAGATCTAAATCCAAAATCCCCATTTATTAAATAAACCCATTTGATAAATAAAACCCTCAAATTTAATAACCCTTAACCTATCCTAAATCCCCTTTTTAGCCTAATCCACCCCATCCACCCATACTACCTAAGCTTAGTCACTAACTCACCCACCCTCATGAATGCCATCCACTTGCAAATCTCTAACATCCCTAAGCTAATCCTAAACCCAAGCCTAATCCACCCCCTAATGTTGTCACATTCCCTAAACAAGCTTAAAACTTTCTTAAGACAAAGAAAGTCAACAATCTCAACTCCCCTCAAAATATCCCAACCACCCAACAATGAATGCTCTTGCAAAAGCCATAAAGACTCTTACAAGCTCTTACAAGCCATAATGAAGGGTCTTTATGAAGATATTATCCTTTGAGCCTCCTTTGTTGACTCATCCTTCCCCTTTCCTCCATCCACTCACCTTGTGACATGTGTCACTCCTTGATTGGTGCTAAACAAGCACAATCCATGTGCTCCCTTTTGAGTGCATCCTAGCCCTCCTTAAGCTTTCATCTTTCTTTCCATATTAGCCCTCCATCTCTCAAGCCCTTAGCCTATAAATTGAATCCCCTCCCAAGCCATTTCATCACAATCTTGGAGCTAAAGTTATAATGCCCTTTTGAGAGCCAAAAGCCATCAAACATAACCTTATGATGCCAAATTGAGAGCTCACAAAGCTACCAATTTGCCATTTTTCATTTCCATTGAAGCTAGTTTTTGGGAACCTTGAGCATACATCCCAATCTTTAGACCCATCTACCAAGAAAGGAGCTAAATCCCATTTGGAGAGTCCATTCATTTGGCTCACATTTCCAATTGGGGTTTCCTATTTAGTCTCTCATTTATCTTATGGTTTATATGCTAGTTAATGCTTTTGCTTTTGAATAGATTAGTATTACTTGCTAACATATTTCTCATATACAGGAAGTACTCAAGGTTTAAGTTTCGAACAATGTTATTTAAGGCTTAAATGAATAATTAGTAAGATGCCTTTTCATTGTAGACCTGAGGAATCTTCCCTGCCTAGTATTTTCTTTGAGGTTCTAGTACCCGATTCAGTCAACTTGCCAACACCTATAAGATTACAAAGATTTTTGCAAATTAAAAGATTCATTGAGGAGATGGAAAGTGGTGATTAAAAATTTCATGTTATGTCTCTTGATGATAATGAGTGTGCTGAAAGTCAGGGTAGTAATGAATACAATGAGTCCATAGAGAAGGTTAATCTGTCTTCTGAATGTGAAGAGGTGGATTCAAATGTTAATGAATCAGATGGATATAAAAGATAAGATAAATTTTGTTACAGTACATATGAAGTTGAAGAAATTTGTAACAACAGTAGATCTAGTGATTTCCACGATAAGAAAGAATGTTGTAATAATGGTGATTTTCCATATTGTTACACTAATGATCCTGTTGTTGTAAGTTCTTCATGTTATCCAAATGATAACCACAACCATGAGAAGATTTGTGAGGCAATCTTCTTGAGCTCCAATGAAATCTCAGAATTGTTGGCTCGTGAGTTTGAAAAGCACGTAAGTATTTCTAAGGATCTTCATATTTTCTCTCATAATACTTTCTCATTCAGTCAAATCAATTCCCCAAAGTTTGATGTGGAAAAAGAGGTAGAATTTGAACAATCTTTCATAGACTTTGGAGGTGTATATAATAGAACCTCAAATGTTTTTGCACATGAGCATTTGTCGAATGTTGGTTATGTTAGTGAAGGGAAGTTTAATGCTATTTCAGATTCTTTTCATGCTGGTTATGCTATAATAAGTTTTGATATTTCATGTGATGAAGAGGAAAATAGTGAAGGTTGTCAATTAGATTATAGATTTTCTTCATGTGTTGATAAGTCTTGTAAAGATAATTTCAAGGTTTATTCCAACATTTAGTTAGAAGAAGAAAATGATAGTGATCAGTATAGTTTAGATCAACACTTTCAGAATGAGTTTTCATGTTTGGTAACTAATCAATTTTTTGAAGAATATGAAGAGGTTTCAGCAAAGGATAAATCTGATTTGATAAGTAACAAGGTTGCATGTAGGCAACAATCAGATTTCACATATTCTTCATATCCAGAGACACAAGGTGAGTTGCAATTTTTTGATAGATGCAACTTGGTGAATGGTGTAGAATATGAACTCTTTGTGTTTTCGATCAGCATGCTTGAATCATTGTTGGATTTTGATTCTCAGTTTAGTTTATGTAATTATAAGCATGCTGATGATTTGTCTCATAATGAACATGATGTCAAGGTTAATGTTGATGTATGTATGCATTATGAGAATGAAGGAAGTTGTTTCATTTTGCCAAGTAATTTGTTTCAAAATGCTGATCTGATTGGTGAAACAAAGGAGAATGAGAATCATAGTTTACCTCATGAAGACATAAATGAAAATCAAGTATATGATAGAGGTAAAAGTTTTCGCTAAGTTCAGTGACCTGGGGGCACTATTTGTACATAGTAGGTGTAGTAGTTGTCTTTGCTTTCAATAAAGTTGTTCGAGAGAAGTTTTTGATGTCATGTGTGTGCTCTGCTTCTCCCAGAGATCTGAAATCTTGCCATGTCCGCAAGGGGCATGCATCCCCAGATAGAGCCACTGTTGGGACTAAAAATTGCATGGTCAATTTTGAGTCACATATTGTGAGTCTTGAAGAATCATGCCCTAAAGTGCCCTTTTATGCATATGTAGTTGATTGTCGGTTTGAGGCCTAGATGGTGTTTGAGGGGCTTAACACCTTTCATTGGACATATACATGTGATCTACAATGTTATATTGCCATCTCGAATCATTCTGTGAAGTCCCATTTTGAGCTAGTGTCAAAATTTGCAATTCTGCCCAAGTATCAAATAGCAATCAGAGGCCTAGTTTGCATTTGAATATATTTTACCCAAGAATGTTTCATGACTAGCCATTTTGAGAGTGTTTATTTTCCATAAAAGAGAACCTATGTTTCAATTTTAAAGTCATTTTTAATATGTTTGACTAGGTTTCAAACCCCTCAAAGTTGGTCATTTACTATTTTTGTTCATTTGTGTAGTTATTCACAATTTTGGGAAGCCCTTTTCAACCAATGATAGCTTTGACCCAGTTGACCCAAATAAAGAAATTCTTTTTGCATTGTCTTCTAGGGGTTAGATAATTCATATGTTCTAATTTTGAGATCATGAAAAATCCATTTGGTCAATTTTCTAACATGATTAAAAACCTAGTTTACATTGTTTTGTTATGACTAAGGTATCCAGATTGATCTGTACCCCTGTTCGGCATGTTATAACTTTGATCCTGTGATTGGCTAGCCCAAATGGATTGTACCATTGTGTTGTGTCCTAGCAATCCTTGAAATATGCTAGTTCTTAAGTTGTGAAAAATCCATTTGCATATTTTCATATGTCCATACATTTGCCAAAAATTACTTTTTGACAAATTTTCTTAGTTAAAATTTCCAAGTGCCTATTTTTGGAAATTCTCCAAATGTGCCCTATGATTTTTCATGAGTCCAAAACATGGAATTATATTCTCTTCATGGCAAAGAACTTATATCCTAGTTTTCAAAACCTTAAGTGATCAATAACTCAATTTATTATGTCGAACCCGAGCCCAGTTTATGTTTTTTAACATTGTTTGCTTGCAGGATATTTGAAGTATGGATGTTCGGCAATTAAAATATTTTGACTGAAAACTCGTCATGGGCTGAAAATTTGTACTATGATAAAGCATCTAGGATTGAACACTCATGCAAATTTTTGTGGCCTGGTTGCTTGATTGAGTCAATTTTTATAGCCATCTAGGGGGCCTCTAGACACAAATTTTACACTAGTGTGGAAATGATTAGAATGGAATTTTAATGTGATGTTCCAGTGGTTGTTTTACTTCCAATCAAAACAATGCTTCACCATATTCATTGCCATTATCTTAGTTCACTAAATGTGTGAGATTGGACTTTTCTTGAATGATAAAGGAATTAAAAAATGTAAAGGGCTATTTGTTTCGATAATATAATGTTTTATCACAAGAAGAAAACTAAGAAAATGTGTAGATGCATTGAGCAAAATAGAGGGCTTTCATGCCATAACAGAGGCATCACCAGGAAAAGAGTCATTCATCCACAGGCAAGGAAGAAGGGAAGCACCAGCTGAGAGTCTCATGTTTTAAAGAAGATAACTAGCAAGGAACTCCATGTGTTGGAGAAAATCATAGAGCAGCCCACATTTTTGGGGCATCCATATGTTGCAGGGTGTCCAAAGAGCAGAATAAAGCTTACAAGGGGAAATGCCACTGTCTGAGGCAATAGGAACAACAAAAGGCTCCACATTTTGGCACAGGGACCATGAAAAATGCATCTCACACACTGAATGGAGCCCCATGATTAAAAGGCAAGTCCATGGCAGCAAATAATGCAGCAATGCACATTTTTGAGAGGGCCATGTGAGCATAAGTGCAGGAATTTACACAATGGGGAGGCCCATAAGAGATGGCACATGATCCATGTATGAACAAGGGAGCTGTTCACTACAACAAAAAAGCATTGAAGTCAATTTATCCCACATTCACCGTGGGCAAGACTTTTCAAGTTTTTGAATACTATCGTTTGCACAATGGCTTGTGTATTAAGAGAAAAGCCTTTTGGAAAGGTTGTGGCTAATGCAAGGGCCCCACTCATCCGACCAAGGTGGAGGTAAGAGTAACTTTTGAACAAAAATGCACATTAAAAATGATGACATCAACAATGTTAAAGGTGCCAAAAAAGTAAAAAATTTGGCAAGTCGCTATGGCATTTGTGAAAAAATCTCAAGAAAATTTGGCTAGTGACTTGGCGACTTGCCCAAAAATAGCAAACGACTGGAAAAAGCAAAATTCGGCTAGTCGTTAGCCGAAAAATCCAAGAAATTTTGGGTCTCACCTGGATATGGAGTAGTGAACCAGTGAGTGACAAGTGGCACATTTCTTGAGGTGTTGACGTGGTAACGATGCCACATGTCGCAATGTCATTATGTCACTAATGATGTGGCAAATGCTAACATGTTACAATGACATAGTGACTATGACATGTCAATGATGACATGATGACCAGTGACATGGCCATGAGATGGACAAATTTGGTGATGACACGTGGTGCCCAGTAGGAGGCGTCTAACAGTTGTGCATGGAAGGAGCGAATCAGAATATGCCACATGTCAAGGTCGGTCAACCAAGTTTGACCCAAATAGAAAATGGTGGAGAATTTGAGAATTTTCAAATTTAAATATTTTATTATTCCTCCCATTTTTATAATGTTTGAAACTTTAATATAGTTTAAACTATATAAAAGGTTTTAATTTTTGCAAAATAATGTGCAAACCTATGAATGGAAGCTTGATTTTTCAAGGGACATAACTGAGGCTATTTTAATCCAAAATAGGCACTCCAATATACTGTCAGAAATGGGAAGAGCTGAATTTTCCATTTCTAGAGTCAGATTATGCATACGTGTTCACCAGTTCATGTTGTAGGCCAGTTTGTGAAATCTAAGGTATTGACAACAGAACAAGTAGATTTAATCTTTGAGCATTTGAATCAGTTACAGGGCAGTTTTGAAGACCATTTGGCTAAATGTGAAGAAAATCATCCTTAAGCAATTTTCTTACATTCTAGAAGTTACATTGAACTAGATTTTAACTTTTACAGTGAATTCATTTTAGTATCAAGAATCGTTTACATCCTTTCATCATTATATTTTAAGATTTTTTATGAGCCAAAATGAAAGGATTTGATTTTCAGTTATAGAGAGAAGTTAGAAAGAAGTTTTTGTTCTTCTAGGGAAGGATTTCCAAAGGGGAAAGTGTTAATTGCAAATTGAATCTGGGAATTTCTTTCTCCATACATATTCTTTCTTCTTCTATAGAATAGGTTGTTGGTTGGTTTTTCATTTTTCAGTTCTTGGAGCTCTGCTCAGGCTATGAAAGCCACAAACCCAACATTTCTCTATTGTATTGAGTAGCATTTGATGTTTTATATAGATAGTTCTATTTTGTTAGGTGATTTATGAGTTAATTTCTATACATTTCATGTATTTGGTTTCAAGGAAAGCAAATAAAGAGTAGCAATGGTTTCAAATTCAGTTTGAATCTTGTCTCCTGTTTGTGGATCTATAATCTTTTCTAGTTTGTGATCAAAGACCATAGATCAGGTCGCATCTCATGTAGTGATGTATGTGATTGAAATATTTTGCTTATGGAACAAAGAGCCATGTAATTGCTTGGTGTTTATCACAGGGTTTACTGATTTCATGAAAGGATTGTTTGAGTATGAGATTCAAATAACAAGCAAATGTCTATTCAAAAAGTGAAGGATAGATCAGGGATCTTGATGTAGAGATATGTTTGAGATTTCTAGAAGATGTATGGTTTTAATTCATTTAATTGCCCAATAGATAAGGCACTGATCATAGATAGGATCATTAGGTTTTGTTGCTCATACATAGGTCTTGCTCTTATCAACATATTAAATCAATTTTCCCTTTTATGTTGAAAGCTATTCAATGTTAACCTGCACTTAACTTGCCAATTTCATGAGTTATGTTCTTAGCTATTTCATGCTTGTGATTCCTGGTTAAGTATAGAATATTTAGGGGTTTTTATTTGCTTTACATTAGATTCAGTGTATGCTTTGATAACTGGTATCATATAAAGAATCTATAGCTATACCCACCTAGGTTTTGCAGAGCCTGAAGTGCAGAAGGAGTATAGCCTTATAGTTGGCCAAGGTTCTTGGTGAAATGTGTCCATTATTGGAGATAGCTTCCCATAGACACATTCTTGTCTTGCATACTTGGTTGTTCAAACACTGTTAAATCAGGAGCCAATAGTAGGTAATTGAAATCTTGGTCCTAGACCTAAAATGATTAAGGATAAAAAAATGGTGGGTTCAGTTTTTGTCAAACCTAGTGTCAAGCATGATATAGGATATAATTTCCCTAAGGAAAAATTTCCATAGTTTCTTAATAGATGCAAGCTCATAATAGGCACCTGTCTTCACAAGCTCCTTCATTTCCTTCGAATCCCTAGCAAAATCCTTAATTGCATTGAGGGAAATTTTCTTGTCCCTATAGAATTTGATGCCCTATTTTGGGGAGTTAATCACTTCAACAATAACCTCTTCATTGATCTGAAAATCCACCCCATCAATCATTACCTTCCACTCTCTCGATGTCTTCACCATTAGATTAGTGATCTTCAAGTTCCAACCATGACATATTTTGATGAATAACAAGATGCTACCTTCCTTCAATTTCTCCCACACCTTCGATTGCCTCTTCCACTTCTCTTCTTCTCCCTCTGACTCCCTTCTATGTCTCTCTCCTACCATGTTGTCGCAAATAGAATAGCAACACCTTTGAGTTTTTTGGTTGCCTTGAGTTGAGACCTACTTTAACTCCCCAAACCTATACTTGACTCCACCCTTAGAAAAGAAAATGATATAGTAATTACCGAAAACCCTTAAGATCGCCCATAAAATGTGCCAATAAATTCTCCAACAATGAAGTCTCTAGATTAGCTCATGCCAATCTCTTAGTACAAAATATGACATATAAACAACATTAATTATCATTATTACTATTAATGATGCCCACTTTCCCCTAGATCCTTTTTGAATCCATAATACTTTTTGCATCTACCTACAAAACCTCTCCACTTTCCCATCTTTGTGGCTTGTCTTTCCTTACAACCTCATTTACCATCCAGTCAGTAGCCATGTTGCCTTCATGGTACACATGAGAGACAAAGATCTTAATGAAGGAAATAAAAATATTTTTCATTTCCTTAATAATATTCTTTATCTCTAGGATGAAAGGTGATCACCCCTTAGGCATTTGATAATGTTGTTAGAGTTCCACTCCAATCATAGACATTTGACCCCAACATCTTTACCCAATTTTGTAGTTTGGAGGGGAGCACTGGCCTCAACATAATGGTTTGTTTGTAAATCTAGGGGGAAAGTAACCACTGCTATCCCATACCCTAACTCTATTTGATCACACATCCACATCCTACCTCTCCTAGGTTGCCTTTAGCTATGCCATCAAAGTTAGCCTTGTGCCACACTTCTTGAGTTAAGGACCAGAAACACTCCTTTCTTTTAGTGTGAGGGTAAACTATTCTCTCAATTTCACCTGAAAAATGGTTAGTTCCTTTTATATATATATAGTGTTCCAATAGGGGATTTTGAATTTCTTCTAATACTATTCTAGGTGTTAGGTTAGCATCCTTCAAAATCCTATTATTGCATTCCTTCCATATGCCCCAACCAAAATGAGGCAAGGCCCATTTGCTAATAGTGTGGAGACAAGAACTATTCCAAGACTTATCTCACTACCTCAAGAATTTAATAGCTAAGCTAGAAACACACCAACTCATCCCACAAGCTTGACTAAATACAGACTAGATCTCTTTAGAAAATGAGTAGTAGATAAACAGATGATCCACCATCTCTGCCTGGATTTTGCAAAGGACACAATGATTAGAAATTGGATGTCCCCTCTTACACAAGTTTTCAATAGTCAGAATCATGTTCTAGAGTAAAATCCATTTAAACAATATTTCTTTTTGGGGTAGGACTAGTGTACCAAGTTTGGTACCCTGAGGCCACCAAATAGGTTCCATCTGACACATCCTCCCAAACAATCTGATCATGATCCGCATTAACAACCACCAAGATCAGAATATTCATAAGGGGTTCAAGTTCCATATAAATGGCAGTCAGATCCCTCTAGCCTTGATCATTCCTATACCTAGAAATAAAACTCCCCACCCTTTGATGCAAATGTAGGCCATCTCCCAAATTTAGGGATAGCAAAAAGAGGCCCTTGAATCAACCAATTATCCTACCAAAAAATGAATAACCTCTCCAATCCCAACACACCATTTCACCTATTGATAGCTACATCTCTTGCACTAAGAAGACCATTCCAAATGTTAGAGCCTCCAAGAATAGAATCACAAACTTTTCATATGAATGTTATGAACAAGGCTCTTTATATATATAATTTGAATGTAGAATTTTCCTATTATATATATATATATACATATATATATATATATATATATACATATGTATATATATATATATACATATGTATATGTATATATATATACATATGTATATGTATATATATATACATATGTATATGTATATATATATACATATACATATGTATATGTATATGTATATATATATATATACATATGTATATATATATACATATACATATGTATATATATATATACATATACATATGTATATATATATATACATATACATATGTATATATATATATACATATACATATGTATATATATATATACATATACATATGTATATATATATATATATACATATGTATATATATACATACATATGTATAAATGTATATATGTATATATGTATATACATATGTATATATAAGTAATTTAATAAATAATAATAAAAAAGAAGAGTGCATTTTAATTTCTTATAAAAATATTTTTATAAAAGAAAAATAATTTCTTACTCGATCATAATAATAACAGAACTATTTGTTTATACTCAAACATACATATTTACATACACGTGAATACTTAAAAATAAAAATCAAATTTTAGAAAATGAAAACTAATATTAAGTTTACTTTTAACTATAACAAATACATAATAGTCAAGTATGATATAGAAAAAACTATTATTCTACATGTATTTTGTTGAATAGTAAATTATTTTTTGATGATTTTTTCTTTCTTGAGTTATGCAAATGAAAATAGTGTACAAAATAATGATTCAAGATTAAGATATGCAATAAGTTTTTTCTAGAATAACAATAGGGAAAGTAAACTCTAATGGGGGTGACAGAATCAACACTTAAAACTTCAATCTTAAAATATTCACCACACATTCATCTCACAATCTATATATGTAAACTAATATACCAAATTAAGTATATGCATCCATAGTGGTGGCGTTTTTAAACTACTAAGAAAAAAAATACTTAACACTAGGATAACACATATCACAACAATCCAAGGATCAGCTACTTCCCATAAACAATTATATGTGTTTTATATTTGGACCCAACTTCAACAAAATCAAACAAATTTTCTACTCTTTAGGCACTGCAGAATCAAGGCAGGTATACCTAAGAGATGGAAGATTTTTAATCTAATACCATATACATATATTGTTGATTCCACAATAATTTACCACAACTTACATCCCTTAAAGTAGATTTAGTCACAATTCTTCTTAGGTTTACAAGTACTTTTGGCAATAGTAGCTAACTAAGACTCAGAGATTCAATGCAAACAAGTGTTAATCAAAATTGATATTCTTCAAACAATAAAGTAAAATTGATTTAGAACTTGGGCTTGATGTGTGTTCATGATCTTTCATCTATAGACTAATCAATAGATCAGTGCCTCATCCATTGGGACTCAAAGTTCATTCAATTTCTAGATCAAATTGATTGCATTACAATCAATAATATTAGAAATTCTCACTGAAAATCATTCTTATAAATATCCTTCCTATTACTATGGAAACTCTATCAATATCACTGAAGCATTTACCTAATTCATTGAATTAAAAGCAATAGTGAATTGATATAAAATTTTAATTAATTGCATTCAATTGGACAGGCTTTGCTCATACAAAATCAAAATAACTAGGTAATAAAAAGGAGAGAAGATTTAGCAAGAATAGATATGGGGAAAGTTTATCTTCATATTAGTATCCATTGGAAAATTGTATACAATTGAAACAACTCAGAAATGATTCAAGAAAAGAAACTAAGATCCTATAACATCAATATACTCTCAAATATTTTCAAAGAAAATACATCACAAAAGTTTTTCATCAATAGATTGGACCAAACAACTTAGGAAGAACTAAAATTATACAACAATTCAGACACTTTCTCTAGCCCTGGAATCTCACTTATATAATGTGAGATGCAACAAGCTTCGGGCATAGAGAACTAACAACTATCCTTTAGACAAAAGATATTCACATTTGTTGCTATCACAAAAGACAAAATTATATGCAACAAAAGACTTTACATCAAAATATTCTCTTGGTGGACCCATTTTCTATTACATCTTCAAATGCTACGAATTTTGTGATTAGCTTTTGTAATATTCTGAGTCCTTAGAATATGTCATTATCAAGCTTTCCAATGATGTGTCTAGTTCTGATCTTTGCAAGTTTACTTCAACCTAGGAATCTCCACTAACATCATCATGAACTATTAGGATAACAATTATTTTTGAGTCCTTAACTGACACATCATCACTTTGGTCCCTTAGACTAGCTATTATAATTAATTTTTTTGCTTCTATTGCTAAGGGTGATTGTTTTTCTTTGTCTTCTTCTAATGAGGTGTCATTTATTTGATCTTCTTCCTGGCCCTCACACCCTTCTTCTATTTCCATCTATTCTAAAGACAAAAGTTCTTCCTTCCACTTGTTGAAATCAGTATCATCAGGCCAATAAAAATTGAAGATCTCCCACTATTTTTTTTATTACAAAGCTTCCTATTTGTTCTATTTAAAACAAAATCTTTTCTAATAGTATTATAAAAAAAATGCACTTTCACAAATTCTTCATTAGTCATTTCCCATAGTACATGCCCCATTTTATTTATGACTTGATTCATTCTATGGCACAAAAAATCATCTAATTCCTTTCCCCATTCTTCCTTTCCTTTTATTTTGTCAATCTTTTTAAGTGCATTGGGAAAGAGATCAAACTTTTCTACTATATACTTAGAAAGAGAAATCATCATTTCCTTTTCAATAAAAATCCCTTTTTCATCAAAATCTTTGAGATTATTAACTATATCAAAAAAATTCTCTGTTTGATCACATGATAAGGTGACAACAAAGATACACATAGAATTAACATCATTATCTCTTTTGCTCAATTTCTGCATAATGGTCTTCAATGTATCTTCACCTCTGCTTATTTCATCCCACATTTCTAGGATTCTTGCCAACTAGTCATAGAATTCTAACCAATCAATATTATCCACTAAGTATAAGATTGTCTTCCTGAGTTTCTCTTCATATTGATTGTTTAACTCCCACAATTTATTCTTTTCTTCTTCAAATTCTTTTGCAATGTAAAACTCATGTGATGCACAAGCATCCAGAGGTATAAGGGCAATCCTGTGTCACCCAAAAAACATATACTTAGACTTAGTTTCTATTTCATGTGTTTCCATTTTTGGATACCCATTTGGGTCAAATAAAGGTTCCAACTCTCACAGTTCCACTATCAGTGTTCGTGAAAATCTTAAAAAAATAGGAGTATGTAATTGAGCCATAATTTTGGTGAACTAGGAGGTGTAAATTGGCTAGATGAATGTAATTTTAATTTAGAGCATTCCAGAAAAAGAATCAGGTCAAAAGGCCCCACGGTTTGAAAGTTATTGCAATTTTTTTGGGTTGTGGAGACCTCCTAGGAATGCTTCAAAGTCAAGTTAGGGGCATTAAATAACCTCAAAAAGGGTTGAAAAATGAGGGACAAGTGAAGCTGGTCCATAGGGCTATAGAGTGCTTTGAGATATTTCTGAAAATGTAAACGGTTCATCAATCGGAGCTACGGTTCAAAAGTTATGCCTCTCGAAAGTTCGGTTACCATTTTTGGATTCTTCTATATTTGCGTCAACTTCTAACAAAGCTTCTGGAACCTTCTATTTGGTTGGTGGATGCCTACTAGCACTTTCTAGAATGTACTCCTAGTCCTTAACCCTTTGAGGTCTATTTAAGGAGATTTTTGGCATTGTAAAATGTAGTTCAGAGTGGAGTTTGAGGGGAGGTACTAAAAGGAGAAATTATCTCCACATTTATGCTATTGTAAGCCCTTAGGGCATGTTTTGAATTTTATTTTCTCTATACTAAATGTAATAGTTTATTTTTTAGTTAATACAATTTCCCTTTTCTGTTGTGTCCATTCTATTTTTGGGTTGTGTCCCCATCAAGTGGTATCAGAGCTAGTTTTCCTAAGTGTGTAGACAGAGCGCCGACTGTGAGGCAGTTTGCACTAGGACTGTGTGGTTGTGGGTTTGAGTTTAGAAGATGCCTCCATGAAGAGAGTGTGTCAGAAGGGCTAGAGCTATTAATACTAAGGAGGTTAGAGCCCTCCAAAGGCAGGTACAAGCACTGCAGGAGGAGCTCCGTAGAGGAACAATTGTGGCCGCAGGTGATGAAAGTGAAGATGACAACGAAGAAAATGAAATTGGACCAGAAGGGGAATTTGACGAGAAAGTTCTAAATCATGCAGAGGAAAGACTTTTTAGGGCCATTACTAAGTTTGGGAAAAGACCTACAATTGAAGTGGGTGTATTTTCAATAAATCTTAAACCAGATGAGTTGATCGATTAGATCAATGAACTGGAAGAATACTTTGATTATGAGGATATCAGTGACCCAGATAGGGTTAAGTTTGCAAAGGCCAAACTGAAAGGCCATGCCAAAATCTGGTGGCAAGAGGTCCAATTGGAAAGAAACAGAAGAGGAAAGGAGAAGATCACAAGATGGGATCGCATGGTGGACAAATTGAAGAAGCAGTTCATTCCTGTGGACTATGAGCTTGATTTGTTTAAGAAGATGCATGGGTTAAAGCAAGTAGGAAGATCAGTGTAAGAATATATAGAGGAATTTTACCAACTCTTGATTAGAGCAGGGCATGCAAAAGAAAATAAGGAGAAGGTTGCTCGTTATAGCAGTGGGTTGCGACCTAGCATCTAGGAGGAATTAAGTCTAGTAAGAATGACCAGTGTTGAAGAGACATACCAGTTTTCCCTACGAGTTGAAGAGAAGATGAATAAAAGGTTTGAAGGAAGACAAAGAGGGCGCGGTCAAGGAGGAAGGGGAAGCGATAGATCATCTACAGGTCACAATGAAACCCAAAAGAAAAATGAAGATGTGGTTACTAGCAGGAACCAGAGGAATGAGGGTTTCAATCGCTCCCATGATCAAGACTTTGGAAATCAAAGAGGAAGAGGTAGAGGACATGGACAAGGAAGAGGCGGCTTCTGTGGTACCTATTTCCATTGCAATGAAGAAGGTCATCATGCCTTTGAATGCCCTCAATGACAAGGAAGGACAAATAGGAGAGCTGAGGGCCAAGCTAGGGTTGCTCATGTGGATGAGGATGCACAATCATCACATTCAAAGGATGTAGAAAGAGGAGAGACCTTGGTAAATGAAAGCATCCTACTAAGTGGTGAGATTGAACCAGGACAACAAAGTAGTTTGTTCCGTACTAGATGCAAGTGTGAGGATAAATGTTGTGATGTGATCATTGATGGTGGTAGCATTGATAACTTGGTATCAGAAGAGATGGTCTCTAAGCTAAAGCTCAAGAGGGAGAAACATCCCCAGCCCTATCAGATTGCTTGGGTAAAAGATGATCATAAGGTCCTGGTAAGTGAAAAAAATTTAGTGAAATTCAAAATTGGGAGTTACCATGATGAAGTTCTCTGTGATGTTATTTCGATGGATGTTTGCCATCTATTGTTGGGTAGACCATGGAAGTTTGATAGACATGCAGTACATGATGGACATGCAAACACATACTCTCTGACAAAGGATGGAGTTTGCCACAAATTGAAGCCCATGAAAAAGGAAGGTGAAAAGGTATGTAGCAGTGCTAGGATTTGTCTTGTTGATGAAAGGAAGTTTTTAGATGGCATTAAACATCAGCATATGTGCTATGCTTTGATTCCTAGGAAAGATAAAGAAGGTAGTAGTTAAATACCACTTGAAGTTTCAAATTTACTAGGGGAATTCAGAGATATTATCTCTGATAATGTTCCAGATGGATTGCCACCAATAAGGCAAATCAGTCATCAGATAGATCTGATTCCAGGAGCTAGTTTGTCTAACAAGGCTACTCATAGGATGACTCCTACTGAAACAGAGGAGCTAAATAGATAGGTTCAGGAGCTGTTGAGGAAGGGCTTGATTCGAGAGAGCCTAAGTCCATGTGTAGTACCTACAGTACTCACACCAAATAAGGATGGAGAGTGGAGGATGTGTACAGATTCTCGAGCTATAAATAGGATAACCATCAAGTACCATTTTCCTTTGCCAAGGATGGATGATCTTATGGACTCCTTGAGTGGAGCTCAGTACTTCACAAAGATAGATCTAAAGAGTGGTTATCACCAGATATAGATTCGAGAAGGAGATGAGTGGAAAATAGCCTTCAAGACCAAGGAGGGTCTTTATGAGTGGTTAGCCATGCCCTTTGGATTGACGAACGCCCCAAGCACCTTCATGCGGCTCATGAATGAGGTACTTAAGAAGTTCTTGGGAAAATTTGTTATTGTCTATTTGGATGATATTTTGATTTTCAGCAAGACTTTGGAAGAACATTTATTGCATATTCATAGTTTCCTTGAAAGGCTAAGGGAAGAGAAATTGTTAATTAATCTGAAGAAGTGTATCTTTGCAAAAAGGGAGTTAGTCTATTTGGGGTTTGTTATATCACCTGAAGGTCTCAAAATGGATCCAGAGAAGGTAAAAGCCATCTTGGAATGGCCTACTCCAAGGTCTTCTACTGAGGTAAGATCATTTCATGGTCTTGTTAGTTTTTACAAGAATTTTATTAAGAATTTCAGTGGCATATGTGCACCCCTAAATGATACAATAAGAGGGGATAGAAAAGAGTTCAAATGGACTACAACAGCTACGAGAAGTTTTGAATTGCTGAAGAAGAAGGTAACAAAACAACCTGTGTTGGCACTTCCAGATTTTAGAAAGGTTTTCCAAGTGGATTGTGATGCCAGTGGCAGTGCTATTGGGGCTGTATTAAGCCAAGAAGGTAAGCCTATTGCATATTTTAGTGAAAAATTGAATGATGCAAAGAAGAAGTATTCTATTTATGATCAAGAGTTCTATACAATAGTTTAGGCCTTAAAGAAATGGAGGCATTATTTATCGCCAAAAGAATTTGTTTTTTATACTGATCATAAAGCATTACAGTACCTAAATAGCCAAGGTAAATTGAATCAGAGGCATATGAAGTGGATAGAATTCTTGCAGAGTTATACATTTGTGTTGAAGCATAGAAGTGGAAAATCTAACAGGGTTGTAGATGCACTAAGTAGGAGATAGTTGTTGCTTACAATAATGTAGGTTGAAGTAGTTGGGTTTGATGAACTCAAGAATTTGTACCCAGAGGATCTTGATTTTGCTGAAGCATGGAAAGCTTGTAAAGAACTTGTTGTTGTAGATAGAACCAAGTGGTTAGACTATTTGATTCAGGATGGCATGTTGTTCAAAGGTAGTCAATTGTGCATTCCTAGGAGTTCCATGAGGGAAAATTTGGTTAAGGAGAAACACAATGGAGAGATGGCAAGACATTTTGGTCGAGATAAGACCATTGCCATTCTTAGAGAACATTATTTTTGGCCTCAAATTTCATAGGATGTGAAGAAGTTTGTATAGAGTTTCCAGGTTTGTCAAGTTGCCAAGGGGTTTAGTCTCAATACTGGCCTATATCAGCCATTACCTATTCCATCAAGGCCATGGGAGGACATAAGTATGGATTTTGTTCTTGGATTGCCAAGGACACAAAGGGGTAATGAATCAGTATTCATGGTGGTTGATAGGTTCTCCAAAATGGCACATTTCATTCCATGCCACAAAACTCATGATGTTGTCCATATTGTAGACTTTTTTTTCAAACAGGTGGAAAGACTACACAGACTTCCAAGGAGTATAGTTTCTGATAGAGATACTAAATTTTTGGGGTATTTCTGGAGGACATTGTGGAAAAAGTTGAGAACAGACTTGAAATTCAGTTCCACACATCACCCACAAACTGACGGCCAAATAGAAGTGATAAACAGAAGTTTGGGCAATTTGCTTAGATGTTTAGTTGGGGATAAGCCCAAGGGATGGGATTTGATTCTACCACAAGAAAAGTTTTCTTAAGATAACTCTATGAATAGGAGTACTAGAAAATCAACATTCCAAATTGTATATGGGAATAGCCCAAGGACTGCACCAGAATTGAGGAAGATAAAGCAAGGGGAGAGGACAAGTGCTGAAGCGAAAGAATTTGCTGAACATATCAAGCATCTACATGAGGAGGTTCAAGCACACATTACCAAGATGAATCAAGAGTATAAAGTTAGGGCTGATCAAAGGAGAAGACATAAGGAATTCCAAGTAGGGGATCTAGTCATGGTGCACTTACAAAAAGAAATATTTCTAGCTGGTACTTACAACAAGCTGAAAATGAAGAAATTTGGCCCCTGCAAAACTATGAAGAAACATGACTCAGGAAATGCATACGAGGTGGAGCTACTAGATGGTATTCACATTTCTCCCATTTTCAACATTGCAAATTTAACAGGGTATCATGATGATGGTGTAGATGAGGAGCTGGTGTTAGAGCCATGTCCAATTCCTGCTTCTAAGAAGGAGGAGCTAGAAGACATTCTAGATCATCGTGTGGGAAGGAGTACCAGAAATAGGCAGTATGAAGAGTATTTGGTCAAATGGAAAGGATGACCGATCAAGGACTCAAGTTGGATTTCAGAAACTGAGGTTTCCCATTTGGGGTTTCCTCTACCATTCATAAAGTGATAGGGTCACTTTTCAATCTACCCTGGGTGTCTAATGCAGGAGCATCCAGAGGTATAAGGGCAATCCCGTGCCACCCAAAAAAAATATACTTAGACTTAGTTTCTATTTCATGTGTTTTCACTTTTGGATACCCATTTGGGTCAAATAAAGGTTCCAACTCTCACAGTTTCACTATCAGTGTTCATGAAAATCCCAAAAAAAATAGGAGTATGTAATTGAGCCATCATTTTAGTGAACTAGGAGGTGTAAATTGGCTGGATGAATGTAATTGTAATTTAGAGCATTCCAGAAAAAGAATTAGGTCAAAAGGCCCCATGGTTTGAAATTTATTGCAATTTTTTTGGGTTGTGGAGACCTCCTAAGAATGCTTCAAAGTCAAGTTAGGGGCATTAAATGACCTCAAAAAGGGTCAAAAAATGGGGGATGAGCGAAGCTGGTCCATAGGGCTATAGAGCGCTTCGAGAGCTTTCTGAAAATGTAAATGGTTCATTAATCGAAGCTACGGTTCAAAAGTTATGCCTCTCGAAAGTTCGATTACCATTTTTGGATTCTTATAGATTTGCATCAACTTCTAATGTAGCTTCTAGAACCTTCTATTTGGTTGGTGGATGCCTACTAGCACTTTCTAGAATGTACTCCTAGTCCTTAACCCTTTGGGGTCTATTTAAGAAGATTTCTGGTATTGTAAAAGGCAGTTCGGAGTGGAGTTTGAGGGGAGGTATTGAAAGGAGAAATTATCTCCACATTTATGCTATTGTAAGCCCTTAGGGCATGTTTTGAAGTTTATTTTCTCTATACTAAATGTAATAGCTTATTTTTTAGTTAATACAATTTCCCTTTTCTGTTGTGTCCATTCTGTTCTTGGGTTGTGTCCCCATCATCATGTCTTTGTGGAGTATCAGGAAACTCAATAATTGGGGTAGATTTGAATGGTTCAATTGGTGGGCGAGGATATACAATCCTTGGTTTTCTAGGCTCTCCAACTTTCTTCTTTTCAAGTTGTTTATCCAACTAGGATATCTAATTTTCCAACAGTTATATTTTTTTTCCTCTTTCATCATATGCTTTCAATACTTCATCAAATTTTGCATTGAGTTCTAGGAATTTACACTTTTCTTTCCCCTCAACCACTAAGCTGAAATCTGCCACTTCTTTGGTCATCTTGGTGGCTTCCTCACTATCCACTTCATCTACTCTATACACTATGAGTGTACTAGTATGTTCAACACTTGAAATCTCTTGTATTCTAGTCTTATTTCTCTTTTCAATGGAACAAATCACCAAAGCCTACTGACCATTTTTGAATTTCACCACTCTATGTGCTTGTTATATTTCATTTTTAGTTATATATTGCACATCTTTCTCCTTTCTAATGGAATAAAAAATCATAGCTTTAGCTATGTCCCATTTAGGCATAACCAAAACTCATGATTCTCTAACCAACTATCTCTTGGCTCAAATGTTAGATGGGCAATGTCCTCCAAAAATTTGGCTTTTACCTCTTCCTCTATTTTAGAGTCCAATTTGTTTGGCTACTCTATTCTTATTGTTTTTCAATTTTCCTCAAAATTGCCTATATTTCTCCTCCACAAAAATTGTGCAAAGGCCCTAGTTTAGAAAAAAGTTTCATCATTTATAAACTTTTGAGATTCTTGTACAATGATGGAATCTATCTCCTTACCTCTATAATCAGTAACCATGAAGTTAAACAATGGTATAGGAGGCTCCTCAGGCACTCCTCTTTCTATGTCAGCAGTAGTGACAATTATGTCTTCCTCCCCTCAAATTTGTCTTAGGTGCTCTCTCAGAGATGCTTCATCATCTACTCTAAGTGGGGTCTTAGATGGTGAATACTCTCCTGCTTGAGAGGAGGATCCCTATTCTAACCTCTGTCTCTTAGGGGCATTTGTGTCAGCTGCACAAATCAAAGCCTAACACATCAATTGCAAGTTTGGAAGCTGCATATGTTGAAGATTTAGAATAGAAGCCAATCTAAAATTAGCATTAAAAAGGATGTAATAGAAAGTGACCTACAAAAGAATTTTTGGAGTATATCACAATTTTTCTTTTTGTGATAGTTGTATGTAAATATCTCTTGTAATAGATGCTTGTCAATTCTCTATGCCTAAAGCTTGTTGCATCTCACATTATATAAGTGAGATTCCAGGCCTAGAGAGGGGTTTAATTCCTAATGCATTTTGACCAAACCTAGCCAAGTTTGAATGATTTAACTTATTCTATGACATCTTTCCATCAATTTGGGCATGCACATAAAGTTTTAGGTCAATCTAAGTCTAGTCACATTGATGTTGGCCCCCAAAGCCTTCCAAGGTGTAGTCTACACTTTTAGGGTGCACTTGGCCTTCCCAAGTGCACCTAGGGCACACTTAGTATAGTCATAGTGCATTTGGGCTTACTAAGTGCACCCTAGGGACACTTTTGTGTATTTTGGGTGCACTTCGGGTACTTACTTACCCAGAACCACTCTGAGAGCTGCTATGTTGTACTGCAGAGCCCATAACTTTTGCATTTCAAATCTAATTTTTAATCCATTAGTTGCATTGTATTTTTATCATTTTTTGCACAAATTGTGCCATGATTTTCATTACTTTGTAAATATGTTTAATGGTAACCCTTGAAACTACTCTTGGGCACCTAAATTGATGTCACTTTTCATACTAATTCATCTCATTTCCTCATTCCACTAACTCTGATCTCTTGGTCAACTTGATCATATCTCAACAGTGTCTGCCATCATTCATATCCTTTTTCAAATAAATTCTAGATCATTTTGGAACCATTTGAACATCATGAAAAATCATATCAAATCAACTCGAAGTCATATCAAATCTACCTAGAATCACCCTAGATCTACACAAAATTACCTGGAATTAGTCTAAATCAACCTAGAACGTTACAAAAATCCTAGATCTATCATCATTTGTTCAATAATAGGCATTTTTTGTGGCTTTTAGTGCCTTGGAAACCTATCAATCTATTAAACCTATCAATCTGACCTTAGTACTATCATGGCTCTCAGTGCTAGGTCAAATTGTGACAAGTCCAATGATCTCACCTTGCATGTTGATTATAAATTGAGTATTCTTCCTCTCATTTTTAATCCTAATTATTAAGTCCTTGAGTCCCTAGATTTTTGGTCTTTTACTTAAGATAAAATCACATCTTCTAGTATTCTCATAGTATCATCATTACCATAGGCTTTTTCTTCTACAAATGAAAGAGGAAATTTTTAACATTGTGTTGCTTTCCTTGTTTATTTGGCTTTCATGGTAGGCTAGAGGGTGTTGATGCACATTTATTGAGTTTGTGATTTTCTCATAGTATATTAGATATTAGCCCATTTTCTTGTCCTATAGGAATGCCTCTTACTCTTTTATGTTTTCTGATCTTAACCAGATTATCACATAAACTTTTGTTTCATAACCAACTTTCTTCTATTTGAGCAACAAAACATGAGCTTTCAATATGATCAAGATAGAAATGGTTACATTTTGTTTGTTTGGTAGACCCAACAAGATTTCCTTTTCCATCCTGTAGTTTGGCCTTCCCATTCATAAATTCTACCTAGAATCTAATGTTATTCAACTATGCCACACTTAGTAGATTATGTTTTAGTCCTTCAACCTAATAATCATTATCACATATAAGTTAACTTTTCAAAGAGATACATCCTCTTGCTTTTATATATCAAGGTTCATTTTTTCCAACTCTCACACTATCACCATCATAATATTCCATGTGTTCAAACTTTGTTTTGTCTCTAGTCATATGATGTGAGTAGCCACTATGAATAATCCATGTAACATTTTTTATAACATGAGAGATAAGTGTCATCTCATCTCTTTCATCATAAGATTCATCTTTTACAACAATATATACCTTTTCATCTTCACTATTATCATAATATTTAGACATAAAACAAGATTTCTTACCTTTGTCCTTGTAGTTCTTGAATTCATTCTTTTCTTTGTACTTGTTATTTTTCTTTTTATCCTTGTTTTCTCTATTTGGGCACCTAGCAGCAATGTGACCAATTTCTTTACAAGAAAAAATAGATTAGAGAAATCTCGCCTTTGAACTTTCCTCTACCTTTGAAATATTTATTTGCAAGTAGGGCTTCAAAAACTTCAAGATCACTATCAAAACTTTCTTTTGTTTCTTCTTCACTTCCTGATTGATTTTCCTATGATTTCTTACTCTTTTTCTTGAGTGATATTTTGGCTTCAAATGTATACTCAATACATTTGAAACTACATAGTTCTCGTAGTTATCCAACTCAAAAGTTGTCAATCTTCTAACTAGACCATCTAAAGGTATATTTTTATTTGGATCACATCTCATCTCTTAAGTAGTAGACACTTTAATTAAATATATAGGAAGAAGGCTTTGAGTACCTTTCTTACAACTATTTTTTCATCAATGTCTCCTACAAAAAGCTTTGATTTCACTCACACTTGCTTTTATCCTTTCCATATATTTTGCAATGTTTTCATCTTCTCTCATTTTCATCTAATCAAATTGACCTTTGAGACTTTTTGCTTTATCTCTTCTTACATTGTCATCTCCTCCATAAATTTCTTTTAATTTGATCCACATTTCATGAGCTGATTTGTGGTCTTTTACTTCATCAAATTTAGTATAACTAAGAGTAGATGCAATATCCATCATCATGATTTTATGATTCTTCTTTTAAAAAATGTCTTTAACTAATAATGTTCAAGTAGGAGTCATGTATTTGGTATCAAGACACTTACAACTTGAATCATTGACAATTACCAGATGTAATCTCATAAGTCCTTGAAACCTTCACTGCAAGTACCAAAAGCTATGTTATCAATTGTTGGAAATATAAGAAGAGTAACTAAGAGGAGAGGGGTGAGTTAGTTACTACAAAAAAAAATCCTAGATCCCTTAGATGTCAATAGAAAATAATATGTAAAAACTAAACTCTATTGGTGCCCGGTAAACACATTGGAAATGTTGTAATTTAGCAGATAATGAGATTTCTTAGCATACAGTTAACATGAAAACTTGAAGATGTTATTTTGATTAATTATTAATTTCATTTAGTTTTAAACACATAAAATAAATAGAATGAACACATTTGACACCAAGATTTAACATGGAAACCCAAATATGGAGAAACTACCAATTGCAACTAGTTACTAATTTTCACTCTTCTAAAGTGAGCCCTATTGGGAAGCAACCATGATAAAGGTTACAAACACACTATTAGGTGTTCTCTATTAGAGGATCTAATCACCGTATTAGGAGTGTCCTTGTTAGAGTTCTTTATACAATTAATAGAACTACCACCTTGTTAGAGGATTTACAAATAGTTGTTAAGCCAACTATGTTAAGAGATTTAGATGACTACTAAAATAGTTAAATACTAATAATGAAATGATTTGATTTGGATAAAATTGAATTGCTAATTATATATCTCAATTATGGCTTATACTTGATCCTTCTTGATTGAATATATCTTTTTAGCTTCTCAAGGATATTCTACTTATTCTTCTAATTTGCTTCCTTTTAGCATCATTAGATCTTAAAATGTCTTCCATACATTTCCACACTTCACACATTATAACACTCAACTTGAAATTTTTATTTATATCTTTCATATTGTCAAATTGACTCAAACACAACTTAGAATAATTAATATTCATCTTTTTAGTTGGCTAGAACTATCATATAGATCAATTGAACTCAATATGCCAAAACAAGAAAATCCTTCATTAGCTAACCCTTCTTGGTAGACACTAACACAAAAATGATCTTCTTGTGTCAACCAAGTGAACTCAATCAATATTGTATACTCATAGAGTTCCTTTGGTAACTAAGTGAGATCAGTTAACACTCATCTTTTTTAGACTTTGCTTTGGCACCCATGTAAACTCGATAGACTCTATCTTCTACACTAAGCAAACTTTAAAGTGCTCAGTAGATATAATAAACTATTTTCAATGCCTAAGTGAGATCAGCATACATTAACTAGTAATGATGTGAAATTTTGTGTAACATCAAAGATAATACATAATCAATCAATTATTCCAACATAGGTAAGGTCTGTTGGCCCTAGGTATTAGGTTTGAATGTCTAGAACCTTCCAAGAATGCATAAAATTACATTTTAAAGAAAGGCCAAAACATTGTCTAAAGTAACTCTTGGTGATAGTTGGCAACATTGTCTTGTAGATTACTATAATTAAGGTGCCCATATAGGTTAGCATATTGTACTTGTGAATTCTACAATTCTAAATTTCTGGTGATAGTAAGAAATTCATATTTTTATTCTCGCAATTTATGTTGTTTCTTTGTTTCTATTATGGGTTTATAGTATTAAGGGGAGCACCCTTCATCAACTTGTGAGAAACTAACATTATGAAAACATAATTAAACATTAAATCAAGAAATTAAATCCATCTAGCATTCTCAAAGGATCTTAAGATAAGATTACTTTAAACAACACTAATTAAACTACTAATTTGTCGAATCATAGTCATATGACATAACATACACATATTTTAAAAATATGGAATTATTGATTTGTATTCAAGAAATTTAAAATTACATTTGATCAATATAATCATAGACGAGAGGGTAAAAATATGTTATAATACTTAACATACAAAGAAAATAATATTAATTTCATACATAAGTAGCATTTTTTTGTTATTATGTCTACTATGTATGACATAAATAACTTTACACAAGTATCAACAACTACATACAAACATTAGATGCATTATCATAAATAGTCAATCTTTGATATGAATTATTATTTGGGAAGAAGTAAGACAAAGGATCAAGACCTAAGGTACTAGACCTGAGCCTCAAGGACTCATCATAAATGGTCTTTCCTATACTTACACTCAACCAATTAGTAATTTGACTCTTTAGTTTTGAACCATATTGTACTAGTTTATTATGTAATGAAAGAAATACACCATATATTTATCACAATGTATGCAATCAAGAAAAAAACTAGGTATACACCCCTCTCTATGGTTCTATTCCTCAAACCATTTCACCATCCACTACAACCCATCCATTAAACTATAGACAACTTATACTTACCAATGACATTGTTTATGATGAATTCACCACAATTAATATATCCATGATAATTATGACCAACATATTTTAAAGGACATGTGAACTCCTAAGATATAAGCTCAATAGATATTCTAAACATACTAATTAACTTACTTATGAGGAAATAAATTCAAATGTTTAACAAATCTTACACAAGAAACAATACTTTACATTGGGATAATAAGAAACAAAGATACATGTATGCCTTCACTTTCAAAGTGAAGGTCAATAAATCCAACTAGTACTAATGACATATTTCCAAGAAATTTGAATAAAACATATAGAATTATCCATCACATCTTGCCTTGAGGTAGATGACACTCTTTTCATGGACATAACATATAATGATATATTTGTCCCAATATTTTATGTTTTCATTCCAAATTGATATTTATATCAATTACTAAAAGAACCTATACATCTAAATATAACATTAACAATCCAATTAGATAAAATATTAACTATATATATGGTATCATTATTGGTGTAGGAGCTCTAATGGATTATTCGATTTAATCATATTTTATGAGAAGTCCAACATTGGTTTGATTAAAATGATGAATCAAAGCCATGCTTATATATATATATATATATATATATATATATATATATATCTTTGTGTGTGTGTGTGTGTGTGTGTATTTAAAGACAATAAGCTCAAAGCTCACTAGGAATTGGGTGTTGAATAATTTAAGAGCATTTGTGGACATCAAAAATATTGTGGAAGAAGGCTTAAGATGGTAATTTGTGAGTGTTTGACAAAAAGATGGATATGTAGATATTGGGTATATATATATGTATGTATTTAAAGACAATAAGCTCAGAGCTCACTAGGAATTGGGTGTTGAATAATTTAAGAGCATTTTTGGACATCAAAAATATTGTGGAAGAAGCCTTATGATGGTAATTTGGAAGTGTTTGACAAAAAGATGGATATGCAGATATATATTTGAGTTCACATTGTTGGGTTCTCATTTGACAAAATTTTAATAATCTTTTGCAAAGGAAAGCTATCTATGAATTAGCTAAAAAACCATAATAGAAAAGTCAACACAATTCAAAAGGACCAACTAACAAGACCCTAAAATATATTTTTCTCTTTGAACTCTACAAAATTCAGTTGGGTGTACCTAGGAATTTACTCTCTTTCTTTATATTTCTCAAATTTTAACATAAAATCCCCTATCTTAGATAATTGGCCTTAATTATTCCAAATGTAGGACTATAAGAGAGACGATAAATAGCTAATCCATCAAACCCCAAAACTCAATGAATCAAGTACAGGGGCACTTTTCAAATCCTCAATAATAAATCTTAAAATCTTGAATAAATCTTAAAATCTTGATTTATAAAATATTATATCATATTTACATTCCAAACTATATCAACTTTAATGGATGACTAGTGCCTTATCTATTGGGATATTATCCCACAAGAGTTTGGCATTTACTACTACATCTATCTTAACAATTTGTTAGAAGAATATCAATATTCAATTCTAGATCTCATTCTTATCAAAATCTTCATTGAAAACCAAGGAATTCTTCCAACTTACATCAAGAATTTACATAACCCACTAGATTATCAGCAATATAATTCAAAATGAGTTACAATTGAGATTCTATAAACTTTTCAATCAAATCTCAGAGAATTAAGTGGTAACAAAAGAATATACAAGACCTAAAATGTATAGCCACCATTCTCCATCTTTGTATTCTTTTGTTTCAAAAGTATATAATACAAAGTCAAATCCTATCAGAGAAAAGCTCAATTAGACAAGAAAATGTTAAATCTTACTTTTCTCATTCTAAATTTTTAAAATGCATATACAGTATACATGGGCTGACTCAAAAATGAAAAAAAAAAATCAACTCAACAAAATGATTCTTGAACCCCTTCATTTACCTTAGGGATGGATTTATATAGCATGAATTGCAAAAGGCTTCAAGAATAGAGGGAAAATGATAGTTGTTCTTTTGACAAAAAATTACACTAAAGACCAAATATTACCATCTTCATCACATGACAAAATATTACCATCTTTCTTTTTTTCTATTTCTTATTTTTCTACAATTTATAATTATTTAATTTCATCCTCTTTTTCTCTTCTTAAGATGGCGAGGCCATCTCTTCCTCTCTCTTTTTTCTCTAGCCTCTTTAGCTAGTGATTAGATCTTTGTTTTCTCAACCATTTTTGATACTTTGCCATCAAATTTAAGTCTTGGTTGTGAATCCAACCTATCTATTTCTTCTATTGACACCTAAATACCTTTTTCAATTATTTATTTCTTTCTAGTGGCTATGGATTTTAACAATGATTTAATCTTTTATGTCATTTGTAAATGTTTTGAAGATGAAGAATACACTGCCATCCACTTATTGAAAACCATGTTATTTAGCTATTTAAAATTAAGGATTAAGTTTCCTCTCTTCAAAATATTTTTTCCAAGCTTCTTCATTTCCACAAAATCTTGGTGGAAAGAATTTAAAAACATCTAGATATAAACTACTTCAATAGTTCTAGCAAACCATATATAGTCTTCTTTGTTGACAACATCATTCATCCTCATACTCCTTATTTCATTCAATTCATTTCCCCATTCCTCTTTATCTTTAATGTTACAAAGGATTTTTAGAACATGAGGAAAAAGATTAAAGCTTCTCCTAGGATACTTGGAAAAGCATGTTCTTAAAATTTTCTATAGTAATTCTCCCTTAAGATCAAAGTCCAAAAAGTTAGTAGCTTGATCATATGCTCTTTCAATTAGATCATCAAACTTATCAATAATACTAACACATAGAGTAGTGATATCATCTTCTCTACTGATCCATTTGTTCAAATTTATCTCAAAACAACATAATTATTCTCCAATTCTTTCCAAACATCCATCAACATTGACATTTCTAAATGGAATAGAGGCCAATTTATTCTATCAACTAGAAGCAAGATTGTATCCCTAACCCTATTATCATATTATACTTGCACCTATACTTGGGTTTTCCTTGAGTTTAGCCTTTTCTTCATTTAACTCATCTACATTATAGAACTCTTGATGCTGAGGTGTATCTAGGATATAAACAATAGCACTGGTGAGTGGAGGTGTAGAAGCAGAGGTTACAATAATAAGTTTTCTAGACCCTCCCTCTATTTTCCTCTTAACTTATTACTTTTAAAAATTTGACATAATCTTATTTGTTTTATTTATCTTCCTTCCTCTTGCATCATATACCTTTTCAAACCTAGGGTGTAGCTTAGTAAAATTCTTCTTTTCTTCTTTGGTAACTACTACATTGAGGTCAATTGCCTCTTTATTTATGAATGTAGTTTTGACACTATCTACATCTAACATTCTATATAACATCAAGCTTCCCATAGGTTTGGCATCTAAAATTTCTTGAGGTCTAGATTTATCTTTTTTCTAAATTGGCCACATAATTAGGGCATTGTGATCCTCATTATATTTTACCATTCTATGGGCTTCCTTGACTTCTTCTATATGAAATTTGGTGTCATTTTCTTTTCTAATAGCATCAAAGATCATCACATTAGAAATGTCCCATTTAGGAAATATAAGAACACCTGCATCCTTGAGTAATTGCCTTCCCCTCTGAAGGGTTATCTGATCAAAATTATACATGAGCTCAACATTAATCTCTTTTTCAATCTCAAATTCATTTTTATACAATTTCTCTAATTTTATTCTCATACATTTTCCCTCAAAATTGGATATATATTTTCTCCACAAAAATTGAATTAAGGATATAGATTTAACAAAATTATCATCAATCACAAATTTTCTAGCAACCTTCTCCATGACATGGTCCATCTTCCTCCCCTTGTAATCCTCAACAAGGAGTTCTAAGACTAGCATTTTGGGTTCTTGAGGCATTCCTTCCTCTATTTTTAATTTTGTTATTAAGACAACATCTTGGCCACCCATTTTTTTTAATTTCTCCCTTCAAGATTATTCATTATCAAAATGAATGGGAATTTGAGAGGGAGAGCATTCTTCCATCCTTTATGAAGATCCTTCCTCTAAACTTTATTTCATAGCTTTTGGCTCTCTAAATGTTTTCTTTGACAAATTGATATAGGATGTGCCTCCACATTTCTAGCAACTATAAATACAACCCTTCTTTAGAGGGTTCATTTCTCTAGATGGATGACAATTCTTCTTATTTGTATTCTCTCCAACTCTTTGTGTTCGTCTTGATATGCCTTTGTTAATGCCTCCTTTTTCACATTCAAGGTTTGCATAATCCCAAAAATATGTGTCATTAATTTATTTAGTTTATCTCCCCAAACTTTGATGTCACTAAAAGGATCATATTTACTATCTAATACATCAATAAATTCAAGAAATCTACTAAAAAATTTCATTTTTCTTTCTTTACTTCCTATTCTTGTAAAGAAAACTCATTTCTAATTATATCCTCAGGATAGTAAATCATGTGATTATAAGATTTAGTGCTAGTTCTTTCTTAAAATATTTCAAAAAATCCTTCTAGATCTACAAAGTGGAAATGAAATTGAGCCATCTGGTATTTATCAAAAAACTTACCTAGGTGTCTCAATCCTCCCTTGGCTCTCACAAAATAATGGGTAAATAGTGAAGCTTTGAAAAATAGTTCCTTTGGATCTACCCACTAGTTATCCATCTTCGAGCCATTCAATATGACACATAAATTTAGAAACGCCTACCTTTAATGGTACTTGGAAGGGAAAGACATGAGGTTTCCCTTGAAAACCATAGATTCTAAAAATAATGAAAATAGAACATGAGATCATATCTCCCTGATTGTTGTTAACCTTCAAACTGTTAACATGATCTTTAGTCATGATCAACTCTATTAAGGGTTTTAGGAAAATGAGGGCTGTCTTGAGCTAATAGTGATCTCATCATAGATGCAAAATATCAATTTAAATTAACAAAACTAGCATCAGTGACTTCCCAAGTCATACCTGTACTCCATAGTTAGACTAATAGCTTTTCACCATCCCTTCTTGTTCTTATTTCATGTCTTTTCCAAAGACAAAAACACCTTATACATGAGGAAGGAGTACCATCCATAAGGTTTATCTACTTTTCCCTTATTGATGATAACTAAACCATTTTTTATTTCTTTAGCTAAATAGGAATAAAAATCAAATATGGAGCCCATTCCACACTATGATATTTGGGCCATCATAAAAATGAGGGGTGATAGGATATGTTCTTCTTCATTCATTAAAAATATTTTACATAAGAAAATATATAGTATGTCTTGTAATATTGAAATATTTCTTAAAAAGGGGTTGTGGGTAGGTGGTGTTACCAATGTTAGATTCCCTACCTTTACAAAATGTTCTAGTGGTGGTCCACCTCGAACATATACTCTTTGTGCATCATATTTGGCCTACAAGTCATCAAATTTAATTTTCTAATGTAGAGTGATGTTGGGGTTCAACATAAAGATTTATCTTATTCCTTCCTTTCTAAATTTGAACAAATTATCCCTAGAATGGATCTTTATAATCCACAATACATGTTCATATCTCTTGCCAAACATTATCAATAGATTGACATTAATAAAAATACCTAGCACAAAAAGCTTCCCAATGTCCAATTCCCAAATATTGTTGACTGGTGTATCATGATTCCTTCATGAAAACCATTTTTTGAATATCTTAGGACACCCATTTATGTTTCTGCATCCCTCAACCAATTTCCTCTATCATAGGAGCCTTCATAATTCTTCAACCTAGGGCCTTATGGAACCAAATCCTTTCCTTTTAGCTATTTCATTTGTTGAAGTAGGTTATTACTCCAGGAAATCATCATGAACATTCCTATGTTGATAATCTATTTTCCCAAAAAAGTCCCTTCAAGGAGGCATCTTTAGAAATTTAATAGTTTATACAAAAAAAAAAAATTTGATAGAAATTTTTGAAAACTTACTCACAATCTTCTTATCATAATAAAAACTACCTTAATAACAAAAATTCATAGTCTAAATAGTCATTAACTTTATCCATCTTTACTCTATCTCAATATTTCTTGCATTGTACTAAATGAGAAAAAGTCTACATCTTTTATTATGAATTCATTCACATGAGGAAAACCTTAATTCACCATTAATGCCAAAAATAATTGAATTGTACATGTAATGCAAAAGATTTTAAAACTAGCCATTGATCTAAAAGAAATTTGGTGGTTGTGATTTAAAATTGGTATTGAGTCATCTTTTCACTTGGCAATACATGTGGCAATTCCTTGCTTTGTCTCTTTTGTTAAAACATGTATATCTTAAACTAGTGAGATAGAGACAACACTTGATCACCTATGCATCAATTTATTATGAATAATTGTGTATCCTTAGTATTGATTTTAGAAAGTGGTCCCACTAGGGACATGTGGCAGTTTCTCACATTGTCATCTTTATTAAAACTAGAGTATCTACTAATAGGGATAAAGAGATGATCGTTGATCCTTATTTGATTAGATGGTTTGGGTGTGTTTAGTTCCATTCCTTAAGTGTGGCCCATAAGGACATGTGTCATCATGACACAAAATAACTTTGGTTAATGACCTTACTACTTTGTAATGTGATGAAGGGAGGATCATCGATCTCTATTTTAATCAACAATTGGGAACAACACCTCATCATTGAATAAAATGAACCAAGAGAAAATCTTAGAGCGCCACCTGTGTTTTACTACAATAACTTTTCCTTTTGAAAAATGTGATCAACATGGTCCTATCCTAGACACATGTCATGTAGTCATTTTGTCTCTTTAGTTGAACATTGTTTACCTTCAAATTGTTTCAATAAAAAAATCATTGATTTTTCCTTTTATAAACAATTGGAGATTTTGAAAAATTTTACCATACTTTTGGGAGCCATAGGAACACACAAAATCTTCTCAAATTTTGGCAAGTCTTAAAGATTGGGTAACTTTTCATGTGTTGTGATGTGGAGCCTAATCAGACTCAAAGATCTATTTGGTATGGTTTCCTTCTAGATTATTTCTATAACAATTTGGGATAGCACCCCTAAGATGAGGTCAAGGGGCACCACCCATGTGGGGTCCTAGTGTACTCCTTGTTGTAGTATAGGGTGGGGTCAAGGGGAAATGCCCTCATAGGGGTTTTTCAGTGGAAATACCCCCAAAACAAAAAATGAACTTATATTTTAAACAACATCAGCTACTATTTTCTATTTTTAAAGTAGAAAAAAGCTTGTATAAAAGGCTTAGGTTTATGGATTTTCATAAGGTGTGATGCAAAAATTGGTTCTTGCAAGGATATTGAGCTATAAGGGATTATAAATTGTAATAAGATTGTAATCACAAGATCATAATAATATTGGACTTGCTACTGGTGGATGTAGCCTAGGGGTTGGATGAACCATGTTAAATCTTGATGTCTTGTGTTCTCTTATGTTTGATCTATTATTTTTTGATATTGATTATATTTGCATGTAACTATTATTTCTATTTGAGGTTAATCCTAACACCATGGTGAGAACATGACACTCGTGGATGATAAACACTACATGATAGCTAACTTATGATGATGTCACATCCTTAGAGATTTCAATGGGTCAACCATATCCACTTGTGAATATTTCACTATATTGTTATAGTTGAAATACACATAAGTTTTCTCAATAAAAAAGAAAGAAGTTTTGATCCTTTTAGCATCTGAGGGATGAGATTAATTACGGGGATTACTGTATTTCTTTCATCCCATAGGATAGGTGTCAAAAGCTCACACTGTCACATAAAATAAAGAGGCAACACCTTTACAAAATGACAAAGAGAGATCTGTACATCTAAGGTAGATCGACAGTCATTGATAATAGATTGTCACTTGGGTTAACCAAACATATTTAACTAGTACACGAACTAACCATGATACAATTATGGGTAGTGTAAAAACACAAATTTAAAATAATTAACCCTATTCCTTGAAAAATAAAACTTGAAAAAGGAAACAACCCTATCAAAAAATGTAAAATAATATGAGGGTTTTCAAAACATTCACTTTGCATTTAGGGTTTATTTTAAACTTTCCACCCTAGAAAAAACATATGATTGTTGAAATTGAAAATTATTCCAAAAATACTTTAGAGCAATGGAGCTTAAAAAGGTAGCTAACAGACACCAAATATATTTAGATAAATTTAACCAAACCATCTACCAAGAAAGGTTCACCAATCAAAACAAAAATTGTTGAATTCTTTCTTTACTTGCCAAAGCCCTTAAACTTCCTTAAAGGCTCGTAACCTCCATTTTCTTGAATTAATGTTACAAAGGCATGGAGGTATCTTCAAAGACTTAATACAACTAGCTAGGTGTTTTAGGAGTCCCACCTAGTTCACTCTTCATCCAATTTCACCAAGTTTTCATAAAATGGGCCTAAAAGGCTACTATCCCAATTACGTCTCCTACTTTGAGAAAATAGTGATTTTTGCCCAGTTTTTCCACAGAAACCATGTAAACTTTCTTATGATTCTTGAATCATATGCCAACCCATCAAGAAATTTTGTGGTCTTTGGGTCACCACCTTTCGTATAGCACCCTAACTCAACTAAAGTGAAATTAAGGGTTTTGTGGCTCTCGCTAGCTCTTCTGCAAGTGAGAAATATTTAGGCTAGTAAGTGGATTGGTGTTAACTCACTCTTCACAAAATCTTGGAAAGACTCTTATCTTCTAATTCCTAAAGGAATTTTAAGTCTAGATATACACCTCTACAAATTATGCTATTTTCAACTTGTTCTTTTGTAATTAGACACACCATAGGTTCACTTGGGGCAAGACATTAAGATTGTAATATGTTGGTAGCTACACAGTAGCAAGAGAAGTGATGAATTTTTGGAACATTTGTCTCAAAACTACTTGAACTCCATTAATGAGGGTCAGTTTCAAGATAGAGTGCATAGTAGAAGCATAAATTAAAAAATGAAGATGAGGTAAAGTTTGTTTGAAAGTTACCACCAATCTATTTCCATGAGACATGGACAACTTTTAGGACAAGGAATATGGTGGAGGAGTTCTAATGGATTATTCCATTTAATCATATTTCTTGAGAAGTACAATATTGATTTTATTAAATTTATGAATCAAATCCATGCCAATATATTTCAATGTATTTAAAGGAACAAATTTCTAAAATTTCAAGTTTTACAAGAAAGGGTGAAAAAATTAAATGTAAAATACATACTTGCATGTAATTGAAAATAAATTTGTAACTACCTCAATTGTTTTTAAAATGGTAGAAGATATTGAATTATACATAGTAGAGGGAAAAGAGATTGTAAAGATCTAAAGCCCTATAACTATCGGTAGTTCCATGGTCATTTTGTTCTTTTATTTTGAGATACAACTCGAATAGAATTATTAGTTTGTTAATTCATTTTGTTCTTTTCTCTATTTTAGTCAAGGAAAACTTTAAGAAACGCCCCTCTAGAAAAAGATATAAATTATTGACAATTCTTTCATTATTTTGAAAAACCAAATTATTTTTATTGGTGAGTCTCTCAATTTTTTTTATTTTAAATATTATTTACATTGGAGATTAATTTAGAATCATAATTTTTGAGTAGAAAATATTGGTGAATCTCAATAATAATAGGAAGTTCACTAATCATCATGGAAATATTACAAATCAAAATTGAACATGTTTTATCCCATGAAAATTCAGAGGATAATTACATTATATTTTAAATCAATAGTGAAAACTGAATATTGATAATATATCCCTAAATTATGACAATTATTGGTGAATTAATTTTAATCTCTTCAATAATATATAATATTTAGGTGAATCAAATCTAATCATGTATCAAATATTGTGGTGAGTCTTTGAGTTAAATTTTTTTGATAAAATAAATTATTGAGTGATTTTAAATATTTTAGAATTAAATTTAATCAAAATGTGGTGATTTGGGTTGCATTAAATATTAAATTATGAGCCAAATTACTAGCAGAAAATTTCTAAAATTTGCAAAATTACAAATATTCACCACTAAAAAATGTCCTAATTTTAATTCACGAGGAAATTGATTTCAAGAATCAATTACAAGGAACATTGATTTCAAGTAGTTTGCCAACTGTATGAAAAATAAATCACAAATTAAAAGTTTTTCTTGGCACAAGAAGGTGTCGAGTGATAGGTAGTAGGTGTTGAGTGTCTTACCACATGAAGGAGCTGAGCAAGCTCGACAAAAAAGGTAACTCAAAATAGAGGATTATGAGTGAACTTGGTAGTATGGATGCTAAGTGAGCTCTATCTACACATAAATAGCTAAGTTCCTAAAGAAAAAATTAAGAATGTTGAGTGAATAGAGGATGAGCTTGGTTAACATATGAACTGAGCATGTTAACAACAAGCTTACTATCTAAAATTTTCCACCATTAAAAACTAAGAGAAGGTAACAACTAATGTTGCACATATGAACTTCTTAAATTAAAAATACTATATAGTAACAACTAGAAAGGGGACACCAATGAGCCAACATCAAATGGATCAATTAGTATGCTTTCTTTCTTGATTTCTATTCAACTAGGCTAAGCTATTACAAAATATGGGATCATCTGGCTTCAACTAGTAAACACTAAATACTCCAACTAATAAAACTTGATCTTAAACTTACAACACTAAGGGATGCATAAAATAATGTTTGAAGCAATCACTACTTCATAGGAAAAAAACAAAATAAACTTAAGAAATGACAAAGAGATTCAAACACATGCAGTCTATATCTTCATCAATTTCCTTACCAATAAGAAGAAGTTTTAGAGGAGTCTTTGGTTTTACTTTAATGCTTGCTTCCTTGGATTTAGAAATAGACACAATAGTTGATATAGATGGACTAGCAGAGAAAACTTGAATTGGTCCAAGTGAGGAAAACTGAGAGAAGTACCAACTATATCCAAAATTGATGTGCTTCCCAAAAATGATGTATCAATAGGTAATGTACAAGCCAGAATATTTACAATTGAAGAACTAATAGAAATTGGTGTAGTTAGAGTTGTGGTAGACAAAATTTTACAATGGACTGGCAGACTTACTATACATGGAGCAGAAGAAGTTGATATAGTTGTGAAACTGACAGCTACGCACATTGTTGTGATGGATTGCCTAGGTGATGATGAAGAGGGTTTTAGCTTGGTAGATGAAGTAAGTGATCCTTCCATAGAAGATACCTAGAGCTATGAGGTAGTAGGCGCAGATGATATTTCTAATGTAGATGCAATCAATTCTACTGAAGCTCACTCCAACCTTGATGATGTTGCTAGCTTAGGTGTAGAGTGAGGAAGGGAAGCAATGAATTCTACTATAATCTTCATTGGATCTTCTTCATCCACTTCCTCCTTATCTTCCTCTTCAACTTCTTCCCCTTTCTCTTCATCATCAACTCTTAGTGCCTAATAATCTTCAACAAAAATAGTAGCACATGGAGTGTTGTCATCTTCTTCATCATCACTATCACCATCATCATCCTTGATCTCAAATGGATCATCACTAGGCTTATGCAGATGATAGATATTCTTCCACATGTTTGTTGAATCTCTTACAACATGCTCAATTTCCTTAATTAGAATAAAACATGTGTGAAATTTGATTATCATTTTGCCTTCATTATTCTTCATGGCTGCCTTAACTTCTACCTTAGTGAGATTTGGCAATAGTTTCTTCAAGGATTGTTAATAGATGTCCTTCGCTATCTGTGTGATTGACTCCCACCTTAGTTGCAATCTCACTAACAATTCTTTTGAGATATGAGGAGCAATTTGATCTGGGGAATACTTCCACTTTCCCATTTTGGTGAGTACCAACTCCTCAATCTATATATTCTTGGAAATAGTTCTAGTTTCAAACTTTAAAGCCTTGAAGTTTGTGATGCCAACTCCTTCTTCCATCTATTTCAACCTTTCTTGGAAGGTAAGTTGGGGCTTGTTGAATATTACTTCACCTTTATCTTTTCCTTTGCCTCTCCTAGTGAAAACAACTATGGAGGCCTTTGGAGGTTTAGTAATGATAACCCTCTCTTTCTTCTTTGTTGGCTCTGCCTCCTTTTCTAATTTCTTGCTCTTCATCTTCTTGTTCTTGATCCTCTTCTTCATCCTCTCCTTTTCCCTCAATAAGCATTAAGGGACTAGTGACAGTTTTCATCTTAGCAATTTTCCTCTTAGCTTTGCTGATTAGGTGAGGTAGCTTAATTTCCAATTCAATTATGGCTTTTTCCTCATCATAAGTTCCAAAGACTAGTTGCTTGGGATCTATAGGCTCATTTACTAGTGCTTCAATGATGTCCCTAGTTTCATCAATATTGACCTCATAATGGAGAGGTTTCACCCATGCAACTTGGGGCCTAACTGCCTGATTGTATACTCTATCATAGTCTACCATGAAAAATACATCATCTTTATAATCCTCAAAAAGTTTAGAATGAATCCTAAACATGTTGTTCATTCTTTCTTTGAAGTCTTCAAAATAATTGTCCATTATACTATCAAAGTTTACACCCATTTTTGCTATAAACTCATTTATCTGATACAAAATGGGAACATCCTTTCTCCATACAATAGAACCTTTGGATGGAAAGAATTTTTGCACATAAAAAAAGAGACATGTTAATAAAGAACCAAGTTTGTAGGGATTGTTCTTTAATGACCTGATGCTATCCATATTTTTATTTAGTTGCTTTAGTAGTAGCTCTGACAGGTCAAATTCCAATTTTTTCTTCACAAATTTGAATGCTAAGTCTACTGCCTCCCATGGAACACTATTCAAACAACTAGAACTATAAATTTTATGGGCAATTACATAAATTTTGAACCTTAGCTCCACATTAGTAACGGTGCTAATTTTCAAACCTCTACCATCCCACTCAGCTAGGGTTTTCTTTTGAAGTTCATCCTAACCTAGGGTTTTGGTGGATTTAGCTTTGCTAAAAATTAGAAGGCCAGTAATCTTGTGAATCATCTTTTGGTGATCAATATGGGCTACTCCAACCATAACTGACCATTGTGAGTATGGCTCAGGATATACCTAATCCATTTTATCTGAAAGCTTCTTGGCGGGTGTGATATGTGTGTAAACCCTTTTGTTTCCAAATTCTTGTGCTCAAGTTTCAATGAGCCATCAACATGCATTTCTTCTAAAGCACTATCCATTTCTAGGGTTCCTATCTCTTGAATTGAACACTTAAAATGAATGTGGATATCATTAATCAGAAGTACCTTTTGTGGAATTTGTGATTGTGTGCCATTAGGGTCGAGTGCCTCTGCCATTGCTGGAACTAACTTAAAATTTGGTGATTTCTACTCTACATCCTTGACCAACATCTCTAATCCTATTTTCACCTTGCTACTGCTAGTGCTTCTGGATTCCATTACTTCTTAGTAAGTGATGGAAACTTTTTGAACAAATTCTCTAGCTACAATTTTGCTCAAGATCGCTTGGAATCACTTGAATGCACCTAGAAATCACTTTTCTCTTGAAGACATGGTGAAAAAATGAAGTTGAATTCTGCCCATTTTGATGAAAATTCACCATTAATGTTAGGTACCATACTAACATAGTGCATGATAGATTATCATCCACTAACCTAACTCAGCAAGAGTATCAACTCAACAAATGAACCAAATTCGTTTTACTCCTGACCTTGCTCAGTAAGGTCTACAACCAACTTTCCTCGGTGGAGTCTGATGCAACTCGATGAAAGATGATCTTTCTATGATCCTAGTGTATCTAGAATACTGATTGGATCATTTGTATTGCTCATATTTCTTGGAAATAATTATGATTTTCTTGTTGAGTACAGCTCCAACACATTCTTAAGAATTTAGTTTAAGGGGATGGAGTCACCCACTTCTTGAGTGACTTCACTTCCATGATTTGAGCTTGTATCCTCAGTAGATTTAGGAATCTATTACTGCCTCATTTGTTTCCTTACTGCCAACCCTTGCTTTCTTTTCATCTTGAACTTTTCCTATGTTCATTTAGTTTTAGCTATATGACTGAGTTCAGTGCATGTGTAACACCTTATAGTAGTATCCTTCTTCCTTAGGTCACGTGTTGCACAATTTATACTAGTGTGTCCATATTCTCCACAATAATGACATCTACACTAGGTGTCGTAGTCCCATCCAAATATTGCCTTTACAAATTTTTTAGCTAGATTGAATGATTTGGATCTACATTGAGATGTTTTGTGACCATATTTTTTGTATTTGTGACATTTACCTTCAAATTTTGGTTTCTCCTTGCATTCATTGGCTTTGTGATCATGCTGATTGTAGTTGTAGCACTTTCCATTGAATTTTGTGTTTCCATTTCTCCGTCATTTGTTTGATGTATGACCAATTTCCCCACAATGATTGCATGAGGGTTTTTTATTCCTTTTTGCACCTTTCTTGGAGGATTCACCTTGTTCTTCATTGTATCCAAGTCCTACTTTACCTTTTTACCTATGAAGATTCTGCTCATTTTGTTGATTCAATTGATTCATGTCTTCTTGTGATTTCAACATTCTTTCATTGATTTTTTTTTCAGCATTTAGGTCATTCTTCATTTTTGCAATGATTTTATTTTCACATCTTAGTTCTCTTATTATTCTTTCATTGATTTCCCTTTCATAATTTAGATTACTTCTTATTCTTTCATTCTGTGCTTTGAGAATTCTAATTTCTTCATTTGCTCTAGTGATTTGATCAATGAGGTCTTCATGCTAATTGGATTGATTTTGTTCTTCATTATTTCTTTCCTCCAAGTCTTCATTTGTGTTATTTATTTGTTCCAAAATTGCACATAGCCTAATTGATTGGATTTCTTGTTCTCTTTTAAGTTTCCTTACTTCTTCTTGCAAAGAGCCATCCTTTGCTAGGAGTTCCTTGATTGCCTCATTAGCTTCATCTGAGCTGCTTGATGGAAAAAAGTCTTCAATATTTTCTTCAACATACTGATGGTTATCCATTTGTCTTGCAAGTTCCTTTCTTCTTTTTAGGGATTAGGAAAGATGCTTCTTTGCTTCTTTGAGTTGAGCTATGGCCATCTCCAGATCTAGCTTTTCATTTTTAATTGCCTTGTCAAGTTTGAATATCTCCATTTCTCCTTAGATCTTTTCTCAAGCTACCAAACTTTTATCCTGAGAATCACAAAGCTCTGATAACAATTTTTTTAAATATTCAAGATATGACAAGTTATTGAGAGGGGAGGGGTGAATTAGTAACTTAAAAAATTTCCTTTAAGTTTAGCACACATCCATCTATGTTATTGCATACATTAGTACTGAAAGATAAAACATTCATCACACAAAAGAACACAATATTTTGATGACCCAAAAACCTTCCAAATAGAAAGTAAAAATGGGGTGGGGTACTACCCACAAAACTTCAATACTACAACATAAAGTTGGCCTATTAAGGCTTACATTGCCCACTTCTAGTGATCTACCCTATTAGGAGCACAAAGGACTGTAATGAAGTATGCACTCGGTTAAGAGATTTGTACAAAGACTGTTAAGTCTACCTTGTTAGCGGATTTAGAAACTGGTTCAACTACTAAGATGAAGTAGTGGATCTACTTACAACTGATTGTTGATAAGATCCTTTATGCACTAATCACCTTATGTGATGGATATAACTTTTTTGCCTCTATATTGACCTTTCTGTATTCCTTGAACTATTGCTAATAATCCTTTGCATGTACTTCTCAAAAATATTTCACATTAATTCTGTATTTCTTGATACATTCAATATCTTACAATACACCTTACATATATACCTTTCAAATTTACAAAATTGCAAGGTCGACCAAAATACAAGTGAACAAATACATTACAAAGTCAACCCAACAGTAAATAACTTAGGTTCACTAAATTGACTCGGTGACCTTCTGATACATGATATCCACTACATTACTTGACATCATCATGCACATGGTAGAAGTGAAGGCTCGGTCCATACTAATCACTCGATGCAGTTCTAAACTTGGTAACCACTAGTGACTTGGTAGATGTAGTGTCTCTCGATAGATACTACACACAAAGTTTACCTTCACTCGGTAAAAACTACTTCTTTTAATGCTCAGTTTACATCGAATCTCTATGACACAAACTTACTACTTGGTAGACATTGTGAAGCATGGTAGACACTGTTGGTCTTTACATTTTTTGTATTCACTCAATAGCTTATGGAATGCTCAGTGTAAACTGTGTAACTACTAAGCTTACAAGGTAACCACTGAATGCTCAATATAAACTATAGACTGAGTGATGAGCTCCATAAGAATTCATAATCAAATAAGTATTGTCACTAATGAAAAATAAAACATAATGCCAACATGCTTATCTTTAATCATGCTTCTATCCATTTCAATAATGGTTCACTTCTTCCTCTTAGCCACTCCATTCTATTGTGGAGTATATTTGGTTTCTAAGAACCTTCTCAATGAAAAAATTCTTGCAAAACTTTACAAACAAATTGGAGGTATACTTTCCTCATCTATTTTATCTAAGGACCTTGACATAGTGTCCACATTCATTTTTAGTTAGGGCTTTAAATTTAACAAACTTTTCAAATGCTTTCAAATATTTTCTTCAAAAAAATTCACCCATGTCCTATGACTAAAATTATCTATAAATGTCATAAAATAAGTACTTTCTCCAATAGAATTAGTTCTCATAGGCCTACTAAATATAAATACATGAATTCTAATGTATCTCTAGCCCTTCTAGAAATTTTAGAATTAAAGGGAAGCCTATGCGGCTTACCTCAAATTCAAGCCTCACACTTGTCATGTGAATCTACAATGCCTAGAAAACCATCTACCATTATTTTCTTGGACAATAAATTTAAACCACCAAAGCCAAGATGTCCATACTTGAGATGCCAAAGCTTGGAGGGGTCTACAATCATGCTCCTAAGAGTTGATTGTTGATGTACTATTATACATGCATGTTTATGAGGTGCAATATTGACTTGAGAAGAGAAACATGTCTCTATCCTCAAAGGGAACATTTTGTTCTTTATCATTTTGTCTATTGCAAGTAATCTATTACCACCATCCTTTTCATGAATGACACACTTGTTATTTTCCATCAGCACCTTGTAGCCATTTTAAATGAGTTGTCCAACACTCATCAAATTGTGCTTCATACCAAGGGAAAAATATACATTTTATATCTCATTCATCTCTCATTTCTTGGTTTGACCATGATTGATCCTTTTCCCACTATGGGAATAGTTCCATTATTTTCCATCTTAATTTCAGACTTAAAAGTCTTGTCAATGAAAGAAGCTAAACTTTCATTTCTACTCATGTGGTTGCTACAACTATTGTCAAGGTACCATACATCAGGTCTGCCTTCTTTACCAATATTGCACATGATCATGTTTGTTGGGTTGTTTTCATTTCCCATGTTCATATTAGCCATATTTGCATTTTTCTTTATTTGGTCACCCTACTTCTTCAAACATTCACTAGCATAATGCCTATACTTATGATAGTAGCAGCATTTTATATTTCTCTTATTAGAGTTTTAATTATTCTTACCTCCTTTAGAGTTATTTTAATAGGTGCTTGTTCCCTCTTGGTTATTTACTTGTATTGAGATTTTTACACTAGCATTCCTTTGATCATTCCCTCCACAACGCTACTTCTTTAGCTACTACTAGAGAAATTTATTCCTCTCCACTTGCCTCTTGAATTCTCTTGAGGCTTAAAAGATAGCTCTTGAGAAGTTTTTGTGTATTTTTTGATCTAGTTCTCATGGGTTTAAAGATTTCCCAGTAACTTGTCTATGGTCAATGTGGTGAGGTCCTTTGCTTCCTCGATGGTCATCACAAGGTTGTTATATTCTGAGATAAACTCCTCAATATATTTTCCATTGATGTAGGAGCATCCAGATGTATAAGGGCAATCCTATGTCACCCAAAAAAAAAATGTACTTAGACTTAGTTTCTATTTCATGTGTTTTCATTTTTGGATACCCATTTGGGTCAAATAAAGGTTCCAACTCTCACAGTTCCACTATCAGTGTTCTAGGTTAGAGTATTTGAGTACCGTAGGAGATTTGAAAATGCCTAAAAAATAGGAGTATGTAATTGAGACATAATTTTGGTGAACTAGGAGGTGTAAATTGGTCAGATGATTGTAATTGTAATTTAGAGCATTCCAGAAAAAGAATCAGGTCAAAAGTCACCACAGTTTGAAAGTTATTACAATTTTTTGGTTTCTAGAGACCTCCTAAGAATGCTTCAAAATCATATTCTGGGCATTAAATGACCTCATACAGGGCCAAAAAATAGGGGACAAGAAAATTTTTCCATAGGGCTATAGAGCGCTTTGAGAGCTTTCTAGAAATGTAAACAGTTCATCAATCGAAGCTACGGTTCAAAAGTTATGCTTCTCGAAAGTTTGGTTATCATTCTTAGATTCTTCTAATTTTGCACCAACTTCTAATGCGGCTTCTGGAACCTTCTATTTGGTTGGTGGATGCCAAATAGCACTTTCTAGAATGTATTCCTAATCCTTAACCCTTTGGGGTCTATTTAAGGACATTTCTGGCATTGTAAAAGGTAGTTCAGAGTGGAGTTTGAGAGAAGGAACTGGGAGAAGAAATTATCTCCTGATTTCTACTATTGTAAGCCCATAGGGCATGTTTTGAAGTTTGTTTTCTCTATTTTGCATGTAATAGAATATTTTCATTGTCAATAAAATTTTCCCTTTCCATTGTGTCCATTCTGTGCTGGGTTGTGTCCCCATCAAGTGGTATCAGAGCCTAGTTTTCCTGAGTGTGTAGACAGAGCGCCGATTGTGAGGCAGTTTGCATAAGGACTGTGTGGTTGTGGGTTTGAGTTAAGAAGATGCCTCAATGAAGAGAGCATGGTGGAAGGGCTAGAGCTATTAATCCTAAGGAGGTTAGATCCCTCCAAAGACAAGTCCAAGCATTGCAAGGGGAGCTTTGTAGGGGAGCAAATGTTGCTGCAGGCGTCAAAAGTGAGGATGACAATGAAGAAGAATTTGGACTAGAAGGGGAAGTTGGTGGGGATGTTCTGAATTAGGAAGAGGAAAGGCTTTTTAGGGCCATTGCTAAGTTTGGGAAATGACCTACAATTGATGTGGGTGTATTTTCAAGAAATCTAAAACCAGATGAGTTGATCGATTGGATCAATGAACTAGAAGAGTACTTTGAATATGAGGATATCAGGGATCCAGATAGGGTTAAGTTTGCAAAGGCCAAATTAAAGGGCCATGCAAAGATCTGATGGCAAGAGGTTCAATTAGAAAGAAATAGAAGAGGAAAGGAGAAGATCACAAGGTGGGATCACATGGTGGACAAATTGAAGAAGCAGTTCATTCCTGTTGACTATGAGCTTGATCTATTTAAGAAGATGCATGGGTTGAAGTAGGCAAGAAGATCATTCCAGGAATATATGGAGGATTTTTACTAACTTTTTATTAGAGCTAGGAATGTAGAAGCAAATAAAGAGAAGGTTACTCATTATATCAATGGGTTGCGACCTAGCATCTAGGAGGAATTAAGTCTGGTAAGAATGATCAATGTTGAAGAATCGTACCATTTTTCCCTACGAGTTGAAGAGAAACTAAATAAAAGGTTTGAGGGAAGAAAAAGAGGGTGCAGTCAAGGAGGAAGGGGCAATGGTAGGTCATCTGGAGGTTGAAATGAGACCCAAAAGAAAAATGAAGATGTGGGTACTAGCAGGAACCAAAGGAATGAGGGTTTCAACCGCTCCCATGATCAAGACTTTGGAAATTAGAGAGGAAGAGGTAGAGGATGTGGACAAGGAAGAGGAGGCTTCTGTGATACCTGTTTCCATTGCAATGAAGAAGGTCATCATGCCTTTGAATGCCCTTTACATCAAGGAAGGATAGATAGGAGAACTGAAGGCCAAGCAAGAGTTGCTCATGTGGATGAGGATGCACAGTCATCACATTCAGAGGATGCAGAAAGAGGAGAAACTTTAATAAATGAAAGGGTCTTATTAAGTGGTGAGATTGAACCAAGACAAAGGAGGAGTCTATTCTGTACTAGGTGCAAGTGTGAAGATAAATGTTGTGATGTGATCATTGATGGTGGTAGCACTGATAACTTGGTATCAGAGGAGATGGTCTCTAAGTTGAAGCTCAAGAGGGAGAAATACCCCTAGCCCTATTGGATCGCTTGGGTGAAGGATGATCATAAGGTCCTGGTAAGTGAAAAATATTTAGTGAAGTTCAAAATTGGGACTTACCATGATGAAGTTCTCTGTGATATTATTTTGATGGATGTTTGCCATCTATTTTTGGGTAGACTGTGGTAGTTTGACAGGCATGCAGTACATGATGGTCATGCAAACACATACTCTCTAACAAAGGATGGAGTTCACCACAAACTGAAGCCAATAAAAAAGGAAGGCAAAAAGGTATGTAGTAATGCTAGGATTTGTCTTGTTGGTGGAAGGAAGTTTTTAGATGGCATGAAACATCAATGTATGTGCTATGCTTTGGTTCCTAGAAAAGATAAGGAAGTTAGTACTAAAATACCCTTTGAAGTTTTGAAATTATTAGGTGAGTTTGGAGATGTTATCTTTGATAATGTTCAAGAAGGATTACCACCAGTAAGGTAAATCAATCATTAGATAGATTTAATCCTAGGAGCTAGTTTGCCTAACAAGGCTGCTCGTAGGATGACTCCTACTAAAATTGATGAGCTAAACAGACAAGTTTAGGAGCTATTGAGGAAGGGTTTGATTCAAGAGAGCCTGAGTCCATGTGTAGTACCTACAGTACTGGCACCAAAGAAGGATGGAGAGTGGAGAATGTGTACAGACTCTCGAGCTATAAATAGGATAACCATCAAGTATCAGTTCCCTTTACCAAGGATGGATGATATTATGGACTGTTTGATTGGAGCTTAGTACTTCACAAAGATAGATCTCAACAGTGGCTATCACCAGATATGGATACGAGAAGGAGATGAGTGAAAAACTACTTTCAAGACCAAGGATGGTCTTTATGAGTGGTTAGTCATGCCCTTTGGATTGATGAACACCCCAAGCACCTTCATGCGGCTTATAAATGAGGTACTTAAGAAGTTTTTGGGAAAATTTGTTATTGCCTATTTGGATGATATTTTAATTTTCAGCAAGACTTTGGAAGAACATTTATTGCATATTTGTAGTGTCCTTGAAAGATTGAGGGAAGAGAAATTGTTAATTAATTTGAAGAAGTGTATCTTTGCAGAAGGGAGTTAGTCTACTTGGGGTTTGTTATATCACCTGAAGGTCTTAAAATGGATCTAGAGAAGGTAAAAGCCATCTTGGAATGGCCTACTCCAAGATCTACTACTAAGGTAAGATCATTTCATGGTTTGGTTAGTTTTCACAGAAAGTTCTTTAAGAATTTCAGTGGCATATGTGCACCCCTGACTGACACAATAAGAGGGGATAGAAAAGAGTTCAAGTGTACTGCAACAGCTATGAGAAGTTTTGAATTGCTGAAGAAGAAGGTGACAAAATAACATGTCTTGGCACTTCTAGATTTTAGAAAGGTGTTCCAGGTGGATTGTGATGCTAGTGGTAGTGCTATTGGGGCTGTATTGAGCTAAGAAGGTAAGCCTATTGCATATTTTAGTGAAAAATTGAATGATGCAAAGAAGAACTATTATGTTTATGATCAAGAGTTCTATGCAATAGTTCAAGCCTTAAAGAAATGAAGACATTATTTATTGCCAAAGGAATTTTTTTTATATATTGATCACCAGGCATTATAGTACCTAAATAGCCAAGGTAAATTGAACTAGAGGCATATGAAGTGGGTAGAGTTCTTGTAAAGTTATATATTTCTGTTAAAGCATAGAAGTGGAAAATCTAACAAGGTTGCAGATGCATTAAGCAAGAGGTAGTTGTTGCTTATAGTTATGAAGGTTGAAGTAGTTGGGTTTGATTAACTCAAGAATTTGTATCTTGAAGATCTTAATTTTGTTGAAGCGTGGAAAGCTTGTGAAGAGCTTATTGCTATAGACAGAACCAAGTGGCTAGACTATTTGATTTAGGATGGTATGTTGTTTAAGGGTAGCCAATTATGCATTCCAAGGAGTTTCATGAGGGAAAATTTGATTAAGGAGAAGCACAGTGGAGGGATGGTAGGACATTTTGGTCAAGACACGACCATTTCTATTCTTAGAGAACATTATTTTTGGCCTCAGATATCACATGATGTGAAGAAGTTTGTACAAAGTTGTCAGGTTTGTCAAGTGACCAAGGGATTTAGTCACAATACTGGACTATATGAGCCATTTCCTATTCCATCAAAGCCATGGGAGGACATAAGTATGGATTTTTTTCTTGGATTGCCAAGGACACAAAGGGGTGATGACTCAGTATTTGTGGTGGTTGATAGGTTCTCCAAAATGGCACATTTCATTCTATGCCACAAAACTCATGATGTTGTCCATATTGCAGACTTGTTTTTCAGAGAGGTAGTGAGACTACATGGTCTCCCAAGGAGTATAGTTTTTGATAGAGATACTAAATTTGTGGAGTATTTCTGGAGGATATTGTGGAAGAAGTTGAGAAGAGACTTGAAATTCAGTTCCATGGATCACCCACAGACTAATGGTCAAACAGAAGTGGTAAACAGAAGTCTGGGCAATTTGCTGAGATGTTTAGTTGGGGATAAGCCCAAGGGATGGGATTTGATTCTACCACAAGTGGAATTTTTTGACAATAACTCTATAAATAGTAGTACTGGAAAATCACTATTCCAAATTGTATATGGAAGTAGCCCAAGGACTACACTAGAATTGAGGAATATGGAGCAAGGGAAAAGGACAAGTGCTAAAACAAAAGATTTTGCTGAACATATCAAGCGCCTAAATGAAGAGGTCCAAGCACACATTACCAAGATGAATCAAGAGTATAAAGCTAGGGTTGATCAAAGGAGAAGACATAAAGAGTTCCAAGTAGGGGATCTAGTCATGGTACACTAAAGAAAGGAGAGATTTCCAGTAGGTACTTACAATAAGCTAAAGATGATGAAATTTGGCCCCTACAAAATTCTTAAGAAACATGACTCAGGAAATGCATATGAAGTGGAGTTACCAAATGGAATTCACATTTATCCTACCTTCAACATTGTAGACTTAACAAAGTATCATGATGATGGTGCAGATGAGGAGCTAATGTTAGAGCCATGTCCGATTCCTACTTCTAAGAACGAGGAGATAAAAGACATTCTAGATCAAAGTGGGAAAGAGTACTAGAAATAGGTAGTTTGAAAGTTATTGCAATTTTTTAGTTTTTGGAGACCTCCTAAGAATGCTTCAAAATCAAATTCAGGGAATTAAATGACCTCATAAAAGGCTTAAAAATGTGAGACAAGTGAAGCTATCCTTGGGGCTATAAATCACTTTGAGAGCTTTCTGAAAATGTAAACAGTTCGTCAATCAGAGCTATGGTTCAAAAGTTATGCCTCCCAAAAGTTTGGTTACCATTTTTGGATTCTTCAAATTTTGTGCCGACTTCTCAAGCCACTTCTGAAACCTTCTATTTGGTCAGTGGATGCCAACTACCACTTTCTAGAATGTATTCCTAATCCTTAACCCTTTGGGGTCTATTTAAGGACATTTCTGGCATTGTGAAAGGCAGTTTGGAGTGGAGTTTGAGAGAAGGAACTGGGAGAGCAAATTATCTCCTGATTTCTACTATTGTAAGCCCTAGGGCATGTTTTGAAGTTTGTTTTCTCTATTTTTCATGTAATGGCATATTTTCAGTGTCAATAAAATTTTCCCTTTCCATTGTGTCCATTATGTGCTGGGTTGTGTCCCCATCATCCACAATCATTTTCTCTTCATAATCTTCTCCATTTGATTTAAGTTGGTTTATCAAAATGGAATTTCATGAACTAAATTATGCAATAGGCATTGTCCTTCATAGAAAGGTTCTCAAACTCCCTCGATCATCTATAGATTTACTACTCTTGACCTTATCAATTCCCTTGAAGTTTTTTTCAAAGATATCTCATGCTTCCTTTGAGTAACTTGCTGCTACAATCTTGGGAAAAAATGCCTTTGTCAGTGCTGCCTCTATTTGACTTAATGCTTTCACATCCTTTCTCGTCGACTCTTTCAATTGAGTCTTCTATGAGTTTGTGAGAGAAACATATAGTGTTTGAATAGTAACATTGTTAAACCCATTAATCAAAAAATTCCATAAATCATTAGCTACCATTATGGTTTTCATCTTCTTTTCCCATGTATCATAATTATATCCATTAAAGGATAGTGGCTACTACCATATGTTTCCTACATCTCTTACCATGTCAATTACCCAAAAAAATAAACTTGCTAACTCACTATGGATGTGGGGCCTCAAAGATATAGTACCATGGGTGTCAAGTGACTTGGGACACAAAGGAGCCAAGTACCCCTGATAAAAAGGTGAACTTGACATAGAGGATGTTGAGTGAGCGCAACAATATGGATGCCAAGTGAGCTCAGTCTACAAAGGAAGAGATTGGTTCCTAAAGGAAACACTAAGGATTCCAAGTGAAAAGAGGATGATCTTGGTTAACACATGAACCAAGCATATTAATAATAGACTTACTATTTGAACCTCGTGGGACCATTAAAAATTCAAAAAAGGTAAATAGTATTAAATAATGAATAGAAAGGGGACAACAATGGGCCAACATCACATGGATTGATTAGTATGCCTATTTGCTTTCTCTCTATTCAACTAGGTTAAACTACTACAAAATCTTAGAGAATTTCACTTCAACCAAAAAAAATTAAATACTTCAGCTGATAAAAATTAATCTTAAACTTACAATACTAAGGCTGCATGCAATACTTCCCAGAGAAATCACTACTTCATAGGATACACCAAAATAAACTAATAGAATGACATAGAGATTCAAACATGTATAGTCAATACACTAAAACTAAACCTTCCTTATGTCCTTTGATCTCTAAATATTCCTCCTCTGGTCTAATCCATTGATCTTCTTCCTATCTATTTATGCTACAGTTCTCCTTTGTCTTCTAACTTATTGCTACCTTATTGAGTGAATATGAGATTCATTCCCTTTTGTCTCACACCAAAATGTTTCTCTCTCATTTTCCAATTTTAACTCACCTCCCTGCATTTATTATTTTAGACTATTGTCTAGAGAATGTCAGAGTTAGTAGGTGGGTGTTTGTCTTAAGGGAAAACCATTCATGCTTCAAATATTTCAACAAAGTCATGGTTTTTTTATAGCCAAAATTAGAGGGTAATCAATTATTCTTAAGTAGAGCTGACTTTCAATGGATATCAAGTTGTAATTAGCCACTTTCATAATGGGTCAGTTGCATTGATTTTTAACTTTATTTACAAGGAATAATTGTGGGAGTCAAAGAGTTAATTAGGAAATCAAATATACAACTTTTATTTTCTTAAGATTCAAATATGATTTCCTTAAAACTGATCCTCCTCTTTTTATATCTAAGAAAATAGTATTTTTTTTTTGGATGGTGAACATTAAAACCATGGTAAAAAAAATTAAAAAAATTACTAAGCATCGATGTTAATAAACAAAATCATTTTAGAAGTATAATTTGAAGATTTAGGTTTTGCTGAATTGGTTTTGAATTGACTCCTCCAAAATGGTATCAGTTTTCACTTGGCATTGGAATTTTTTTTTTTGAAAACTTTCTAACTTTAAAATGGTATTGAAAACCATAATAAGAGTTTTCTTAAGAATGTTCATATTTAATACTAGTATATTTTAAGTTGCTTGAATGATGTATCAGTTTGGTTGCAAAATGATAAGTGCATATTTTTTGGTCTTGTTACAAGATAAAAGTTTGATATTGACTTGCATTCTTAATATTATTTTTAAATTTTCAGATTTTAATGTCATCATGGTGGTATGGTACTTATCAGTCCACTTGACCAAGCATGATCTTGAAGATTAATTTAATAAAATGTCATCAATTCACAAATTGCTATAATTGGAAGGTATTGGAAGATATTCATATCAGCCCAAGTGTTCAAGCATTTTATTAAATAAAGTGTTAGTGAATAGTATTAAAATTATTATAAATTAATTCAAGATTGAGGTGTTTTTGTTTATCAATATTCAAAAGAAGATATCAAATGGAAAGATGTTATTGATAAAAGAGTAAAGAGACTAATAATTTTTCTATGAGTCTATGAAAGTAAATTGATATTTTTCATGAATTTTTGAAGTTTTGAATTCTCTTTGCATCAATTATATTCAATCTAACTAACATATAATATAGATCTAAATTTCATAGCTACATATACTTGTTTAAGTAACTAAAGGAGATCACATGGTATATATAATAGTTAGCTTTCTCAACTTTCAAAAGAAAATGAAGTAGGGTGAACCCATAAGAGTGGGTTACACTTTTTAGAGGAAGAAATTCCTCCAAAATCATGTGACCATAAAATTTCCATTTCTTAGTTTCGATAGAAATTAATTAGATTCTATCAAAACCAATCAAAATCAAAGTTTCTATACAAACCTTCCATGCCATGTAGTTTTGATTGAAACTAGGTAGAAATTTTCAATAGAAACTTTCTATGTAGTTTTCATTAGAAATAATGCCCACTGTTGGTCTCCTTAGTTTCGATTGAAGCTATATCAATTAGTTTGAATCAAAACTAGAAAAAATAGAAATTTTCAAATGTGTCTGTGTGACCCCACATGTGATTTTTATCAATGCCAAATAGCTTCGATTGACAATGGCCAAAAAAATTTGATTTGAAGGCAAGGAATAGGAGAGGCATATGAATTTACTGAGCTTTAAAAAAGGTATGATTTTCCCCCTTTTTTACCTATTTTACACATTTTTAGTTTCATTTTATACATTCTTAGTGTCATTTTATATGTTTTTAGTTTCATTTTATATTTTTCTTTGTATATATGTATACATATCATTTATATATATATACCATGTGTGTATACATGCATATATGTATATGTATATGCACATGTATATACACACACACATATATATATGCTATATGAATATCATGTATAGGTACATATGTATATATATGTGTATACATACATATTGTGGATATGTACCCATACATTTAAATTTTTAATGTACACATGTGAACTTGTAATATATTAAAACTTAAGTTTAGATATACATTTGTGTGTTTGTGTGTTTAAATATTTAATTTAGCTCTAATAATTTAATTTTAGTGAACTAACCTTTTAACATTAGTTCCAATGGGTTAGGTCACATATATGAACCCTAATATAAACTTCACCTTGACCTCCTCACCCTAATCTTGAAAATATAATTAAACCTTGACCATTTAACCTAATCTAATTTAAATAAATATAATTATGTAATCCTAATCCTATAAATTTCATGTAACACAATGCTAACCCTCATGTAAATTTAGTACTAACCAAGTGTCATGTCCCCTTTTCAAATAATTAAAAATAATAATCTTTGCTAAGGCAGTTAGGCCTAAAAAGGTGAAGTTTTGGCAAAAGGGGCTAATCTTTGGAAACCAATGGACTAATAAATGAAAATTATTATTAAAATATGTTTTATTAACCCCTCTTGGATGTGAGTTAGGGTTATTTCCTCTTTTAAGGGATTTGGAGGCATTTTGGGCTCATTCCAGAACTTGATTTTTGCTCATTGCTTTATTGTTCTTTAGAGGTTGCCAAAACTATGGAGAAGGAGACCCAGGGATGGGAGTTTTTAGGTTTCTAGGAAGGCTAAGGATGGGATTTTAAAGACATTTAATGTGCAAGCTCATGCAGAGTTTTCCCTTATGCTGAACAATGCAAATTTGTGAGTTTTCGAGTGTGTTTTTTATAAGAGTTTGGTGTTTCCGGTTGAGCATTTCTTATCAGTTTAGGTTGCTGCTGTATTTCAGACCTTTAGATGTTAAAATAGAGTTGAATATATGTATTTTTTCATGGCTATACTTCTGTGATAGATTATTAATGTTTTTGTGATATTTTCAGGCTATTTAGTATTATTTTTGGGAGCTCGATGAGCATTATTTTTGTCCTTTGTTTGGGAGTTGTTGTGTAAGTGCTATATAGATCTGTAAATTTAGGCCATTATTCTAGTGAAAATTTTGTAAAAATGTCCACTTTCAGATTTATTAATAATATGTGAAGCTGTGAAGTTTTTTGCACTATTTCGGGCATACCCGATTTGGGTTTTATTGAGAAATTGGTGGATCTTTGAAATATTGGTTGTTTTATTTTAAAAACTTGATTAGAGGCTTTAAATATCATATAAAATTAGAAATGGTACATTTCACCAAGTAACTCTAAACACTATGTATTTATCCTAGAATTCACAGGTTGATTCTAACCATAACCATAAAATTTAAGTTACCCTAGAAACATAAACCTTTAAAGCTAAAGTTATATCATTTTAACCCAAAATTTATCCATAAACCTACCCATGATGTGAAGACTAATCATAATTTTTTACTACAGATCCTTACTTCTTAACCATAAAAAATGGGCTAATTCATGATTCCTAACTAAAAACTTTAATCTAGATTTGTACACAAACTCTAAACATTTAATCTTAAAGATCCCTAAACATTATATTAACTTTCCCTAATATTGATCATGACTCTAATGATATAGCTCTAGAAATCCTAACCACAATCCTAACTCTAAGCCTAAACATGCAACTATAGTTCCATAAAATATTTATCTTTTAATCCTAGGTAAAACTAAACTAGGTAATGGGCTAATTCTAATAACTTACTCAACATTTAACACTAAATTGTAAACATAATAATAATTCTACCCATAATGCTAACATAGATCTTAGACTAATATTAAACATTAAGGATCTGACTATATAAGTTACACAATTGTAACACTAACCCTAACTCTAACCATAATAGCTTACTCAACATACAACACTATTTAAAAACACACTCCTTCAATCCTAGCCCTAAATATTTAACTAACAACAACTTAATGAAAATTACCATGATTAAAGCCTAATAATGGTCCCCTAAACTCAATCTTAATTGTAAACCAGGTAACCCTTAAATTAACCCTAGAACCATAATATAAACCATAATGATGATAAAAAAAAATTAACCTTGAATGCCAACCCTAATCTGATTAATTTATCCATTATTAGGCAAGAGCAGTTGAAGAATAATATTTAGTACTAATTTTATAACTCTAAATCTAACTATAACCCTAACTAGTAAGTCTTAACTAAGAATAATATTTTAACTTTAAGCCTAAACCTACAATTAACTTTAAACTTGACACTAACTCTAACCCTAACCATATTCCTACTTATTTTCCTAGTAAGCTTAGCATCATCATGACAATATGCAGGTAAAAGTACAAAGTTGTGTCACCTTTCAAGTTGACTTAACAAAATGACTAAATTTGAATATTTCTATCTAAAAGTACATTTTTTAAAAATATTTGTTCTAGATAAATTTATTATAGCTAAGAGATATATGGTTTCACACTTTTCCAATTGGAAATATCAATTAATTGCATATTTTATAATAGTTTATATCCAATTACTTTAGAAATAAAATTATTTCAGAAAAAAGTGGTGTTTTAATAACTCTTACTATTTTTTATGATTTTTTAAAAAAAATATGTAAACACCATTTTATAGAGCTCAAAGTCAAGGATATTCTCATATAAAGTTTATAGTGTTTTAATTAGATATAATATATTTTAGTTAATAATTTCTACGACCACACATTTTAACACTCGAAAAGATGTTAGTTTTGAGAAAGGAAAAATATTAGATCATATAAAAAAAAGGTAAAAATTAAATGACATTCTAGAGGAGAGAGTCCTCTTCTAGAATATATAAATTTTCTCCTCGTTAGAATATATTTTTTTGAAAAATGTGGTGGTAGATGAAACTATCAATTTCAGACGAGTTGAGATTTCAATCCATATAAAAGAGAAAATATAAATCTAAATCTAATTTTTATTTTTTATTGTTCTACACACACACACACACACACACACACACATATGTTATCTATAACATAGTCTAAGATTAAAGGGAAATAATTTTATTTCCATATAGTTTTGTGGTGGAAACTAAACCCATGATTTTTAATATTTTTCAACACCTAAAAAATTATCTATAAAAAATAGTAAAATATATCAATTCTTGTTTCAAATAATTATTAAAAACTATAATCCTAAACTTCATCCATTTCTACACATTTCAATAGTTTACTTCATTTCCAAATTCAAAATAATAATACCAATTTTATGTCATTGAAGGTGAACAATTATACTTTTGTTAGCTTTTTCCTTTACAAAAGGGTGATGTAGGTTTGTGCTTTTACCCATCATGCCTATTAAATTATATAGTGAATCTAGTTCTATATTTAACCTATCTAGACTCTATCAAGACTTAATTAAAATAATTTTATGAAGTTGTTAGACATAGACAATGTACACATACAACTTATGTGTTATGTTTGTTTCATGTTTAAACATGTAATTTAATTTCATGTGTTTATGAAATTATATTTTCTTAAATGTCATCAAGTACAATAAATTTCAAGATTATTAAATGTCATATTTTAAGTTATGATGTAGAATTTTGTAAACATGAAATTAAATGTATATAATATGTATAAAGATGAAATGAACATAACATATATCCGCTGATGGCTATACATATATATCCATGCTTCCTTGTTTCTCATGCTCATTATAAAAATAGCATCTGAATTCCACTCTATTTTGCATGACAACTTTATGTTGATGTTCAATCAGGTATGGTGGTGAACTACATTGATTTACCATCATATTTAGGATAAGAGTGTGTTAGACTAGTTAAGAGGAAGTTAGGTCCTCCACCAATGACGCATAGGGTGATTGTCAGAGAGAGGGCACCTATTATTTCCCCTATATTAGGTTCTTTAGTTGATGAGGTCATGGATAGCATGTAGTTGTGGGGGTTGATTCAAGGAGTTGGAGAGATTTTTGCAGCTATCAACTCTATTTCAAGTGATGAGGTTGTCTAGTATTTGATGTCATGTCAACATTCAAGATCATTGCTTGGTGCTTCATCTTTAGGAGACTTGTATACTAAAACATAAATCCTTTACTGACTAGCTTAGAGTGTTTCACCAGAGTGTTCGCATGAGATATAATGAGTAGTCATGCTAAGGATCTATTATATTGATAAAGATTCATATTAGAGCATCTTGGTATACCCATATTAGATGTGACATCATGTCCATGGTGGTATTTGGATACATCCTTAGTCACATTCCTCTCATCGATCACGTAGTGGTCATGGTCATAGTACATATCATGCTCTACCTCCTAACCACTCTTTTGTTGCAAAGGGACATATTGTTGGAAACATGAATGTTGATGATATTCCTATGGGGTAGTATTGTTGAAACATGGTTAGATCATTATCATGATGATATTTTATATTCATGATTGTATTTTTTATTGATGGTCTATGGTATATGACAAAAGAATAGTGGTAAATATCAAGTTGGTACAGACAAATTGTCAAGAATTTTCACTAAAGAGGTTAAAGGGAGTTACTAATAAGTGTCTAGTATTAAGTCTGGAAGAATTTATTCAAGTTTTGGTGAAGACTATTCTAAGAAAGAGTTTACAAAAGCATGTTCTATTAAACTTTTTATATCTCTTAGCAAATTTTTTATTCTGACAACCAAGGTTAAAGGTGTGTAGAAGACATGTTGGAGATGACATGCCAAAGTTTGCTCATCATAACATTACACATACATAAATGTATTCAAGTTACAAGGTGATAAATTAAAGTTATCACTAAGTTTAACATGTTCTTAAAGAGTTCCTATAATAATTAATTGAGAAGGTTTAATAGCCATTTTAGTGAATTGTTTTATGGATTTAGTATAAAGGAAGGACATTTTTCTTTGTTAAGTATGAATGATTGCATGAAGCACAAAGAGCAGAATAGAAGATACAAAAGTTGATATGGGAGGATAACTAGAGTAGAGAAAAGTTGGAGTGAACTTCATTGTTTAGGTTTAATTCTGAGATGCAAGGTTCGATATTTAGATGCAAGGGTTGTGAGCTAGCCTACAAGGTCTACTAGTGATTTTTTGGTTGACAAGATAGAGGAAAGAGGTTAAAGCACAATATGAACAGTTATTCTGTAAGGAATAGTTAAGAGATTAGTTAGATAGTGAAGTTCAGTGGTCTTGACACATAAGCTATTTAGATAGTGGGTCATTTTGCCTTCTATAACTCCTAACAAGGTTGGAATCTCCTAACAATGATTCAAAGTCTCCTAACAAGGGCTCTTATTTACTAAATATGTTTATAGAATCCTAACAAGGTCCATCGTCTTATATATATATATATATATATATATATATATATATATATATATATATATATATATATATATATATATATATATATATGTATATACATATATATGTATATATATATACATGTATATATATATACATATATATGCCCATAAGACGATGGACCCTGTTAGGATTCTATAAACATATTTAGTAAATAAGAGCCCTTGTATATATACTAAATAAACATATTTAGTATATATATATATGCCCATGTATATATACCTTGATGGGAATGATGCCCATATATATATATATATATACATGTATATACATATATATATATACATGTATATATATATATGTATATACATATATACATGTATATGTATATATGTATATACATATATACATGTATATACATATATATATATACATGTATATATATATACATATATATATATGTATATACATGTATATATGTATATACATATATACATATACATGTATATATGTATATACATATATATATATATACATGTATATGTATATACATGTATATATGTATATACATATATACATATACATGTATATATGTATATACATATATATATATATACATGTATATGTATATATATATATATATATATATATATATATATATATATATATGGGCATCATTCCCATCAAGGTTTTCCTTCTAATCATAGGTTTCCCTAGTTAGCAAATCTTGTGTAATTATTCTTGTGCATATTGTAATGGTTGTTGTTTAGTTTGGTTTCTTGATTAAGATTAATTAAGGTTGATAACTATTTTAATTAGATAACTTATTTACACCCCCCCATTTATATTGGTGGACTATTATTTCTAACAATTGGTATCAAAGAATTAGATCCTTGAAGATAAAGTTTAACAACTTTGGGATATCCATGGTGTTGGAGTTTTAAAATGCTACATGTTTCAAATTACCCCAATGAAAACAAGACACATCTAGGGGCAACTAACTCTCATCTTTAATGTACCATTTCAGACACAAGGGCAACTATAAGGCTATACCCTTCTTCTACTTTAGGCTCTACAAAACCTAGGTAGGTGGACCTATAGATACAATTTATATGGTACTAGTGCTAAAACATATTCCTAAATCTATTAAAGCAGATAAAACCCTTAATATCCTATACTTATGTAATAACAAAGATATGTAGTAGCGATTTGCAACTCTATGGAATTCACAAGTTGAGTGAGGGCATCCTTTTCAGCTCTTAAACATGAAAGGGAAATACATTTGATTAGTGATGTTGAGTTCAACCAAACCCCAAATATGTAGTAGTAAGTAGTAATTGATCTTATAACTAATCAATGCCTTATTGATTGGGAAATTCTATGAATGAAATACATACATGTGGATATGTGAGACATACTCATATATTTATATATCTGATCTATCCTATCACTTTGTGAATCAAACATTGGTGTTCATAAAGACCTCATTCTTATGAAGTATCCTTCTCAAAATAACCATCAATCCTATAAAAAAAATCAAGCATTTACTTGGCCCTTTATTCCAACAAAAAAACATATTTTACATAAAACCTTAAAGGAATGCAAATGGGTCTCAGTTCTTTTCCCTTAAACCACATAAGACTGTAGATTACGAAGATAGGAGATGAGAATAAGAATGAAACTAGAGAAATTCTTGCTCACTTGTATTCATTTCTTTGGAGCTATACATTTAGATGCATGAAATTGAAATGCCAAACTACCTAATAGATCAAAACTATTTGTATTCTCATTTCTTGCTATTCATTACAAGAGAAATTACTAAAAGAAATTGGTGTCATAATGATGAGAACACATCAAGACAAGAACCCTAGTTTCACAAATCTTGGTAAAAACTAGATTGGAACACATGGTATCATAGAAATGAGTCATTTTTTCTCCAAAATTAGAACCTCTACAAAGAATGAGAAAGAGAAAGATATAGAGGAATGAATTCTCAAATTTTATCTAAAGATGACATGTGGCCACTTGGAAAACATCCTATTATAGATGCAAAACCTCTTTCTTCTTTCTACCCATGAGATCTGATCTGGTTCTCATCATCATGTTGTAACAACCTTGAAATATCTCCTATTCAATGATAAAAACTATTCTATTTGAAAAAAATAACTATAACCATCTAGAATGGTGATAAAAGATTCATTTAACTAATTTAGATGTGACAAAAACTTTCCCATAACTATATTCGTGCTACCTTTTATGTTTAGTCAGTTCATCACTTTACTAAAAATCAGATCTAAACTACACCAACTACATGAAACTAGAAATTGGATACTTGAGATAAATCCCTGCATAACTTGAACCAGTGAACACTTGTTCAAAAAAATAACTCCATAGTCATAAACTTTATCTTCTCCTAGTTTCAGCGATATATAATACTCCTATATGGACTTACCAGGAACTTCCAAAATCTTATTTTGAAAACTAGGCTCTAGTTATGGCTCTATGACTACACTTCATTTTAAATTTATGCAAAATTTTAAATTATTCGAAAGTTTAGACTAAAGCATAAAACAAGAAATATGTAAAACCTCCCTGGCATATGATTTTCAGAAAAAAAAAAAAAATTATGCAATTTTTGAAGTTCCCTCTATTTTTTCATTTAGGTTAGACCTAGTTTGACTACCTTGCCACATTTCAGCATTGGATTGGCTCTTTTCCTACATAGTGACCTGACAACCTCCATCTGGACACCATGTGGCACCATCTTATTGGTTACCTACTTCACCATGTCATCATGCCATGTCACCATGCCATGTCATTGCTTGCTATGTTGCTATCTTAGTCAGCATTCTACCATGTCATCATGACATAAAGACCTTGAAGCATGTGTCATTCTCTACCATGCCAGTACCTCGAGAAGCATGTTGCATCTAAAGTCTTTGTCATGTGTCAATTTTTGACTCATCCTCCTCATTGCCAGCTCATTTCCATGTCAATTTCTAATTGGGTCACCATGTCACTTAATGGTCAGGCAACTTCCACTTAGCAACATAATGACCACTGTCAAATCTGCCACATGTTATAATCTGGTGCATTTGGTGTTTTGATGCCATATGTCACCACGTGTTTTCCTCTAGTTTAATCTTAGGCTCCATGTCATCTGATGATGTCATCTCTTTGACAAGTGTGTACTTAGTCAAAATTTTACTCCTCTAGCCATTTGATCATCTACTATGGGCCCACAAGAGCAACTTGCCTTGTATCTCAAAAGGTGTGAGCCTTTTAGACACTTACAAATAGTGTGTTAGCATATTTAAAAGGTGCAAAGTATCCCCACAACAAGAATGTGGGATAAATGGTTTAATGTATCACTTTACTACTCATCCCTTTTGCATAATCTTTTCCTTTCTCTACTTATAGCTTCCTCTCTCATTTCAACATCAAACTCCTCTCTATGCCCTAGAGATGATTTTGAGACTGTGGCTTCCACATTGATGCCTATTCTTCTCCTTCACATGTCATGGATTTCACTTTGATATGGGCCACTACCACCACCATAATCTATGGAGCAAGATTTTAGGGGCAGAGACAAAGGTTTGTTTTTGCTTTGTTTTAAAATCTTAAAAATGTCTCCTTGCTAAAAAGAGGTGTGCCTAACATATAATGCGCTATGTGAAAAAAATTTGCAAATTTGTGGCATCCCCATTGCATATGCAGTAGGGATCATATGGCTAGTATGAGAATATTCTTCTAATGCTAGTTTTGTTCATGGTGTCACTTCTAACAAATTTGGACATAGGTTTCTACTTTTTGATTAATTTCATTAAGATGGTCTGAAACTTCAAGTGGTTGGATGTAGTCAAACAAGCTACTACTACCATAGACACTCCAAGTGGATTTTTTCCTTTCTATTTGCTTCCTTTGAAAAGGCAGAGCATGGACTCCCATTGATTATGATTAATTGAGTCTCTCACATAAAGTAGTCTTTTGTTTCTAACAAACTAAAATTTTCTAGTCCTTCTATTTTCCAATTTGCCACATAGCATATGTTCTAGTTTGACTAAACCAAGATTGAGGCTTATGCTTACAAACTTGATACAAGTGATCAACTACTTGTATTCATCTATTTGAAGCAAACATTTATCCATAGGCATTGCAAAACTACCTACCCCACTTTATCCAGACTCCTCCCACACTATGGTTGTTGCATCCTTCTTTCTTCCAATGAAGAAACAAGAAATGTCTAAAAATATTTATTTTTCTTCGTCAACTAGTGCATCAAACCTAATTACTAAAATGGTTTTAATGTCTTTGTGTAATGACCCTAAGAACTTTGCTAATTGAGCATCCCAATATTCCTTACACCTTCTATATACGATTCCTCCTAAAACCTTAATGGATAATGGCAATCCCTCATGATATCATAATACAAGGATCTTGATTGGTGACCACAATAACACCTTTTAGGTCATGACACCTTCCAATGGTTGCATATTTTGAAGAACAAGACTCCTAGCAATATTTTGAATCAACTTAAATTCTTAAACACATTTATCAAGCCTTATACTTGCCAATGAATACCATTTCATTAATTACATGCAAAGCCTTATATATATCCATGTGATCTCATGTGTGAGTAAGCACACCAATCAATTAAAATGTTTAAAGTCATTATGAGATTGCTTTTAAAATTAATGCCTGATCAATGTGGTGATATTAGTCAGGCTCCAAGTGGGTCTAGCTAAAAAAAAATTAGTTTCCAAACAATTGAACTAAGAAATTGATCTATTCAACATCTTATACTCATTGAAATTAATTTTCAGCACTAATTGATCATTAAAACTCATTTTAATTCTTATCTGCAAGTTGTGATTTTTTACTAACAGGGTCTGTCAGTTGGCTTTAAAAACTAACCAAAACATCTGATTAGGTTTTGAAATCAAACAAATTGAATCTTTTTTCCACACACTCTTACCCTAGTGAGGCTTGTCTCATGAAAATTTATCTGTTGAAATATATTAACTATCAACATTACCTTCTTAGAACTACATGCAAGAAAACATGTCAGAAAATAATAAATTGTATTCAGATTTGGCTTCAAAATCTAGGTAAACTAACACTTGGTGGCACAAAAACTGGGGTGTTGCTTCACTTTCATGAAGAGAGCATAAATCTTTGATTTGGGCTCATGAAAAATAATAGGATTCAAATGGAAATCGGTCAAAGTAGGCTACTCAAATTTTCAAATTGGAAACATTGACAGAAAAGCAATTTTTGCAAATTGAATGGACCTAGGAAAGTGTGAAGACAGATTCATCAAGATTTGAAAATTGGCACACTTAAAGTATTATTAGAGTAAAATGTAGTGGTATAATACATTTGATCATACCTATTAAAAATTTAGAGTTATGACATCATGAATAGGGGTACCAACCAATCTGTAATTATTGACACTAGAAAAAACTTAGAAATTGCATTTGGAATCAAGTTTAAAAACTGATCAAATGGATTCATCATAATCTCAAAATTGAAACATAGCAAGTCTCTAACCTCTAAAATTCAATGAAAAAGGAACTTTCACATGTTGTTCAACTAGGTCAAAGTTATAACAAGTCAAATAGGGCCTCCTAGATTTCTTAACAATTCACATCAGCATGACAACAATAAATGACCAACATTGAGGGATTCAAAACCTGGTCAAATAGATTCAAAATTACTTCAAATATGAAACATAGGTTCTATGATATGGAAAATAATAATTTTCAAATCAATGAGTCATGAAACATTAGTGGATGCGAGATATTCAATTGGAAACAAGGTCTCTTGTCATTGTTTGATACTTAGGCAAAAATGCAGATTCAGAAATTGCTCAAAATGGGACTTCACAGAATGGCTCAGAATGGAAATTTATCATCATGGAACACATAGATGCACTAAATTCAAGGTTTTAGAAACATCAAACACCTCTTAGGCCTCATAAGTATAGTCAAGTACATATGCATCAAAGAGAACTTAAGGGCTTAATTTTTTCAGTGGTACTCAAATCAGTGCTTCAATTTTGAGTCCCAATAATGGCTTTGTCTACGGATGCATGTCCCTTGTGGGCATGGAAAGAATTAAAATCTCTAGAAGAAGTATATCATATGGTTGATATCAAAAAGAAAAACTTCTCTTGAATAGCTTTATTGAAAGCAAGAAACGACTACTCCTACTATGTACACACAATGGCCCTAGGCCACTGAACTTCAACAATTTTTTTTACCTCTACCATAAGTCTTATTTTCATATAAAATTTCATGAGATAAGCTAGAAATATTATTCATTTCAGTCTCACCAATCATACTAGCATCGTGAATCAACTCACTTGGTAGAACTGAATCTACACCTTGACTTTCATAATGCATATAAAAACTATAATCACTCTCCATGAATTGCTCATTATAAAAGTGCTGATTAACATGCTCAAAAATATCAGACTCAAACTAAAAATATTCTCTAACAAATAAATCATGCATGCTATCAGTTTTCAATATGAAAGCTTCATACTCAACTAGGGGAAAAGAATTACACATACCTTGAAATTTTGTATCCTTGTGCATAATTGAAGAGTATTCACATGAGCAATCAGGCTTATATTCATAAATTTCATCAATGTTAGAATCTAAAACTAATCCACAATCCTCCAATGTCTCTTTAAAATCAGCAAATGGATTAGTCATCACATTGGAGTATTCATCATGGAAGTCATTGTAAGGTTTAAGCTGGTTTTCAATAAAAACTTCATCAAACACCTTATTATCAATCTTATGAGATGCAACATCATCATTTTCACTATCACATCCAAAATAAAAAAAGTTTGATCTCTTATAGTAGTAGGATAATGTATGATCACTAAAATCATCCTCAACTAAAATTGAACATTCCATGTGCTCTTCAAAAAGTAGGTTTATAACTCCATGTAAGGATCCTTTATAAACACATTCACAAAAAATGGGTTGATTATCATCACAATCCTCATCATATAAAGCATTAGTATACACTTTAAACTTACTACCCACTTCATGTTCATGGAGACTCTCAGCATATGAAGAAAAACTAGAACTATATGAAGACTCACTATTCACTCCATCAAGGGAGCATGTAGAATATAAATCAAAGTTACTTTCATTATCTTCATGAAGGTGATTCAAATGTCTTGCAAACCAATTATAATTTATATTACCAATAAGTGTTGATGCATTAACCTCATAATCATTTGTATGTTGATTATCACTGCACGCATCCTCAAGATATTCATCTACACAATTAGGTAATGCATCCTTATAAATAATATCTTTGTCTTCATATTGTGTAGACAAATCTTCTTCAAAACTTTCAACCTTGAGTTGACTTGTGTAACTCTAAAATTGAATTTCACTTACAAATTTAGAAAAAGAAACTATACCTCTACTACCATAAGAGTACTTACTTCTGTCATTTCTTTCTTCTTCCCAATTTACACTAGGTTCATATGGAAATGAACATGTACTATCACTATTGTCTTCTTGGATCGAGCAACCACTCTCATCATTGTCTTCACATGATGCTTCTTCATAATACATTAGATTAACAACTTCACTTTCATGACTTGAAACATAACTTTTAGCTTCCTCATCCTCATGCTAAGATGAATAACTCCCACCTTCATGATCAATTATATTTTCAACATAATGAAAATCACCAATAGGAGAATGAATGACTAAGTTTATATCTTGCATGTATAACTCATCAAGTGAACTATATTTGTCTTTTGCAATTGTAACATTATAAACATATGCACTATTTTTAACAATAGAAGAATCAGCTCCTCCTTGCAACAAAGAGCCTTCATCTGCATGTCTTTAATTTTGAATTTTCAACAAAATTATTTATAAAAGAAGTAGTAACTATTTGTTGATCAAAATTTGAACATTCTATATGACACTAATTTCTTCTTTGAACCTCATCTTCCTAGCAAACACTTCTAGAGAAATGACTCCTAGTTAATCTGTATTTATGTTATTTTCAATCTCCATTATCATCACAAATTCTTGATGCAAAGTCTTAAGTTCTTTTTCTCTCAATAGGTAACTCATCTTTTTATCAAATACGTCAAGATAAAGTACTAGACATACTTGATCATCCGGTTTACAACTTTTAGGAATCTCGTTTACAACCTTTGCAAATCTGATATTAAATTCAAGAACTAATTCATCACTCCTAATTTGGATTTTCAAGAACTTATAAAAATAATCAGAGATGCTTACTCTTTCCCCAAATTGCTTCATGAAGGTCGAAAGTAATTCATCCCAAGATGAAATAGAACATTCTAGTAGAAAGGAAAACAATCCCTAGCATCACCTTCTAAAGTTTGACCAAACAAATTCATATGAATATCTTCACAAGAAATTTCAAAATCACCAATCAAATCACTAAATAGCTGAACATGATGACTGACTAAATTTTCATGTTTCCCACTAAACATAGGTAAATACTTTCTGAGATCATAGGGCATAGTATTTAGGAAACCATGAATGCCATTAAAATTTAACAACATGTATCTTTTGGTAGAAATAGATATATAATTCTTATCCATGGACTACATACTAGGTGAAAGGAAATTTGACATTTCTAACAAATTTAAAACTCATTCACCAAGGTTACTTTCAAAATTTATTACTTGCAAAAAAATTGAAATTCTTTCTACCAATTTGAACTCTGAACATACTTCAAAATACAAACACTTGCTTAATCTATTCTGCATAAAGAATGCTAAGATAAATCAAACTAATCTCCTATTTAGTGCTGAAATTACCACTTGATGAAGAACACATATGTATATTGCTTTCTTTCATGACAAGAATGACATCATGAAAAATAAAATACCTCAAGTGTTGATGCTGAAAATATTGTTTTGTTGATTGGTATAGGTGTTGATTTCAATTTGTCACACCACTAATCAAATTCTTATGATAGTAGGTCAAATGCAACACTTAAAAACTCATTTAGTCAAGAACTTATATATTTTCTGTTTTGGCTTAATTTTAACATAACTTTTAGATCTACAAAATTCAGTTGAAAGGTCCTAAAATCATTTATACATAACCAATCTACACTGGTACAAAGATGTTTTAGAGAGTCACCACTCACAATTGTGAGAAAGATTTAAAACGTGATTCATAGAATGACAAATCTGAACTAGATTTTCAACTTGTAGAACTTCTAAATCATCAAACAATTTGAAGAGAGAAATATATTTGAATAATTATAACTCTAAATTTATAGTAGTACTTTGAAAATCGCAATAGGCTGAATTGACTAAAAATATAACTTAGTAACAAAAAAATCTACATTCAATCCTTCAAAGCTACGATTGTCCATGCATAAAGCTTAATTGGGGAACACAAAACCTTGCATATAAAATTGAATATGCAAAATATACCAGAGGTTTCTAGCTTCATGATTCAGGCATTTACAACCTTTTTCCCTAACAGAATTTCCATTTTTTTGGTTTTCTAAAATGCTACAAGTTTCAAATTACCTCAATGAGAATAAGACACATCCAGGGGTAGCTAACTCCCATTTTCAATGTACCATTTTAGACACTAGGCCAACTATAAGGCTAGACCCTTCTTTTACTTTAGGCTCTGAAAAACCTAGGTAGGTGGACCTATAGATTCAATTTATATGGTACCAGTGCTAAAACATATTCCTAAATCTATTAAAGTAGATAAAACCTTTAATCTCCTATACTTATGTAATAACAACGATATGTAGTAGCAAGTTACAACTCTATGGAATTCACAAGCTGAGTGAGGGCATGATTTTTAGCTCTTCAACATGAAAGGGAAATAAATTTTATTATTGATGTTGAGTATAGAAAAACACCAAATATGTAGTAGTAAGAACTAATTGATCCTATAATTTATCAATGCCTTATCTATTGAGAAATTCTGCAAATGAAATACATACATATGGATACCTGAGACATACTCATATATTTACATATCTAATCTATCCTATCACTTTGTGAATCATACATCAGTTTTCATAAAGACCTCATTCTTATGAAGTATCCTTCTCAAAATAACCAAAAATCCTATAAAAAAACATCAAGCATTTACTTGGCCCTTTGTTCCAACAACAAAACATATTTGACATACAACCTTAAAGTTGGGATGCAAATGGGTCTCAATTCATTGCCCTTAAACCACATAAGACTATAGATTATAGAGATAGGAGAGGAGAATTAGAATAAAACTAAATAAATTCTTTCTCACTTGTATTCATTTCTATCAAACTATACATTTATATGCATGAAATTGAAATACCAAACTACCTAACAGATCAAAACTATCTGTATTCTCATTTCTTATTGTTCATTATATGAGAAATTACTAAAATAAATTGGTGTTAGAGTGATGAGAACACATTAAGACTAGAACCTTAGTTTCACAAATCTAAGAAAACTTTAGAATGGAAAACACATGGTATCATAGCAATGAGTCATTTTTTCTCCAAAACTAGAACCTCTACAAAGAATGAGAAAGAGAAAGATATAAACGAATGAATTTGTAGATTTTATCTAAAGATGACATGTGTCCACTTAGAAAACTTCATACTATAGATGCAAAACCTCTTTCTTCTTTTTACCCATGAGATTTGATCTGGTTCTGATCATTATTTTGTAACAACCTTGAAATATGTCATATTCAATGATGAAAACCATTCTATTTGCCAAAATATCTAAAAACATCTAAAATGCTGATAAAACCTTCATTTAACTAATTTAAATGTGACAAAAAATTTCCCATAACTTGTGCATTCATACTACCTTTTATGTTTATTCAGTTAATCACTTTACTAAAAATTAGATCTAAACTACACCAATTGCATGAAACTAGAAATTGGATACCTAAGGAAAATCCCTATATAACTCAAACCAGTGACCACTTATGCAAACAAAAATCTCCATAATTAGAAATTTCATCTTCTCCTAGTTTCGACGATATATAATACTCCTATATGGACTTACCAGGAACTTCTAGAATCTTATTTTGAAAACCAGGCTCTAGCTATGACTCTATGACTACACTTCATTTTAAATTTATACAAAAATTAAAAAATTTCCAAAGTCTCAACTAAAGAATAAATAAAACTTTATTTAAAACCTCCTAGCACATGATTTTTAGAGAAGAATAAATTTATGTAATTTTTGAATTTTCCTCTGCTTTTTTATTTGGGTCAAACCTAGTTTGACTGACTTGCCATGTGTCAGCATTGGATTTGCTCTTTTCCTACATAGTCACCTAAAAACCTCCATCTAGACTCCACATGGCACCATCTTATTGGCTACCTTCTTTGTCACATCATCATGCCACAACATTGGTCGCTATGTCACTATCCTAGTCACCATTCTATCACATCATCACAACATAGTGACCTTATGACACAGATCATTCTCTACCATGTCAGTACCTCAAGAAGCATGCCACATCTAAAGTCTCTACCATGTGTCAATTTTAGACTTTTTCACCTCACCACCAACTCATTTCCTTTTATCAATTTCTAATTGGGTCACCATGTCACTTTCCTAACAATTGAGCAAGTTCCCATTGTCGACATAACGACCACTATTGAATTTGCCATGTGTCACAATTTGGTGCATTTGGTCTTTCGATGCCATATGTCACCACATTTTTTACTTTGGTTCACTCTTAGGCTCCATGTCATTTGATGACATCATCTCTTTGACAAGCATGTACTCGATCAAAATTTTACACCTCCAGCTAGCTGGCCATCCTCTGTGGTCCAATAAGAGAAACTTTCCTTGTGTCTCAAAGGTTGTGAGCTTTTTAGACACTTACAAATAGTTTGTTGGCATATTTAAAAGGTTTAAAGTACCCCCATAGCAAGAATGTGGGATAAATGGTTTAATGTATCACTCCACTACTCATCCCTTTTACGTAATCTTTTCCTTTCTTTGTTTGTGGCTTCCTCTCTCATTTCAACATCGAACTCCTCTCTATGCACTGGAAATTCTTTGGAGACAATGGCTTCCACCATGATGCCTATTCTTCTCCTTCATATGTCATGGATTTCCCTTTGATATGGGCCACTCCAACTATGGTCACCACCACTATCATCCATGGAGCAAGATTTGATGGGAAAAGACAAAGGCTTGCTTCTACTCTTTTTTAAAGTCTTAACAATGTCTTCTTTCTAAAAAGAGGTGTGTCTAACATATACTATGCTATGTGAGAAAACTTTGTAAATTTGTTGAATCCCCATTGCATATGCAGTAGAGACCATACGGCTAGTAGGAGACTAATCTTGTAATGCTAGTTTTTGTCATGGCATCACTTCCACTAATGGATTTGGACATGGATTTGTACTTGTTGACTAATTTATTTAAGGTGATTTCGAGCTCCAAGCAGTTGCATGTAGTCAAACTAGCTACCACTTCCATAGACACTCCAAGTAGCTTTTTTCCTTATTATCTACTTCATTTGAAAAGGTAGCACATGGACTCCCACTGGTTACGATTAATTGAGTCTCTGACATAAACCAATGTTTTTTTTTCTAATAAACTGCAATTTTCTAGTCCTTCTATTTTCTAATTCACCACATAACATCTTACTTTGAGATGTTCTAGTTTGACCAGATTAGGATTAAGGCTTATTCTTGCTAGCTTCATACAAGTGATCAGCTACTTGTCTTCATCTATTTGAAGAAAACATTTATCAATGAGCATTGCCAAACTACCTACCCCAAGCTATTTGGACTCCTCCCACACTATGATCACTACAACCTTCTTTCTCCCCATGAAGAAACAACAAATATCTAAAAATATTTTTTTGTCTTTCTCATCTAGTGCATCAAAGCTCACCATTAATATGGTTTTAATGTCTTCATGTAATGATCCCAAGAGCTTTCCTAATTGAGCATCCCAATATTCCTTACACCTTCCATATATGAGTCCTTCTAAAACCTTAATGGATAATGGCAATCCCTCATGATATCAAAATACCAGGATCTTGACTAGTAACCACGATAACACGTTTTAGGTCATGACATCTTTCAATAGTTGTATATTTTGAAGAAAAATACTCCTAGCAATATTTTGAATCAACTTAAATTCTCAAACACATTTATCATGCCTTATAGTTGCCAATTTAAATACCATTTTATTCATTAAATGCAAAGCCTTATATATATATATACATGTATATATATATATATGTATATGTATATATATAATGTATATATATATATACATATATATATGTATACACATATATACATATATATATATATACATACATATATACATATACATATATATATATACATACATATATATATATATATATACATATATATATATATGTATATATATATATGTATGTATATATATATATGTATATGTATATATGTATGTATATATATATATGTATATGTATATATGTATGTATATATATATATGTATATATATATATGTATATATATATATATATGTATATATATATATATATGTATATATATATATATATATATATATATATATATATGTATATATATATATATATATATATCCAATTGATCTCATGTGTGAGTAATTACACCAAGCAATTAAAATGACTAAAGTCATTATGACATTGCTTTTAAAACCAACACCTGATCAATCTAACAATATTAGCCGGGCCCCAAGAGGGTTGGGCTAAAAAAAAATGTTTTCAAACAACTAAATTGGAAAATTGATCTATTCACCATCTAATACTCACTGGAATTAATTTCAAGCACTAATTGATCATTAAAACTCATTTTGCTTCTTATCCACAAACTATGATTTTTTGCTAATAGGGCCTCTTGGCTAGATTCAAAAACTAACCAAAACATTTGATCAAGTTCTAAAATTGAACATATTGAATCTCTATTTCACACACTCTTACTCTATCAAATCTTGTCTCATGAAGAATTCCCAATTGAAGGATATTGACTATCAAATTTACCTTCTTAGAATTGCCTGCAAGAAAACATGTTAAAAATTAATAAATTGTGTTTGGATTTGGCTTTGAAATCTTGGTAAACTGACAATTGGGGGCACAAAAATTGGGGCATTGGTTCACTATCATGAAGAAAGAAAAAAATTCAATTTTGGCTCATGAAAAATAATAAGACACAAATGGAAATTAGTCAAAGTAGGCTACTCAAATTTGCAAATTGGAAACACTAACAAAAAAGCAGTTTTTTCAAACAAAATGGACTTGGAAAAGTGTGAAGACAAATTCATCAAGATTTGAAAATTAGCACACTTAAAGTATTTTTATAGTACAATCTAGTGCTACAAAAAAATTTATCATACATATCACATATTGAATGTTATGACATCATGAACAGGGGTGCTAACCAATCTACAATTGTTGACACTAGTAAAAGCATAGAAATTGCATATAGAATCGCATTTGAAAATTGATCAAATGAATTCGTCATAAGATCAAAATTAGAATTTATCAAGTATCTAACCTCTAAAATACAATGTAAAAGGAATTTTAGCATTTTATTCAATTGGTTAAATGTTATAACAAGTCAAACAAGGCCTCCCAAAATTTTGAACAATTCACATTAGCATGACAACAATAAATGACCAACTTTGAGGGGTTCAAAACCTAGTCAAACAAATTTGAAATGAATTGAAATCTAAAACATAAGCTCTCTGATATGGACACTAAATATTACCATTGCTATGAGTCATGAAACATTACTAGGTGCAAGATATTTAATTGCAAACAAGGCCTCCTATCACTCTTTGACACATGCAAAAATGCAAATCTAGAAATTGCTCAAAATGAGACTTCATAGAATGGATTGGAATGGAAATTTATCATCACAGAACACATAGAGACACTAAATGCAAGGTGTTAGAAACATTAAATACCTCTTATACCTCACAAGTATAGCCAAGTACATATGCATCAAAAAGCGATTAAGGGCTTAATTTTTTCAATGGTACTCAAAATTGTGGCTTCAATTTTGAGTCCCAACACATTGAAAACATATTTAGAAAGGATAGCCTAAATTTTGATGGAACAAATTATGACATCTAGAAGGAAAATATGAAGACATGTCTTATATGTATGGGTCTAGGATATTGGATCTTGACAAAATTATAAAAGACAATTATTGTTGAAAATGCATTGGAAACTTGTACTGAGGATGAGAGATAAATTTTCATGTGTAACATGAGAGCTAGAGAAGCACTATTGTCTACACTTCTTGAAAATAAATACAAGAAAGGAAAAACACTTTATACTTCTCATTGTTAGTATCAGATTGGTTTTGACATTTGAGTGTCAACACAGTTAACCAAATTGTTAAGTTAATGCCGAGTATAATATAGATGCTAAGCTATGGTGTGTGTCAAGCTAGAGATTCAATAGGTGCCAAGTGAACTTTAGGTGCTGAGTGAAGTTCAAGTGTCGAGCAAAGTATAGATGCTAAGGAAGATAGAATGCTATAGGAGCCTGTAGACACCTAAAAACCTTTAGAAAATAAAGTATTTTTATTTTCTAAAAAATTCCTGATGACATCATCATTTATTAATTAATTAATTATTTAATTAATTTATTTATTTTTATGCCATTAAATCCCTTTATCTTAATTTAAAATATTTAATTAAGGAATCCCTCCCAAAAATGTTTAAATCTTATTTAAACATTATTTCCTTATTTATTAATTATTTAATTAATAAATTGACCAAAAAACCCAAAATAAATAAATAAATAAATTTTTGCCCAAAACTTGGCCAATTTCTTTAAGACCACTAACATCTTCCAAAATATTCTAATCCTTCTTTAATTATGATTAAAGGCTAATCCCATCATTTCCTACCCCTAATCCCAACTCAAAATTTTTAATTAAGATTTAATATTAATCCTCATGTTTAATAAATTTTTTTAATAAATATCTCCTCAACCCAAACCCTTGAAATAAATAAAACTTTATTTATTTCCTAAAAATCTAATTTATCCTCATCCTAAAAAGTTCTAGACTCTTCTAAAAAGTCTTCATCCTCATCCTAGGAAGTTCTAGACTCTTCTAGAAAGTCTTTATCCTCATCCAAAGTCTAGAGTCTTCTAGAAGATGTCTTTAAACCTAATCATAATCCCCTCCTAACCTTGTCACATTCCCTAAACATGGGTTAAGACTTACTAACCCAAGCCAAAGTTAACAAATATCTCCTCCTTCACCCACCCTCATTAAATACCATCCACTTGCCTATCCCTAAGCTAATCCTAAACCATCCTAATCCATCCTCTAATCATTTGCACAATCCTAAGCAAGCCTAAAATCCTCCTAATCAAGCCCAAGTCGAAATTCCTCTCATCTCCTTCAAAATATCCCAACCATAAAACTTTATGAAGCCTACTAGGCCATAAATGACTCTTCCAAGCCCTTTTATTGCTCTTACAAGCCATTATGAGGGTCTTTATGAAGATTTTATCCCTTGAGCCTCCTTTGTTGACTCATCCTCCCCTTTCCTCCATCCTCTCACCCTGTGACATGTGTCACTTCCTAATTGGTTGTAAGGAAGCACAATCCATGTGCTCTCCTCTCATGCAATCTGAGTTCTCCATGAGCTTTTCCCCATCCTTGCATCTTAGCCCTCAATCCCTCAAGCCCTTTGCCTATTTAAGGAATCCTCTCCCAAGCCATTTTAACACAATCCATGAATTTAAGTCATAATGCCATTTTAAGAAGCCATTTTACATCAAAACCATACACTCACACCCAAATTCCAACTCCATTTGAAGCCCTTTTTGAAGCATAAGCTTGAGCATACATCTTATCTATTTAGACAAAGCCACTCAACAAGAGAGCTTTTTATTGAGAGAGTCCATTAATGGCTCATATTCTCAATTGAGAGTTCATCTCAGTCTATCTTGAAGTTTATGATTTTTTTTTAGTTTGTAGAAGCTTTATTTAAATTTGGTTTCTATTAGCATACTAACATTGCTCATATATAGAGCCGAGTGAAATAGAATTCCTATATGTGCTGAGCATCAGCAATTGGTAGGTGTTGAGTACCACAAAACTAGAATATGCATTTATATCTTCACAAAATCAGATGTAAACCATTTTTTGAGCTGACATAGGATGAATTTGAAAGGATCTTGAACATAAGATTGAATCTTTTGCATTACCTATGTAATCAACATGTAGCCGATAAAAAAAATGGAGAAGGCATGCAACCAATAGGAAAAGTGCAAGAATTGAGTGAGAAATGAAGAGTAAATATTGATTATAGATTCATACCTAACCTAAGGGCTTCAAAGTCTTTAAAAGGATGACAATACCCTATTATATGCACATGTGTGAGAAGTGTATGGGTGAATTATAATGAATTCTAGACAGATATTTAAAGACTTAGAAAGTAGAGTAGTATTGCAAAATTTAATAGATCAAGAACAAAGTATCAAAGTTTTGAAGAGTGACATATCAAATCAAGCAAGGATCATAGTAGATAGAGCTGAACATGCACTGGAAGGACTAGATGCATGATAATGTTATCAATTAAGAGGTTTTAAAAAGGTTAAAGTTAGTTACTTTTGATTCACCACCCAACCCCCCACCCCCTTTAGAAGTAAATGTACCCACTTGTGAATTCCAATAATTGGTATCAAAGCCAAGTTCTCACAAGGAGAAGCCTTACAACTTGGAGAAAATATCTAGAAATGGAAGTCTACAAAATTGGGAGGATCATAGAGAATCAAGCAATTGATATACAACTTGCTTTACATACTCTAGAAGAAGCCAGGGAAGAACTAAGAAAATTCTTAAACAAAAGAAGAGACATTGCCATAACTGAGAATGATACACAATACAAGGAGATTGACTCCTCAAAACTATTTACAAATGAAGATTCCAAAGAATTTGATGCAATGATAGCAGACCTAATGGAGAAGAATAGAGCTCAAGTAGAAGAGATCAGAACACTCAAGCTTGAACAAGAGTCACAAGCCATGATGTTTTGTGAGGTGACTAAATAGAAGAAAAGAGTTGTTGAAGATAAGGCTATGCTAGAAGAAAACAAGAGAAATCTTACCAATAGACTAAAAGAAAATTCAATTGAATATGCAACTAGACACCCTAAGCTAGATGATGAATGCACATAATGAATTGAATATCAAGGATATTGAGATCTCTACAATGAAGATGCAAAATGGACAACTGTAAAATGACCTAAAAAGAGAAAAGGAAACTACAAAGAGCTTCAACAAACCTAATGAGACATCGAATACTTTGAACTACTAGTAAAATCACCTAGTGCTAGCAATGATACTTTAGGACTAAGATACACCAACACTGAACAAGCAGAGTCATCCAAGACTATAGAAGAAAGGAGTAACAAAGGTAACAACACTAACCTACTTGTCATTTCTTTGGTGGAAAAGGACATACCTCTAATGTGTGCAAGAGCAAGAATACTCATCAGCATGACAAAACTAATAATGGAAGTTACTATCATAAGTGCAAAAAGCAAGGACATCAAGCACATGAATGTAGAACTAGCACTATCAAAATACCAAGATTTGAAGGTCACTACTACAATTGCAAGAAATATGGACATAGAGCTTTTGAGTGCATATCAAAGCCTATGTGGATACTCAATCAACCAATAAGGGGAAATAAAAATGGATATCACTACAATTGGGAGTACAACACCAGGTATAGTTGTCATTACTATTAGGAATATGGACACATTCCTAAAAATTTCATAAGAATACATTTCAAAGGAAACTACAATAGATGATTGAGTGAAACCACATGTTTCAGTTGCCTAAGACTGGTCATATCAGTAGAAATTGTTGAACAAGGTCAAAGGCACCCAACTCAAAAAACAATAAAAGTAAAGAGAGGATGAATGTTGAACATTTCAGAGGAGAAATGAATAAGACATGGAAGAAGAAATATTGGAGTAGCAAATAAAATAAAGGGATCACTTCACCTAATAGTTCAAGTGATCACACTTCATCAAATTGAACAAAAGGAAGGCATGAAGGATGATTTAGAAAGCTTTATCATACATTAGTTCCTAAAAAAGTAAGTACCGAAATGAAGAGATTAGCATGAACAAAGATGCAAAGTTAAAATTTCAAGATTTCACAATTGTTGTTGAGTTGCCCTCAGATGCTGAGTAAAATTTCAATACATGTCAAGGTGACTATCAAAATAGCAGAAGCCAAATGACTTGTTGAAGCTGAGTTAGTAGTAGAAGCTAAGTGGGGAAATTTTAGTTCACACTAAGTGGACAACTATAAATGCACTAAGCATTTAATGCAATAAAAATACAGTATATTATCACATTTTCACTCATTTTTATACATCATGAACAAAGAGAAAAGACAACAAAGAGTGTAGAACAACTCCAACATAGAGAATCTATTATTTTAAGTAGATTTCCATAGCAATTCAACATAATTTCATCAATTTCAAGGTATTTATGTTTGTGCTGAGTTACATAGTTTCATATTTTCTTCTTGTTCAAAATTGTAGATTGTGTAAATGGCTTCTAGCTCTAGAAAAACTCAGGAGAAGGAACCATTTGAAGTCCAACTTCTGTCCAATGAGGTAAACCAACCCAATTTCTACCCAATACTAGAAGTTGTGTAGAAAAATAACTCATCTAGAGCCCTATCTGTCATACCCCCTAAGGTTTTTATGGTTCAAGATGTAAGGAGCTGTTACAATTGCAAGATTAGAGCAATAGGTGACATGGAAATGAGGGAAGCCTATGAGAGATTGTGTAATAATAGAGTGTTGAAGGAGGAATATCAAATTGTTAAGAAGAAGGGTTTAATGTGTGCCCTAGAATTTCCCACAGTATTCAAGATTGAATGGTTTAGGCTAGTGCTTACTAGAATACATGATGGAAGCTTATGGTTAGATGATGGACTAGTGAAAATCAAAAAGGGAATTGTGCATTGATGCAGGAGCATCCCATACTCATCTGGGGCACATTGGAGATTCAAGGACATATAGAGGTCTTGGAGCATCTCATGATATCAATTGGTCTATTTTACAACCCATCATGGTTTTTGAAAGAACAAAAGGTTATAGTTTTGTATGATGTATGGGCTGATTCCAATGTTGAAGAGTTGTAATTGATCCTCAGAATGGGATCTAGTGGTTGTTTAAGGTAGAGAAGTCATTAGTTAGGGTCTAGTAGTATGTCATAACAACCCCAAGTCGTTGCATACATTAAAATAGTCAATAAGTCCCTTTAGACATAGTTTCATGCTTTTAAAAATTCAAATTTTGCATAAGAGCCATTTTGGAGGGAAACCTTATAATTTGAATTTTATAAAGGGATAGGTAGTGAAACGAATTGGAGTTAGTTAAGGAGGTTGAGAACTATCTCCTGAACATATATATATGTGTTGGTATGGCCTGTACCTTAAGATAGTACGGACTGTTATAGAATTTGCAATAAAAGTGCTTCATTTCAAGAGCAATTTGAAGAATCCTTTGTTTTGTAAGCATTTTTTGATATTGGAATGAATGGTAATATAATTTTAGATATGTATTGAGGTGATTCACAGGGTTTTGCACTCAGATTTGAAGATTTGGTCATCAAAATTTCGTACTGTTGGCTGTAACAGTCATATTTTAGGCATTTTTGATAGTTTTCTTTGATTAATCATGGTATTTCCATGAAATGTTTACTATTTCTTCATGCAATACCATCCATTTAACATGTATTATGATTAATAACCTTGTATTGAGCATTTAACTAGTGATTGGTGGCCACCAAAGCAATTAAGGTGTGAAAAAAAGAGGAAAATCCAAAGGGACAAGTATAGCAGCAGAGAATCTACCTTAAGGAGGTAGGGTTTTTACATTTGCTGGAGTTAGGGCATGCCATAAATATGGTTTTCAATCTTTGAACAGATTCTAGAAGTGATTGGAAGTGGGAGAACCGTAAAGCCCTTGTTTTATGTCATTTAATGAGAGGGTTTGTTGGAAAGTGTGCCTGGAAAGGTCAACTTGAAAGAAATATTGAGGAATCCTTATTTTGACATCAAAATACCATATTGTAGAAAGTTTGAGAGTCAAGGTACAAGTTTGAAGGGTACTTGCTTTGTAAAAGTGGCTTAAAAGGCCTAATTTTGAGACAAAACTGTCCTATTCCATACAATCTTTCCAATATAGTGATATCTGATTTTTTAATATGTTATAAAAATCTGAAAAGGGTATCTAAAAATCATATTTTTTCTGCTTGGTGTTTTGTAAAGTTTGGAAGAAAAGTCAAGAAAACAGGGTCTGCTGATCCGAAGAAGAGAGTAGCCTAGTCAAGAGGGGTAACTTGGGTTTGTGCATGAACTTGGTTTTGGGATTGTAAAAACTATTTATACATGTCATTTTGAGTCTTTAGAAACACTTTTTGGGGTTCAAAGAGATAGTTGAGGGTCTATTCCATATTTGTGGTATTTGCCCTTTAAGGTGTCTTAGAACCTAATAGGAACCTTGGGAGTTTGAATCAGTTTTGTGGGAATCCATCACCTTTTGCATGCCACTCTGCATCATGCATAGAGTGAGAAGGTACCCAACCCTAGATTGGCCAAGGACCCTTAGGAGTGATTCTAAGGAGGCAATTGAGAAGAATATTGGTGCCAAGTGGAACAAGAGAGGGATGACAATTGATACCATTCAAGACCCTCTTGAGGACTTTGTTGTTAGGGTCATTGCACACAAATTCTACCAATCTAATAGACTTAATAGTGTGCCTTGTATCGTAGTGGATGTGGGTTATAAATTGGTGAAAAAGGATCATAATTATGATCTTGTAGAATTGCAACTACAAGAAATTAATGAGAATCTAGCAACCATTAGGAGAACCAAGGGAGCCCAATGCAAATTTGGTGCTATTTTTATTTCTATTTTCTTTTATGTATAGAATGAGTTTCCTTTTTAATGAAAATTTGCATGGAAAACTAATAGGTCAATCATAGTTCAAGTTAATGAATATATAGAACAGATGGGAGATAATTTTGAGACCTTAATGACTAGTTATTTTGAAGACTTCAAGAAGATTACGTAGCAAAGGCTAAGAATACTTGTTTCCCTAGTAGAGAAATACATAAATGATGTATGTTTTCTTGTAGATATTGACTATACATACATACAAGCTGCCATACCAAGAGTGAGGTGGTTAAAACCTCTTGGTTATGAAATAAATATGGATGAAGCATCAATAGCTATAACTGCCCTACTCGTAGAGCATGTAGACAAAAGTGCACTACATTTTGGAATATATGATGTAGTCAGGTAAAAAGTGGATATGGAGTTAAAAACTACCTCCACACTGAAAAAGAAATATAAACTTGTGAACAAACTCAAAGCCAAATTTGGGGAAGGCATGGTAGAAGAAGAAGAAGAAGAAGAAGAAGAAGAAGAAGGTGATAAAGAGGAATAGGGTCAGGGATCACTTGTTTTGACCCAAGGAATGGGGGAGGATGATGATGAAGAAGAAGGTGTCAAGAAAGAAGCACTAAAGGTAGAGCCAAAGAAGAGAAAAGAACAAAAACAACTAGTTGCATAACCAAAAGGGAAGAAGAAAACAACAAAGCCAAGCCCAGCCAAGCCAACTACAAGGGTAGATACTAGGGCAACAACCCAAGTGGCAAAAGAAAAGGAGAAAAAAAAGGAAAAAGAGAAAGGAGGGCCTACAGAGTAGAAGAAAAGAAGAAAATATGTTGGACATCTAGAATCAGATGAAGAAAGGAAAAAATTTGATGATGAACAATTCAAATTGGTAAGTCATTCTACCAAGTCTAAATTGGAAAATGCTTACAATAACATTAGAGGTAATGTAGATATAACTAGTCTAAATATCATTGATTTTAATAATTTGTCAAAGGAAGAACAAAAGATAGTGGAAGAGTCCATCCACACTATGATGGTTAAGTTCAAGACCTTTGCACTTGAGCTAGACAATTCAATGCCTAAAGAGTTAAGCTCATTAGTTGAGAATAAATGGCATTTCTACCTTAACATGGAAAAGGAAATAAGGGAGTCTAAATTGTCTCATGTAATTCCAAACCTAACTAAGGGAAAAATAAAAGTGGTTAGCAGGAAACATGGGAGCAAATTTGCACCCAAATATAGAGCCTTTAGTATATTGCAAAACCAAATTGAGGATGTTGTGCAAAAATCCACTCTTATGTGGAAGGTTATATATGGATTGACAATAGTAAAGGAAGGGAAAGAAGACCCATTTGAAGGAAGAAATGATGAAGAAGAAGAGGAAAATGAAAAAGAGGAGGAAGGAGAGAAAGAGAAAGAAGAGGAAATAGTGGAGAAGACACACAATGAAGAGGCAATAGATGAAGAGTAGCAGGAAGACATCATTGTAAAGGATGTTACTAACACCTCAAGTTAGAACATCAATCTATTAATTACAGAGGATCTCAAGAAGATTCTTCACCAAACTACATTGCAATCAAAACTATGCACTAATCCAATTTTGGTGAGTGTGGAAGAATTGCACAAGGCTATAGCATAAATCAGTAGGGAGAAGGTGAACACATAAGAACCACCTGCATAACCTCCCATAGCTACAAAAAATCAACCTAAAGAGTAAGAAGTACAAGATAAAACTACTAAGGTTGATAATTCAGTCACAACAATAACAACTATCGAGGAGCCAACAAAGGAACAAATAGGGAAAGATGTTCCTACTGCACAAAGCCAAGGTCCACCTCCTCAAATAATTAATATTGATCAAGGAAATAGAGAAGAGGAGAAAGAAGAGGAGAAAGCCTCTAAGGAGTAGGAGGTGGTATAGACATTAGTAAACTTTCCTACCTCAGGGAATCTTACCAAGAAGTTGAGCATCGATGTAGTACCACTACAAATTCTAGCACCAGGCTCGAGCTCTACCAAGGTTGCAATGAAACTACACTATGGAGACCCTACATTTGATGAGGAAATAGTCATACCAAGTTATGACTCTAGAAATTTGAACCTAGCTTACATAAATTAAGTGCAAGAGGAACTAGAGAGAAAGAAGAAGCAAGATATACTCATAAATGAGTATAGATAGAAGCAAGCGTTGGTGGAAATAAATAAAATATTTCTTGATACATTTAGATTGCAAGTACCTAATGAAACCAAGCCCATCATGGAGTAATTGTCCAACATAGTGGACTAGGTATAGAATGAAGACCTTGATACTAATGTTAAATTATTAGAATGGTCTGAAAAGAAGTTTCAAATAAAATTCAATGAGAAGATATCTAGTGAGATAGCACTTTCACAAGTAGATTTGGCTAAGAAAGTTGAAAAGGTGAAGAAAGTACTTGGGAATGTATTCTCATTGTACTCAAAATTATGTGACTCATCATATTTCATGCAAGAATCTAGCCAAAGGATACAAATCTTAGAATGAAATCTCAAGATTTCTAGCACACAGCTACCCAAAGATCTAGCTTAGAGTGAGAAGCATTTTGCAACTAAGCTTCACACATAGAAGGAGTTAGTTGTATGGATAGTAGAAGAGGCCAATATTAAGGCCAAACTAATGTAGATTCAATCTTCTATTGCCCACATCTAGAAGTCATACATAAGGAACATGCCTATGAAGAAAATGCTTTGAAGAAAGAGCCAAATATTTCTACTTTAGGAGGCCTTGTACATCTTGCAGCAGAGATAGCCATCCAACACAAATAACTGGAAATAGCATTGAAAAATTGGGATGCTTCTCTAAAGATGATCATGGAGGTAAATAGAACATTTTTGGCTAAATATTCTATTCATCCTTAGGAACCTTTGACCTAAGTGTCAAAAAAGGGGGAGAGATAATAAAGGGGGATATATGAACATTGTGCATAAGAATGAAGGAGATACTAGATTCTTTGATGGAGAAAATAAAGAATATCCAAAAGGAGATATATTCAAATTTTACATTTAAAGGAAGTAATAAGGAGATCAGGAGATACAACACAAGAGATTTTGGATACAAGAATGGCACATTAGCTTAGGGGGAGTTACAAGTTTTTGAAGGTATATAGTCTACTACAAAACTTTTGAATGAGTTTTTGAAAGCTTTTTTATATATGTTGAAGAGAATATGTATTATGCTCATAGATATCAGATTCATAAAGATTAGTTAAGTGTTTTTTCCACTCATGTCAAAGGGGGAGATTGTTAGTATTAGATTGGTTTTGACATTTGAGTGTCAACACAATCAACTAAATTCTTAAGTTGATAAAGTACTAAGTTTTCTGGATTTGATTGTGTGTGTTTATTTCATCTTACTATCCTACACTTTCTTATCCTGATGATGGATCATGTAGTGTGATCCAAAACGTTGATGAAATAGACACACACAGTCGAATCCAGAAAACTTAGTACTTTACAAATGGATTGTGGAAATCTGTTACTCTTAAGTTGATGTTGAGTATAATATAGATGCTGATCTATAGTGTGTGTTGAGCTACAAATTCAATAAGTGTCTAGTGAAGTTCAAGTGCCAAGAAAAGTATAGATGTCAAGCAAGATAGAATGCTATAGGAGCTAAGTGAAATAGAATCCCTATATGTGTCAAGCATCAGCAACTAGTAAGTGTTGAGTAACATAGAATCAACATGTGAGTTTGTACCTTCACAAACTCAGATGTAAACCATTTTTGGAGCTAACATAGGATGAATCTCAAAGGATCTTGAAGATAAGATCAAATCTTTTGCATTACCTATGTAATCAACATGCAACCAATAAGAAAATGGAGAAGGCATGCAATCAATAGGGTAACAATTAAGTGGGAAAGAAGAGTAAATATTGATCATAGATTCATACCTAACCCTAAGGGCTTTGAAGTCTTTAAAAGGAGGAAAATAGCCCATTGTATGCACATGTGTAAGAATTCTATGGGTGAAATATAGTGAAGTTTAGAGAGATATTTAAAGACTTACAAAGTACAGAAGAATTGCAGAATTCAATGGATCAAGAATAGAGTATTAGAGTTTCGAAGAGTGACATATCAAATCAAGTAAGGATCAGAGTAGATAGAGATAAACAAGGATTGGAATTCATCAGGTCAAGACATTCTTCTATACTTTCTAACCATTTTATTTTGAGAATGGAAATCCTATGTTGATAGGTTGGCCTAATAGCTATATAGGTTTAATAGCCACTTTGTAGATCCCTATCATGATTGTAAATCCTTTAATAGGGTAACATTCCAATTGAATGTTTGTAAATCCTTTTAATAGGTCACTTTAATACAGTGTAAAGTCTTTAACATGATAGCCCTTTCATAGGGTAGACCATTGGAAGTGGTCAAACTTTGTGATCTTGAATAGTTACATATTGTTGTAGTGATACTTTGTGGGTGCCATCCCCACCCCAGTTTTAACTTCTCATTTTGGAGGGTTTCTGGGTTACCAAATTCTTGAGTTATCTATATTCATGCATTTCTTTACTTTTATGTTTATTAGATGTACTAGATGCATGAGAATGTTATCAATTAAGAGGTTTTGAAAAGGTTAAAGTTAGTTACTTTTGATTCACCCCCACCCCCCTTAGAATTAAATCTTCCCACTTGTGAATTTTAGCACTCATAAGATTTGGAAAGCTTTGGAAAATAGTTTTAAAGGTGATGAACATTCTAATAAATTGAGCCTACAAATCTAGATTTGTGCATTTTAAAATGCTAAATTGATGGAAGATGAATCTATAAGAACATATGTAGGTAAATATCAAAAATTACTGTAGGTATTAGATCTCAAGGAGGAACCAAGGAAGATGATGAGGTGATATTAAATATATTGAAGATTTTAATTCCACCATTTAAGAAATTAGTTCTAATGATACAATTGTTGATCTCTTGTAACAAAGATTTTTCCAAGGAAACATTACTTGGGAGACTTGAAATTGTTGAGAATGAGCTCAAGTAGTCTAAAGAACTTTCTAGAACTTTTAGTGTCCTAAATGTTTGACCTAATCTATCAAGGAGCACAAGTGCTAAAGGATATTTTGCTAATAGTAGTAGATCTACCAAGGACAAAAATATAGAAGAAAGAGTAGCCCTTATGGTGAGAAGCAAAAAAGATGGTAAGAAAATCTTTAAATGTTTGACTTGTAATGAGTTTGGTCATTATGCATCTATGTGTCCTAAAAGAGAGAAAAAGTATAAAGAAAAGTTCAAACCTAGAAGAGATAAAGATTGTTTGTATGCCAATGAAGAAGATTATTCTGATGAATAAGTAGTAAGTGCTAGTGATGAAGAAATAGGATTTGTAGCTATTAAAGAATAAAGTCCAAATAATATGGCTTTGGTATCATGCGTTAAAAATAAATCTGATTGGATAATTGATAGTGGTTGTTCACATCATATGATTGGTGCTATGAACAAGTTGTTTGACATCAAAATTTATAATGAAGGCATTGTCAGAGTTGGAAAGAATGGAACTTTCCATGTTAAAGGTATTGGATCTACAACTCTTGATGGTAAGACTAAGACTCAGGATGTATATTTTTTTGATGGTTTGAAACACAATCATTTGAGTGTTTTAGTAGTGGATAATGATTATCAATTATAGTTCATAGAGAAGATATGCATGACTAGAGACAAAAATTGGAAGGTAATTAGAATTGGAACCAGATCTAGAAGTAATGTATTTCAGTTGAATCACACTAAAATGACATATTTGGTTGCAAAGGTAGATGACAATTAGTTATGGCATAAGATATTTTATCATATAAAATTTGATAGAATTGTGAAAACTAATAATATATTTGCAGTTAGATATTTTCTAAGAATGTAAAGCCTACTAACACAATTTGCAAGGAGTGTGTATTGGCAAAGCATAATAGAGCTTCTTTTCCTAGCAAGAAGTTCACTACTATAGAAAAGTTGAAGATTAGACATAAAGATACTAGCAATCCTATAAAGGCTAAAGGATTCTATGTTGAAAGGTACTTCATGATTACTATTGAAGACTTTTCTAGAATGATGTGAGTTTTCATTTCTTAAAGAAAAATTTGAGGCATTTAACAAGTTCAAGATATTCATGAATAGAGTTGAGAATGAATTGGGTATGAAGATTAAATTTTTAAGATCAAATAGAGGAGAATTACTTCAAATGAGTTTAATATCTTTTGTGAAGATAATGGAATCAAAAGACATTTTTTAGCTCCTAGAACCCTTGAACAAAATGTCATTGCAGAAATAAGAAATAGGTCAGTAATAGAATATGCAAGACTATGTTAGCTAATAATGAGTTATCCAAGATGTTTTGGAGAGAAGATGTGAATATAATAGTCCACACTATGAATAGTGTACAAGTCAAGAAAGACACAAACAAGACCCCTTATGAACTATGGTTTGGTTTCTAACTTATAGTTAAGTATTTTAGAATTTTTTGGCTAAAAATGTTATATTAAAAGAGATGATGATGTAATTAAATATGATGCTAGAAGTGATGAAGGTATGTTTCTTGGTTATTCATTGAAAATTAGAGCTTATAGATTGTATAATCTAAGAAATAATTCTATTGCTAAAAGTGTTTGAATATAAAAGTTGATGAGAAATTTACGATACAAGAAAGATAGTTGACTATAATTCTGATGATGAAAATGTTGTTATTAATAAACCAAGGAATGATGAATTATTCTTTAAGACTAACAATGATTTGTAGAATGAAGGAGAGCTAAGGTAGGAAAAAAATTTGGAACCTAGAATAGACCTAAGAGTCAAGATAACAAGTCCTACTTTTGGTAAGAATATGACAAAGAATAATCCACCAAAGTAGATCATCAATAATAGAGATAAAGATGTGATGAAAAGAAGTAGAATAAATGAAGAGTTATGTCTGATATGTCAAGTAGAACCAATGAATTAAAATGAGGCATGTCAAGATGACTATTGGAAGCAAGCTATAAAAGAAGAATTAGATTAGATAGTAAAGAATGAAACATGGAAATTGGTCCCTAGACTAGTAGACAAGAATATGATAGGAAAAAAATGGGTATTCAAGAACAAGATGAATGAACAAGGTAAAGTTGTAAGGAAAAAAGAAAAATTGGTTTCTTGGTTAACTAGGACTATATCTCATAAGGTACAACAAAGGTAGAATATGTTGTACCAGTAAACAATTGTAATCAAGTTGTTTGGATGAAACAAATGTTGAAGGATATAAGGTTAGAATTTATTGAACTTATTTTTAGACATTGTGCTAACACAAGCATAGTGAATATGTCTAAGAATCTAGTGTTGTATTCTAATGCTAAGCACATTTCTATCAAATATCATATGTTGAGAGAGAAAGTTGTAGACAGGGAAATCAGATTGGAGTATGTAAGCACCAAAGAGCAGATTGTAAATATTTTCACCAAGCCTCTTCCAAAAGAGACTTTTGAGTATTTGCAAGGTATGCTAGGGGTTATGCCCCTACTTGCATCAATGTAGATGATGTAAAAGTGCATCAATCTAGTGATATAGAGTACTATTATTTGTCTAGACTAAATGTTGATTCTTCCTATATGGGAGAGTATCTATGATGGATATAGTCATCAAGGACTCTTGATGGATGTTGTTTTGAAAAATGTCTTTGGACACTTTAGAAGGTTAGAGATAGTTGTTGCAGTGAGGGATGGTTGCTAAAACTTTTGACATTAATGTTAATGGGGGAGAGATTACAACATGAAAAACAATTTGATATAGAGAACATTGATGTATATGAATGGAGAAGAATGATTGATTAAGAAGATTTGAAAAGATAATAGTCTTTAACAATTGGTATTCTTGGAATTAAATGTTTTTAATCTATGTTGCCATCAATGTCAAGGGGGGAGATTATTGGTGGTATGAATGTTGATGATATTCCTATGGAAGATTGTTATATAAACATAATTAGATCATTTTCATGATGATATGTTACATTCATGATTGTGGTTTTCATTGATGTCAACATAGCAATTTCCTATGGTATTTGACAAAAGAACAATAGAAAAGATCAAATTGGTATAGATAGATCAATAAGTATTTTCACTAGTGAGGCTAAAGGGATATAGTAATAAGTGTCTAGTGTATGAAACTAACCTCACAAGATAAATATATTAAGTCTAGAAGAAGTTATACAAGTTTTGGTGAAGACTATTCTGAGATAGAATTTACAAAAGCATGTTGTGGTAAACTTGTCACATCTCTTAGTAGAGTTTCTATTCTAAGAAGCAAGGTTAAAGGAATGTAGAAGACATGTTGGAGTTGAAATGGCTAAGCTCACTCATCATAATATTACACATACAAAAATTTATTCAAGTTACAAGCTAAAAAATTAATTCTATTTCCAAGTATAACATTTTCTTAATAGAATCCTATAATAATTAATTGAGAATGTGTAATAGTTAACTCAGGGAATTGTTTTATTGATTTAGTTAAAAGGACATTTTCCTTTGTTAAGTATGAATGATAGCATGAAGAAAAAAGAGAAAAATAGAAGAGAAACAAGTTGATATGCAAGGATAAGTAGAGAAATAAAATTTGGAGAGAACTTTGTTTTTGAGGTTTTATTCTAAGATCTAAGGTTTGATATTTGGATTCAAGGTTCATGACCTAGTCTACAAGGTTTGATAGTGATTGGTCTATTTGAAAAGATAGAGGAAAGACGTTAAAGAATTGTATGACCAAATTTTCTACAAGGAATAGTTGAGAGATTAGTTGTGTAGTGAGGGTCAATGGTCTTGCCCTAGAAGCTATTTGGACAGTTGGTCCATCTACCTTCTACAACTCCTAATAGGGTTGACACAACTCCTAATAGGGTTGAAATCTCTTAACAAGGATTCAAAGTCTCCTAATAGGGACTCTTATGTACTAAATGTGTTTATATTCTCCTAAAAGGGTCCATCTTCTAACAAGGTATATATATTAGGATAACTTTGTGAGCATCATTCACATAGGGGTTTTTCCTCTAATCAAGGATTTCCCTAGTTAAAAAATTTGGTGTAATTGTGTATGTTTATCTTGTTATGGTTTTTGTTTACTTTGGTTGCATGGTTAATATTAATTAAGGTTGATAAATGTTTTAATTAAATAAATGATTCACCCCCCATATGCCTCTCAGTTATATTAGTGAACTATTATTTCTAACACTTATACATACTAGTAAAGACCATACATCTAGTGTAGGGCATGGTTAGATTTCAGATATGAGCCTTGATGATTTTGACTTCAGCTTGTCAGCCACAAGATGGATGGACTTATTGGCACATGATGATTCTTCCTTTATGTCTTCTCATCTAGTTAGTCCACTTGGCTCTTCAATATTAGGATGTGTGCCAACCACCAATCATGCTAGTGTAGATGGAGATGGAGCTAGATGAGGCCTAAAAAAATCAAGATATAATGGTGGACATGCTTGATGCTAGGTATTCTAGATATTATGAGATGCTAGCATCTACACAAGTAAATCTATAGTCTTTTTACATTCATGTTAAAATTTTAGTTTAACATTTGTTCAACTAATAATTTAGACATGTATACATATTGTGCATTTGTAATTAAATACATGTTTTTATCAAATTTTTTGCACACATATATGTATGTAGTGTAGAGGACATTCCTCTTTTTACTTCATCTTTACGACAGGATCATGTACTCATCGAGACTCATTCGATGATGTCCATAGAGGATAGGTAAGTTCTAATTTTTTTTAATTAGACACATCTAAGTTTGAAATGTAATATATAAATTGCATGCAATTTGTAAATTTAAAAGAGATTTATATAAATATGAAATTATGTACATTTATTTCACTTTTCCTTGAATATATGTAGGGGTCAACACATCCTAGTGAGTATCTTGATAGTTAGTCTTCAGACTAGACTGTGACGAGATGTCATGATGATAGTCCTATACTTGACAATCTATAGTTTTTTTTATATATTATAGATTATTTAATCTTGGATTTCATCCAAATTATACATGTTTTATGATTGACATACATATATACTATGTTCTTATATGTTAGATTATGTTAAACTATGTTCTTTTACATGTTAGATTATGTTGGATTATGTTAGACTATGTTCTTTTATAGGTTAGATTATGTTAGATAATTTTCTATTATGTTGGAAATTATCTTAGATTAAATGTATATTATGTTGGATTATGTTAGACTATCTTCTTTTACATGTTAGATTATTTTCTTTGACTTGTCAAATTATTTCAAGGATAATGTTCTATTATCTTGGAAATTATGTTAGATTATGATAGATTATGATGGATTATGTTATATTACATGTTCTTTTACATATTATATTATTTACATTATGTTGTTTTATGAAATTGATGTATAAATATGAAATTGGTTAGGGTTATGGTTAGGTAATTAACTTTACATAATGCCTAATTAGTTATATAATTCCTAATTCCTAATAATGCAAGTTATATTCAAATATGATTAAAGTCTAGTCTTAATTTCACCCCCTTAAGACAAGCATTCAAATTTCATCCCCTCAAGGCACATCTTCTAATTAGTTGCATACAAGTTCCTAATTTCTATAATTGGTTACAAATCACAATTTAAACTTCACAAGTTAAGTGAAAGAGTAAAAGTAATATATCATTAGTTACAAGTTCTAATTTCATCCCCTTAATGCACAAGTCCTCATATGACCCCCTTAAGATGAGTATTTAGAGTTACTTCCCCTTCAAAGGAACATGTCATAATTAGTTGCATAAAAGTTCCTAATTTCTATAATTATTTAAAAATCAAAATTTAAACTTGACAAGTTAAATGAAAGAGTAAAAGTAATATATAATTCATTCAACCAAATTTTAAATTATTGAACCAAATTTTAGATTTCAAGTAGTTCAACCAAATTTCAAAATTTTCAAGTTGTTTCAAATTACAAGTTGTTTCTATCTCATATCAAGAGTGTCAACCCATTGCTTGATAACATTTAATATTTTCTCATGATCATCAATATCGAGCCTCCACTTACATATTCCAGGTCCTTTGACTAGATGAAGAGTTAGACCAGTGGCAATAATATAGTTACTATACTGATATACCTTATTGTTAGGTTGATTATGAATAAAATGAATCTCATTCTTGAGTACTATATTTTTCTTCAAATATGTTCCTTGCACTATAATAGAACTTGCATATAGGTCAATCAAATAACTTAATAAATTTGAATTCATAAAATCATAGATGTACATACATGCACATGATTCAACTATATACTAACCTATGGAAAATATAATTCCATCACTTGTTTCATTCTTTTTTAGTTTCTGTCTTTGTATGGTGCAACACAATAAATAATAGCCAACACCTTCTACATTTTTAGATTCTTCCATGACTGCAAAAACATTTCCTACTCAAAGTATATGTATATCAATTCCATGTGTGATGTACATTAGTCTATGTGTATCATATAAATAATAATAATGATAATAAAAAAATTAAAAAATTTATGAAATACATACCAACTTTGATCAATCCTTAAATATGGTCATAATTAGTAGAAATCAATGGAATGGCATCATAGTTTTCATCCTAAAACACATTCATATTGATAACATCTAGTGGCACCAAAGTTCATTCTCCCATATATCCACATTCTTGATTAATGCAACCATCATAGTTTTCATCAATGTAATTAGGAAAAAAGCATAAGTATTATCTTGTATACAATGAACACAGACTAATATTTATACTCATAATTGAATGCAAAGATTGTGTCTTCTCTACCCTCTTGCATGTATGAATTGATCTTCTATTGACACTTGAATGTATGATATACACATACATATAAAAAATGAGTTTTAAACATGTGGGTGAGTTTACCAAGATGGTGTACAAAAATGGGATTAGTTGGACTTTTCTTATTCTAAAATCAAGTAAACTTGAACTTGGATGAGACATTTGAGGGTTATCCACTAAAAAAGACAAGATGCATAAAACATATAAATTGTAGTTCTCTGAATCTACTTTCTAAACTACTAGAGATTTTACAAAATAGATAAAATAAGGTGGGTCAAACCCTACACACACACAAAAAGTCCTTGATTTTTTAGAAAATATTACATAGCTATTTTTTTGTGCAGCATAAAAGATCATGTTATAGTTAGTATCTTTCATATCCCTTCGGTAGGATGATAGTTAAGGGTCATGTAAAGAAGTTGTGGTTTTTTTTTTTGTAATTTTATGATGAGTACTTTTTTAATGAATTATTGAACTGACTACATCCTAAAATTTTGGTACTTGTTCATGTAGTGAGCATAACTTGAATTAAAATAATAAAAAATGAATACTTTTTTTTAAAAATTATACAAAATCAAGTTTAGTATAGTAATATATAATTTATTTTGAATTTTTTTAAGTATATAAAAAGCTGTCAAAAAAATGGTAGACATATTTTTGTGAGGAATATCAAGGCATTAGTAAAAGTAATTAAAGTTTACAATGTTAATGTTGTCCAAAAAAATAAAAAATTATATTGTTAGAAAGATACGAAGACATATAAGATTATGGTGGTGATTTTAGAGATACCCACTTCAACATTAGAAATCCTAATCAAGGAAAAGATGAGCAGAGGATGAAAAAATGTCTAAAGGAAATGAATTGGAGGGAAAATAGTCTCATAAGCCTTTGGGTCATTTCCCTATTCTATTACCAAGTCATAACCCAATCAAGTTTCTAGAATTCAAATAACTTGATCTGGTTTTGAAGAACTAAAAGTGGGCTTTACTCCAAAGGCCATAACTTTCACATACAAAGTCAGGTTGACTTCATTCAAAATGTGTTGAAAGATATTGAAGAGGTATACAACATGAAGTAGATAAATAAATCCTATGTCATCAAATTTTTAGTTTCCATCAATTTGAATTAAGCATAATGTAAAAAAGGTAGTCATTGCTTTCCAAATGCATAATCAATAGGTAAACATGAATGCTAACATAGTGTTAATTCTATCTCTCTCAAAAACACATACACACAATTACTCACTAACTAAATAAATCCTAAGATATATCTCTTACTTTTCCTCACCTTTCACACTCTTTAACTAACTAATAACATCTCTCTCTCTCTCTCTCTCTCTCTCTCTCTCTCTCTCTCTCTCTCTCTCTCCCTCCCTCCCTCCCTCCCTCTATTTAATTTGTTACCCTTACACATTTTATCTAACCAAGTAATCAATAAGCCTTCTCTCTCACTAAACCTTAAACTATCTCTCTCTCCTATGTCCCTATCTATCCATCACTTTCTCTCTCTCTCCATCTCTATATCAATATCTTTTATCCTATTCCTCTCTCTCTCTCTCTCTCTCTCTCTCTCTCTCTCTCTCTCTCATATCCCCTAATCTCTCTCCCCCCATGTTCCTTTCTCTCCATCAATTCACCTCTCTCTCTCTCTCTCTCTCTCTCTCTCTCTCTCTCATGTCCCTTTCTCTCCATCAATTCATCTCTCTCCCCCTTTGACTCTCTTCTCTCTCCAATTCCCTAATTCGTCTCTCTCTTCTAAATCCCTCTCTCTGTCACTACATCTCTCTCTCTCTCTCTCTCTCTCTCTCTCTCTCATCATATACCCTCTCCCTCTTCCTATACCCTACTCTCTATCTCTATCTTTATCTCTATGTCTATATATATATATATATATATATATATGAATTTCTAATTTGAAGGTCATAGGTTAGGGAGAGAGAGAAGGGTTAGGGATTAGAGAGAAAGGGCAGAGAGGGGGAGAGAGTAGAGGATATGATAAGAGACAATGAGATTTATATATATATATATATATATATATAGAGAGAGAGAGAGAGAGATGGATAGGATGGAGAGAGTGAGAAATATGGAGAGAATGGGTTAGAATGGAGAGAGAGAGAGAGAGAGAGAGAGAGAGAGAGAGAGAGAGAGAGAGAGAGAGAGAGAGAGAGAGAGAGTATAGACAAACAATTTAATTTAACTCAATATGACAAAACAAAAAAATCCTTCATTAGTTGACCCTACTTGATAGATAATAACACAATAAAGATTTTCCTATGTTAACCAATCGAACTTACTTAACATTGCATATTTACAAAGTTCATTTGATAACCAAGTGAGCTTTCCCAACACTAGTTCCATCCAAAATTTCCTTCCTTAACCAAGTGAGCTTAGTTAACACTCAACTTCTACAAACTTTTCTTTGACAACCAAGTGGGCTTGGTAGACATTATCTTTTGAACTAGAAAAATTGGTGCAGGAGCACTTACAATATCTACCACTACAAGCACATCAAGAGGACCCAACCCAAAGGTATAGGATAGGAATTGTATCTAGAATCCAATGCTGAAAATAATTTCCAATTTGCAAGGCAAGGAGACATTAGGTGTGTTGTAAACCTAATTGTCTACCTTAGTCATTTTATGGAAAGTTTCTAGGTAAAATAATGATAAGATATTATAGAAGTTAAATAACTATTTTTTATTTATTATAACCTTCTTATAATCTTAGGTAGGGTCTAGGATTAAAGTTAGTAAAGTTCAAAGATATTTGACCAAATTTCGCAAAAAGTTGTCGAAGTTGTCAATGTTGCATAATGCAACTTTTGTGTAAAAACACAACTTTTGAATCCCAAAGTTCACAACCACCTTTATTGGTTGAAACTTTTTGGGAATGGAATAAATAAGGTTGAGAAATATTTCTCAACATAGAAGAAAAGAATCTATTATAATCATTATTTAAATCAATAAAATTATGTTATTTTTCTTATTAAAATTATCAAAGAAACTACTTGTATGTATTTGTATTGATTCATATTCAATTTTGAAAGATTAATAAATTTGAAGAATGTTCTTATGAAGGATTTGTAAGTGGATTGAGACTTTACAGATAGACTAGTTAAGAGAGATTTGATTTTGATTTCTTATTGGCTATAGGGAGGCCTGAACTAGGGATTTGAGGGAAATATTATCTTTCCTAGAGATTCCACCATGGGAAAAAGATAAGACTTAGTAGAAAGAAGGGGGATAGGATGTACATTAAGATTATTTGGGTCCCAGAATAAGAAGAAAAAGATGTTGGCAGAAAACACTAATCCCTCTAGATAGGTATCTAAATGTGATTGTCTAGGTTGTGGAATAGAACCATAGGAACTTGAACTTAGATGTTTTTAAATGTTCCTAAAATATTCTAATAGGATTGGTTGGAAGATCTTTTCAATTTCTTGCACTTTCTTTGTAAAAGAGACCTAATTATCCTATTAAACCTATGATAGTTTTGCAAACAACTTGAGTTGGGAGATTGGTTTTAAAGACATTTTGTCATGGAATTACAACCTTCTTTAAACCTATGTCATGCACATGGTAGCAAAGAGGTTGATAGAAAAGTATTAAGATATTATCACTTCTATATCAATAATCATCGAAATCATTCATCAGATTTTGTGCAGGGATGATTTGGAGTTTTCTATGACAATTTGATGGAAAGTGATGATAGATATAGTCAACACATTATATCGTTAGACAATTGCACAATACAATTCAAGAATTCAAGGATGTTATTGATGCAGGAGCATCTTGCATGGAAAATTTATTATCTCAAAAAAAAAAAAATTGGAGGAGAGAGAAAGTGACAAAAATTAGAGGAGAAATAATAAAAAAATAAAAAAAGGGAAAAAGGAGAAAAGAAAGGAAAAGGTGATTTCTATTTTCGAGGTGCATAGGTGGCATAATAGAAAAAAAATAAAAAAATAAATGGTTGTCATTCCATTTATCGAGGTGAGTGGATAGAATTCTAGAAAGTTATGAATATTGTAGAAAGTTTTAGAAGTTGTAGAAGGTTGTGGAAGTTGTAGAAGGTTGTGGAGGAATTCTAGAAGGTTGTGGATAATTCATGCATGGGGTGGTAAGTGCCTATTTAAGCAAGGCATATGAGCATTTCTAAATCAAGCTCAACGAGTAGCTTGAGAAGTGGAAGCTCAAGAAGGAGCTCAAGAAATAGAAGCTCAAGGGGAAGCTTGAGGAGTAGAAGATCGAGGAGTAGAAACTTGAGAAGTAAAAGTTGTGGAAGGAGAAGCTCAAGGAGAAGCTTGATATCATCTTGTGGGTGTTGTAAGGATCTTCAAGTATAATAAAATTTCTTGTGAAGCATTTTTTTGGTCTCCATATTGTTGCTTTCTTGATTGTGAGTGAGTACAGGTGGTGTGGCCCTCTATCAGTTATATTGGTTGAGTAGGATGCATGTGACAAGTTGAGTACAATATTTTTGGAATTTCATTTAGGTAGAACATAGAAGGGAGCAACATGATGGTGTTAGGGCATGTGTGAAAAGAGCCCTTAGAAGAGAGAAATTAAAGTATGAAGGTGGTGTTGGTGTTTTAAACAACCAAGTAACAAAATACCTTATACGAAGATGATGAAGAGAAAATTTGTCTAAGCATTAGCTATTTCCTATGCTCAACTATGAAGTCCTCAGATTTGGACCCAATTTCAACAAAATCATAAAGATTTTCTACTCTTTAGGCTCTAAAAAACTAGGGTGGGTGCACCTGAAGGATAAAAAGTTTCAAAAGTTAAAATTACCTTCACACTTCATTTATTTACTAATATTATCTTACAATAATCATCCCCTATAGCAAATGTCTAGTTATAATTCTTCTCACATTTACATGTAATTCTAGGAAACAATAGCTAAATAAAATACATAGATTAAATGCAATTAAGTATTGATTGATGATGATAATCTTTATATGTTTAAAGAAACAATGATTTGATTTTAAGGTTTTTCTTGAAGCTTATGAATGACCCCTCCATATTAAAATTGAAATAATTGATTAGTACCTCATCCATTGGGATTGAGAGTTTTCCCAACTACTTTGATCTAATTGATTGTATTCCAACCAATACAATCAATAGTTCACCCTAAACCTCATTCTTATGCATATCCTTCTTACTACCTAGAAACCTTATCATATCACTGATACATTTCCTTAATTCATTGAATTAAAAGAAATAGAAAAATAATATACAAACTATTCTAGTTGTATTAAATTGAATAATATTTTCCTATAAAACCTCAAGGTAAAAAATTAGTAACAATGGAGAAAATATTTAGAGAAGAGAGATATGATGGTGATTCATCTTTGTATCATACCTATGGACATATGTCATATGTTGTTGGGTAGGGCATAGCAATTTGAAAAGCATGTTGTACATGATGGGCAAGAAACTACCTACACTCTAATTAACGATGGAGTGAAACATAAGTTGAAGCCATTGAAAGATAAAGAAGAAAAGGTATGTAGTGCTATCAGAATATGTTTTGTTGATGGAATAGAGTTTCTTAAATGTATAAACCATGAGTGTACATGTTTTTCTATAATTTCTAAAGATACTAAAGAAAAAGTAAAGGAGGTACCTATAGAAGTTACAAATATTGGAAGAGTTTTATGATATTGTAGCAAATAATGTACCTAATGGATTGCCTCCAATGAGGAATATCAATCACCAAATTGATTTGGTTCCAGGAGCCATTTTTCCAAACAAGGCAATTCATAGAATGACACTAGTAGAAAGTGAAGATTTGAACATACAAGTTCAAGAGTTGTTGCTGAAGGGGTTGATTCAAGAGAGTCTGAGTCTATGTGTTGTACCAACAACATTAGCACCAAAGGATAATAGAGAATGGAGGATGTTGGAATTAACAAGTGGGAAGATTTAGTTCTGAGAGGATGGGGGTTGAATCAAAAGCAACTAATTTTAACCTTTACAAATCTTTTTAACTAATATCATCCACATGCATCTAATTCATCTAATAAACAAGAAAGTAAATGACATGTATGAAAATAGATAACATACAAATTTGGTAACCTAGAAACCCTCCAAAATGAGAAGGTAAAACTAGGGTGAGGATGACATCCACCAAATATCACTACAACAATGTGTAACTATTCAAGGTTATAATGTTTGACCAATTCCAATGGTTTACCATGTTAAAGGCTTGTCCTGTTAAAGACTTTACACCCCATTAAAAGTGACCTAGTTAAAGGATTTCACCACCCTACTAAAAGTAGGCCTGGTTAAAGGACTTTAGTACAATCACTTTTAATGCCACCCTATTAAAGGATTTACAAATGGCTGCTAGGCCAACCTAAGTGCATAGGAGTTACATATCTAATACAATTGTGAGAGAGTATTAGAAGATTTTGACCTAATAACTCACAATCCTCTATTATTGATTCCAGATCCTTGTTCTACTCTATCTTCTTTGATCCTTGCTTGATTTGATATGTCACTCTTCAAATTTATTAAACTCTATTCTTGATTAACTAGGTTCTATAATGCTACTTTATTCTTCACTAAGTCTTTTCACTCTTTTGCAATTCACTATAATTCACCCATACACTTCTTTCTTGCATATCCTAACTCTTTCATAATGCGGCTTCATCCTCTTTTTAAATATTTCAAAGACTTAGGGTTAGGTATGAATCTATGATCAATATTAAATATTTATTTCCCACTCATTACTTGCACTTTTCCATTGGTTGCATGCCTTCTCTATTTTTCTTATTGGTTGCATCTTGATTGCATAGGTAATGCAAAATATTCGATCTTATCTTCAAGATCCATTAAGATTCATCCTATGTCAGCTCCAAAAATAGTTTACATATGATTTTGTGAAGGAAAAAACTCATATGCTGATTCTATGTTACTCATAACTTACTAGTTGTTGATGTTTGACACGTATAGGAAAACTAGCTCACTTGGCTCCTATAGTAGTTCTATTTCACTTGGCATTTATAGTGACTTGGCACCTATACATTTTTTTGCACATGAACATTTCTCATCACCTAAATTCCACTCAGTATTTATTGAATTCTCTGGCTTGGCATACACTATACCTCAGCTTCTATATTATACTTAGCATCATCTTGAGAATTTGGTTAAGTGGGTTAACACTCAAATGTCAAAACCAATCTGAGACTAACAATCTCCCCCTTTGACATGAGTGGAGAAAACACTTAACTAAACATTATGCATTTGATCTCTATGAGTATACTACACATTATGTTCACCATACATACAAGACTTCAAAAACTTATTCAAAATTCTATATACTTCAAAAAATTTGTAGCTCCCCTTGAGTTGATGTGCCATTTTCATTCTTGTAATCAAATTTCTTGTACTGAATGTGTTTCATGCTGATGTAGCTAATATTATTTTCCTTGTTTGCCTTTGTTTCTATATCTATGTACCCTATTTTTACTTACTATACTTTCTTTCATGTCTTCTTACAATTTTGCATTCTTCTTGGCTTTTATTACTTTCTCAAAATTTTAATATCGTCCCCTTTGGATATTCTTATTCACATCTCCTCCAAAACATTATATCTCCCCATTCTTATTTGATGCAATAATGAATTATGCCATTTATATTTACACGTTGTCTCTTTCTCTTTTTTGACACTTATGTTAAAGGGTCCTAAGAATGAATAGAATACTTCATCAAAAATGTTTTATTTACCTCCATAATCATCTTGAGAGAAGCATCCCAAATATCTAAAGCAATTTCCAATGACTTGTGTTGGATGGTTGTCTCTGTTGCAAGATAAACAAGACCTTCCAAAGTAGAAAGATTAGAATCTTTCTTTAGAGGATTCTTTGCATAGGCTTGTTCCTTATGGAGTACTTCTAGATGTGGGATAATGGAATATTGGATTTGCATCAATTTAGCCTTGATATTGGCTTCCTCTGCTATAAATATAGCTAACTCTTTCTGTGTATGAAGCATAGTTGCAAAATGTTTCTCACTCTGAGCTAGTTCTTTATGTAGCTAAGTGCTAGAAATCTTGAGATTTTGTTCCAATCTCATTATCCTTTGAATAGTTTCTTGTGTGAAATATGATGAATTACACAACTTAGTGTAGAATGAGAATACATTCTCAAGTACTTTATTCACTTTTTCAATCTTTTTATCCAATTCTACTTGGGAAAGTGTTATTTCACTTGATATTTTCTCATCCACTTTCATCTAAAACCTCTTTTATGACCATTCAAATAATTTTACATTAGTGTCAAGGTCCTCATTCTGTACCTAGTCCACTATATTGGGCAATTACTCCATGATGTGTTGGGTTTCATCAAGTACTTATAGGCTGAAAGGATCATGAAATATATCTTTAATTTCCACAAGTGCTTGCTTCTACCTATACTCATCTCAGAGTATCTCTTGTCTTTTCTTTCTCTCTAGTGCCTCTTACACTTTATTTATTTGTGCTAAATTCATAATCTTTGAGTCATAACTGGATATGACTATTTCTTCATCAAGTGTAGGGTCTCCATAGTGAAGTACCCTTGCAACCTTGGTGGAGCTTGAGCCTTGTGCTGAAATTTGCAATGGTACTACATCAGTGCTTGACTTTTTAGTAGGACTACCTGAGGTACGTAAGTTCACCAATTTTTGTATTGCCTCTTGCTCCTTAGGGGTTTTCTCCTATTCTTTCTCCTCTTCTTTACTACCTTGATCAATAATGATGATTTGAGGAGGTGCACCTTGGGTTTGTGCTACAAGAACATCTTGTCTTGTTTGTTCCTTTGCTTACTCCTTAGCAGTTTTTGTTGTTGTGACTATATTATCAACTTTAGCAATTTTATCATGTTCTTCATTATTTTTAGGTCGATCTACTATAGCTATGGAAGGTTGTGTAGATGGCTCTTTTGTGCTTTCCTTTTCCCTTGTTATCTCTACTAAAGCCTTCTACAAATCATCAACACTCACCAAAACTAGATTTGTACAAAGCTATGATTGTATTGTGGTTTGGTGAAGGATCTTTTTGACATCCTCTATAGTTGAAGGATTGATGTTCTAAGTTAAAGTATCATAAAAATCCTTTACAATTACTACATCTATAGGTGCTATATGTGGAGGACTTGGTGGTGGTAGTTGGGTGTCTTGGAGACTCTATTCAGTCTACCACTCTTCACCTATTGCCTCTTCACCTTGTGTCTTCTCCACTATTTCTTATATTTTTTTCTTTCTCTCCTTCCTCAAATTTCCCATTTTCTTCTTCTTCATCATCATTTCTTCCTTCAAATGGGTCTTCCTACCCTTTGTTCACTATTATCAGTCCATATATTAGTTTCCACATTTGTGTGAACTTTTTACAGAACATCTTCAATTTGATTTTGCAAAATATTGAAGGCTCTATATTTAGGTGCAAATTTTCTCCTATGTTTCTTGCTAACTTTAGTTATTTAACCTTTAGTAAGGTCTAGCATTACATGAGCCAATATAGACTTCCTTATTTATTTCTCCATTTTGAGATAGTAATGCCATTTATTCTCAACTAATGAGCTTAGCTCCTTGGGAATTGAGTTATCTAGCTCAAGTGGAGTGGTATTGAACTTAGCCATCATAGTGTAGATGGACTCTTCCTCTATGTTCTATTGTTCCTTTGAAAACTTATTAAAGTAAAAGGTCTTTAGACTAGTTAAATCAACATTGTCTCTAATATTATAATAAATGCTTTCTAATTTAGATTGGGTGGAATGGCTTACCAATCTAAATTGATCTTCATCATACTTTGTCCTTTCTTCATCTAATTCAGGAGGTGCAACATACTTTCTTCTCTTCTTTTCCTCTATAGGTCCTCCTTGTTCTATAGCCTTCTATTTCTCTTGTCCCTTAGCCACTTGAGTTGTAGCCCTAGTATCTACCCTTGTAATTGTCTTGGATGGAATTGGCTTTATAGCCTTCTTTCCTTTTGGCTGGGCAACTGGTTGTTTTTGAGCTTCTCTTTTCTTTGTCTCAGCTTGGGTGCTTCCTACTCAGAACCTTCCTCCTTAGCATCTTCTCCCATACCTTGGGTTAAGGCAAGTGGTCCTTGACCTTGCTCTTCTTCATCATCCTCAACATCTTCACCTTCTTCTTCTATTGCTTTTGTAGTACCTTCCCCAAATTTGGCCTTTAGCTTCTTAACAAGCTTATCCTTCTTTTTCAAAGTGGAGGTAGTCTTTAAATCCATATCCACTTTTGATCCCACCACATCATAAGCTCCAAAATGTGGTGCATACTCTATATCCTTTTCAAGTAATGTAGTTATTGTCATTGATGCTTCATCTATATTTATTTCATACCCAAGAGGTCTTAGCCATCTCACTCTTGGTATGGAAGCTTGAATGTATGTATAGTCTATATCTACAAGAAAACATACTTCATTTACATTTTTCTATAATAATGACACTATAATCCTTAGCCTATGCTTCATTGTCTTCTTAAAGTCTTCAAAGTAGCTAGTCATTAGGGTCTCAAAATTAGCTCCCATCTGCTCTATATATTCATTGACTTGAGCTATAATAGACCTATTAGTTTTCCATGCTACTTTACCAAAAGAAGGAAACTGATTGCTACTAGATTCTCACTTATCTGTTGCAGTTGTAATTTTGCAAGATCATAGGTATGATCCTTCTTCACCAATTTATAACCTACATCCACTACAATACAAGGCACACTGTTGAGTCTAATAGATTGGTAGAATTTGTGCGTAATGACTCTAACAACAAAATCAACAAGAGGGTCTTGAATGGTATCAATTGTCATCCCTCTCTTATTCCACTTTGCACCAATATTCTTTTCAATTGCCTCCTTAGAATCACTTATAAGGGTCTTTGTCTAATCTAGGGTTGAATACATTGTTACTCTATGAATAATTCTTTTCATGATTTTCACTAGCTCATCTTCTAACCATAAGCTTCCATCATGTGTTTAGCTGAGTACTAGTCTAATCCATTCAGTCTTGAACACTATAGGGAATTCTAGGACATGTGTTAAATGCTTGTTTTCAACAATTTTGTTAACATATTTTTTCATATGCCTCCCTTATCTCCATATCACCTATGGCTCCAATTTTTCAATTGTAGCATCTTCTTACATCTTGAACCATTACAAACTTAGGATGTACAATGAATAGGGCTCCAATTCTTATATGTTACCTTTGGGATTGGGAAAAAATCAAGTTGTTTAACTTCATTAGACACAAGCTAGACTTCAAAAGGGTTCCTTCTCTTGAGCTTGCCTAGAGCTAGAAACCATTTGTGCAATTCTAGGTTTTGTATGCAAAGAAAATATTAAACTGCATAACTCGACATAGATGTAAATGCCTCAAGGTCAATGAAATCATGCCAAAATATTGTTGAAATCTCATTAGAGACACTAGATTCTCTACTTTGAACTCACTCTAAACTCTTTCTTATTTTTTCTCTTCATTTGCAATGAAGAAAAATGATTGAAAATATGATAATATACTATATTCTCATTGCATTTAAAGCTTAGAGTGTTTACAGCTACCCACTTGGATTATAAAAGATTCTACATTACTTGGCTTTAATTTCCTTTTCACCACTTGGCTTCCTCAAGAGTATTACCTACTTAGCTTCTTCTACCAACTTTGCTCCGGGCAATTTGGCAATATTTGTAAAATCTTGAAATTTTAACTTTGCATCTTTGTTCATGTTGATTTCTTATTTTTAGTACTTGCTTGTTTAGGAACTAATGTATGATAAAGCTTTCTAAATCAGTCCCTTATGCCTTCTCTTTGCTTAATTTTATGAAGTGTGACCACTTGATCTATTAGGTGAAGTGATTCATTCATTTGATGTGCTACACCCATCTTTCTTCTTCTATGTCTTACTCATTTCTCGTTTGATGTGTTCAACATCTTTCTTCTCTTTACCTTTTTCATTCTTTGAGATGGGTGCCTTTGACTTTGTTGGCCAATTCCTACTAATATGACTAGTCTTCAAGAAACTAAACATGTGGTTTCGCTCAACCATCTGCTATAGTTTCCTCTAAAATGTGTCCTTATGCAATTTTCAAAAATATGTCCATATTCCTAATAGTAATGATAGCTATATTTGGTGTTGTAGTCCCAATTGTAGTGATATCCATGGTTATTTCCCCTTGCTAGCTGATTTGGTGTCCACATAGGCTTTGATCTACACTCAAAAGATCTATGTTCATAGTTCTTACAATTGTAGCAGTTACCTTCAAATCTTGGTGTTGTCATAGTTCTAGTCTGTAGTCATGTTCTTGATGTCCTTGACTTTTGCACTTATGACAATGACTTGCATTCTTAGGTTAGGCATTTTTGCTCCTAGATACATTAGAGGTATGTCCCTTTTTACCATAGAAATGAGGTTTAGTTTTCTTATCTTTGTTACTCCTTTCTTTTGTAGTCTTGGATGACTCTCCTTGTTCAATACTGATGTAACATAGTACTAAAGTATCATTGCTAGCCCCTGGTGATTTCAATTGATGCTCAAAGTACTTGATGGCCTCATTAGGATTTTTGAAGCTCTCTACAATCTCCTCCTCTCTTTTTAGGTAATTTTTTAATTGTTCATTTTGTATCTTTAATGTAGAGATATCAATACCATTGACATTTAGTTCATGATGTGCATTCATCATCTAGCACAGGGTGTCTAGCTACATGTTTAAAATTCTTGCAAGGTCTATTGACTTTTCTTCTAGTCTGTTGGCAAGGTTTCTCTTGTCTTCTTCTAGCATAGCCTTGTCTTCAATGGCTCTTTTCTTCTATTCAGTCACCTCACAAAGCATCATGGCTTGTGATTCTTGTTCAAGCTTAAGTATTCTAATTTCTTCTACTTGAGCTCTATTATTCTTCATTAGGTCTACTATTGCTGCATCAAACTCTTTGGAATCTTGATTTGAAAATAGATTTGAGGTGTAAATCTCCTTGTACTATGTGTCATTCTCAATTATAGTAATCTCTCTTCTTCTCTTTAAGGATTTTCTCAATTCCTCTCTAGCTTCTTCTAGTGCATGTAAAGCAAGTTGTATATCAATTGGCTGATTCTCTATGATCTTGGCAAGTTCGTAGAATTCCATTTCCAGATCTTTCCTACAAGCTATAAGGCTCCTTCTTGTGAGAACTTGGCTCTTATAACAATTGTTGGAATTAACAAGTAGGAAGATTTACTTTTGAGAGGGGGTTGAATTAGAAGTAACTAATTTAAACCTTTATGAATCCTTTTAACTTATATCATCCACATGGATCTAATTCATCTAATAAACAAAAAAGTAAAAGACATGCATGAAAATCGATAACACACAAATTTGGTAACCTAGAAACCCTCCAAAATGAGAAGGTAAAACTGGGGTGGGGATGACACCCACAAAATATCACTGCAGCAATGTGTAATTGTTCAAGGTTACAATGTTTGACCACTTCCAATGGTTTGCCCTACGAAAGGCCTATCTTGTTAAAGACTTTACACCTTGTTAGAAGTGACCTGGTTAAAGGATTTCACTATCCTACTAAAAGTAGGTCTAGTTAAAGGACTTTAGTACATTCACCTAGAATGCCACCTTGTTAAAGGATTTACAAATGGTTGCTAGGCCAGCCTAAGTCCATAGGATTTCCATATATAATACAATTACTAGAGAGTATTAGAAGATTTTGACTTGATAACTTGAAATCCTCTATTGTTGATTCTAGATCCTTGTTTTTCTCTATCTTCTTTGATCCTTGCTTGATTTAATATGTCACTCTTCAAAGTTCTAATACTTTGTTCTTGATTAATTGGGTTTTGCAATGCTTCTCAATTCTTCACCAAGTCTTTTCACTCTTCTGCAATTCACTATAATTCACCCATACACTTCTTTCTCGAATATCCTCTCTCTTGCATAATGGAGCTTTGTCCTCCTTTTAAAGATTTTGATGACTTTGGGTTAGGTATGAATCTACAATCAATATTAAATCATTATTTTCCACTCATTACTTGTATTTTTCCATTGGTTGCATGCCTTCTCCATTTTTCTTATTGGTTTCATGTTGACTCCATAGGTAATGCAAAAGATTTGATCTTATCTTTAAGATTCTTTGAGATTCATCCTATGTTAGCTCCAAAAATGATTTACATTTGAGTTTGTGATGGCACAAACTCGTATGATAATTCTGTGTTACTCGGCACTTACTAGTTGTTGATGCTTGGCACATATAAGAAAACTAGCTCACTTGACTCCTATAGTAATTTTGTTTCACTCAACATTTATAGTGACTCAACACCTATACTTTTCTTGGCACATGATCTTTTCTCAGCACCTAATGATGACTTAGCACCTAAAGATGACTCAACACCTAAAGTTCACATGACATCTATTGAATTCTCTAGCTTGGTATACACTATACCTATGCTTCTATATTATACTCAATATCATCTTGAGAATTTGGTTAAATTTTTTGATACTCAAATGTCAAAACCAATCTGAGACTAACAGAGAATGTACAAAGATTCTTGTACTATCAACAAGATCACCATCAAGCATAGATTTTCTTTGCCAAGGATGGATGATACTATTGACTATTTGAGTGGAGCTTAGTATGTCACAAAGATAGATCTAAAGAGTGGGTACTATTAGATTCATATCAAAGAAGGTGATTAGTTGAAGACTACTTTCAAGAAAAGGGAAAGACTATATGAGTGTTAGTTATGCCTTTTGGACCAACCAATGCACTCAACACTTTCATGAGGCTCATGAATGACATACTGAAGGAGTTTTTGGATAAGCTTGTCATTTTTTACCTAGATGATATATTGATCTTTAGTAAGACATTAGAGGAGCATTTGATTCATAGTCGCAATATGTTTGAAAAGTTGAGGGAAGAAAAGTTGTTGATAAAACTAAAGAAGTGCAGCTTTTTAAAGAAAGAGTTGGTGTACCTAGGATTTGTAATCTTAGAAGAAGGTCTAAAAATGGAGCTAAAGAAAGTGAAGGCTATCCTTGAATGGACTACTCCAAGGAGTGTGATAGAGGTAAGATCATTTCATGGACTGGCTACATTTTATAGAAAGTTCATAAGAATTTTTAGCGGTATTTGTGGACCTTTGACTAAAACAATGAGAGGGGATAGGAGAGAGTTTAAGTGGATTGTAGGAGCAGATAAGAGTTTTAATCTATTGAAACAAGTAGTTATTGAGCAGCCTATTTTAGCAATTCTTGATTTTAATAAGGTGTTTCAAGTAGACTGTGATGCTAGTGGTACTACAATAGGAGCTATTTTGAGTCAAGAAGGTAGACCTGTTGCTTATTTTAGTGAGAATTTGAATGATGCAAAAAGAAAATATTATGTTTATGATCAAATATTTTATTCTATAGTTCAAGCATTGAAGAAGTGGAGTAACTATCTTCTTCCCAAGGAGTTTGTTTAGTATACTGATCATTAACCTTTGCAATATTTGAATAGTCAAGGAAAATTGAACCAAAAGCATTTAAAGTGGGTTTAGTTTTTGTAGAGTTATACATTTTTTGTGTAACATAGGAGTGGGAAGTCTAATATAGTTGTAGATCCTCATAGTAGAAGATAATTTTTGCTAATAGAAATGTAGATAGAGGTGGTTGGGTTCAAGGAACTCAATACATTGTATCCAAATGATCCTAATTTTGGTGAAGAGTGAAAGGCTTATACAAAACCTATTACACTTGATAGGACAAAGTGGTTGGATTTCATGATCCAAGATATTATGTTGTTCAAAGGAAGCTAGTTGTGCATTCACCAAAGTTCAATGAGAGAGAATCTCATAAAGAAGAAGCATAGTGGAGGTTTGGCTAGACATTTTGGTAGAGATAAAACCATAGCTTTGGTTGCTGAAAATTACTATTGGCCATAGGTACATCAAGATTTGATGAAGTGTGTACAAATTTATAGAGTATGTCAGATGGCGAAAGGAGTAAAGTAGAATACAGGGTTGTATCAATCATTACATATACCAAAGAAGTCATGGGAGGATATCAGCATGGATTTTGTTCTTGGATTACGAAGGACATAGCATAGGCATGATTATATTTTTGTGGTGGTTGATAGGTTTTCAAAGATGGCACATTTTATTCTTTATAAGAAGACTAGTGATGTTGTTCATGTAGCAAAGTTTCTTTTTAGAGAAGTGGTGAGATTACATGGTTTGCCAAAGAGTATAGTTTTGAATCGAGATACCAAATTTGTTGGATATTTCTAGAGTACATTGTGGAAGAAGTTGAAGATAGATTTAAAGTTTAGTTCATCACATCATCCATGGACTGATGGATAGATAAATGCTATGAATTGTAGTTTGGAAAAATTGTTGAGATGCTTGGTTGGAAATAAACCAATAAGATAGGATATGATTTTACCACAGGCAAAATTTGCATATAATAATTCTATCAATAGGAGTACTGGTACCTCACCATTCCAGATTGTATAGGTAGTAGTCCTAGAAATGGTTTTAAATTGAGGTAGTTTGATAAAGGAGAGATAAGTAGTGCTAAAGTAGAAGATTTTCTCAACATTTGAAGAAAATCCATGAGGAGGTGAGGAAGCACATCATAAAGATGAATACATAGTATAAGGCTAAGGTAGATGTGAAAAGGAGATATAAGGAATTTTAAATTGGAGATGAAGTCATGATTCATTTGAGAAAGAAGTAATTTCTATTGGGTACATATAATAAGTTAAAGATGAAGAAGTTTGGCCCATGCAAGATAGTGAAAAGGCATAAAATTGGAAATGTGCATGAAGTGGAGTTGTTTGTTGAATTGAATATTTCACCAATATTTAAAATTTTAGATTTGACTGAGTATTATGAAGGAGGTGATAGAGATGAAGTTGCTAAACCATAGTAGAGCATTCCAATAGCTAGTTTTGCTACAAAGGAGATTGAGTAGATACTAGATAGTTGTGTTGGAAAAAGTACCAGAAACAAAACTTATGAGGAATATCTGGTCAAATGGAAATGGAGACCAATTGATGATTCATCATGGCTAGCAAAAGAGGAGGTTAACCATCTTGATTTTTCTCTAAACATCTAAGATGTGATAGGTTCACTTCTCAAATTACCCTAGGTGTTTGATATAGGGGCATCCTAGGCATAAAGGCAATCTTGCATCACCCAAAAATATTTTATTTTTAGTCATTTCTATTTTAATAAGGACTAGTAGACAAGGTGGTTACTATTTATGGAAACTTACTATTTTTAGTAAGTTTTTCATATGAGCTCATAATGTTCTTATTTTCTATAGGAAGGTTTAGAGTTGTAAACTTGTGATAAAAATCTCCTTTCTCAAGCATTAGTATTAGAGAAGTTATGAGAGATTTTTGGTGGAAAATTTTGCAGAAAAATCTTAAAGCTCACCATTTGGGGCCTTAGAGTGCTTGGATGAGGTTTGAAAATTTGATGTAAGGGTGCTAATGCCATTTCAAGTGTGTAGATCAGGAGCTGTCATTTCCAAAAAGTGGTTATAATAGCCAATCAGAGCAACAATTTGTGAGTTATGGCCTTTAGAATTTGGGCTACCAAAATTTCTAAAATAATTTGTCAAATATGTATTTGACCAAATCTATGTGTACTTTTAGTGTCTCTTAGCATTAGGTATTAAGTTTGAGCATCTAGAACTTTCTCGAGAGGCATTAAATTGACTATTTAAGAAAGGCCCAAACATTGTATATGATAGCTCTGGGTGATAGTTCATAGGTTGTCTTGTGTATTATTGTAATCAAGGCACCCATGTGGGTTAGCATATTGTACTTGACAATTCTATGATTCCGCATTTGTGGCACAAATCAGAAGACCATATTTTGTTCTCACATTGATTTTTTTTTCTTTGTTTTTGTTATGAGTTTATGGTTTTAAGGGGAGCATCCTACATCAACTTTTTCTACACTTATTTGTTACTAAGGAGTTTGTGATTGGCTTTGATATAGTTGTCATTTCTCACAGTGTGTAACCAATGGATTTTCTTGTGATGAGCTTGGTTCTAATATTTGAAAGCTGAGATTCATGCATGGCTCTACATCCAATTCATCTAGTACCAACAAACTAATAGTATACTTAATTCTCCTATTTCCAAGTCATCAGTTTGAACCTTTGTACTTGTTGCTGCAATTGATTATTTACCTTTCTCTTCTTCTACTTTAATTGATGCATCAATTATTTACAACTCATCTTGTTCCATTTCATCTTCATTAGTTTCTCCATCACTAACAATTTTGAAAGTACAAAATCTACCATCCACTTGTCAAAAAGTGTGTCATCTGGCCAATTAAAACTCAAAATTTTATGCTATCTCTTCAAAATATATTCTCCTAGGTTATCTATTTCAATAGACTCCTATCTTAAAGAATCATAAAATACTTGAACTTTAACAACTTTTTTAATTGTATTTTCAGATAATGTATGTCCTTTTTTAATTATGACTTTATTGAGCCTAAAGCATAATAGGTCATCCAATTTTGTGGCCCATTCCTCTTTATATTTCAATTTGTCCAATTTTTTAAAGCATGTGAAGGAAGATTTCAAAGTTTCTACTCATATATTTTGAAAGATAGTTTATGATTCTCCTTTGCAATGCAATTCTTTTATTATCAAATTCAAAGAGATCATTAGTCAAGTCAGAGATCTTTTGTATTTGTTCACAAGAAAGACTGATAACTAAGAAACATAAAAGAGTGACATCCTTGTCTCTATTATTCCATTTATTTATAATTGGCTTCAAAGCATCCTCATTTCCTTTTAGTTCATTCTTTATGTTCATTAATTTTTCCAGTTGGTCATAAAATGTAGGCCAACCAATCTTATCTACCAAATACATAATTTTTTCCTTCAATTTGTCTTCATACTGGATGTCTAGTTCCACATGTAATGCCTAGAGTTTGCTCTTTTCTTCTTCAAAATCCTCTACTGTATAATATTGAGGTCTCTGTGGGATATTTTGAAGCTCTATAATGGGATTTGATTTAAAAGGATTAGCTGGAGGACAAGGATAAGTAATTTTAGATTTTCTAGACTTCCTTGGTACCTTGTCATGTTATCTTCAAGCTCCATCCTCTTCCTTACTTCTTTATTGTAAGCTCCCAAATCCTTCTCATATTTTTCTTGTAATTCTAATTTTTCTATTTCTCCTTCCTAGTTGTAGCTATGGTGAGTTAGCTTTTCCAACATTTAGCTATGTGGCATCATCATTTTGAGAATCTTCCACCCTTTTAACAAATTTCAATCATGTTATTATTATTAGGTTGAGAGAAACTAGCTTTGGACCCTCTTCTCATAGATGAAATTACTAAAAAAACATGATCTTTATTAAAATTAGCACCTCTTCACTCCTTTTTCACCTTTTTATCAGCACTTAACTTTTTGGTAATAGTGTTAAAAACCATTGCATCTGCAATACCACAAATTGGCAAAAGCAAAACCCTAGATGATCTTATCATTTTTCTTCCTTCCTCAAGGGTCAAATTTATGAATTCTCTCATCATTTCCTCTTTTATTTGGTCTTGCAGAGTTGCCTCATCCATTTTTTGGATATTATACCTTCCTCTTATTACACCTCTCCTCAAATTGTTGAATGTTATTCTTCCATGCAAATTGATAGAAAGCTTTTGATTTGAAAATTTTATCATCTGGGACAAATTCATACTTAGCTTGCTCTACCATAGGGTCTAACACCTTTCCTCTATAATAAATAATAGGTAGCTCAAGGCTAGGTATGGAAGGCTCTTTAGGATTTCCTTCTAATTCTATAATAGTAACAAAAATTCCCCCTTTGGATCCTAATTACTCCATTTCCTCCTTATTGAGTTGTTCATCTCCTATGTGCAATGGAGATTGAGTAGGTGTATATTCTTCTATTTGGGATACTTTCTTTTCTTCTATATTTTTCCTCTTGAGCTTTAGCTCTTCAGATCTCTCTTCCAAAAAAGTACTAGCTAATCTAACTTTTCTTTTTCCCTTGTCAACTATATGCTCTTTGTTCTTAATGACATTATAGCCAAAAATCCTCTGAATGACCAATTTTTTGATCCTGCTATAGGGGTAATTGATAAATTTTTTCATTACTTCTTGGGCCTTATCAGGATGAGAATTGATGAAAAAAGGTTAGCTTTTCATTCATGGCCTCCATAATCTCTTGAAAAGTGATCATTAATTTATTCATATTATCTGCTTCTATCTTTTCATTTTCCAAAGGCTTGTAATCTCCCTCAAAATAATTAATTAATTCTAAGACTCTAGAATATGTTTTTTAAACAAAATATGTAAACTTCCTATAAATTAAAATAAAAGATATTGTTAAGACCTTTTATAGGAACTTAGGGAAATCTTTGATAATGTAAACAGACCTTTTATAAAAAAAACTAGGAAAAAGGAAGAAAAGAATTAAAATAATCTTCCCATGCACTTTCTTTTAAAAGAAACACACCATGCAAATTAACTCAAGGGTCCTTCTGGACAAGATTTAATCATAGGAGAAACAACATAATAGAATTAGGGAGTTTTCTAAGGTCAACAATAATTTACAAACACCCTAATTTTTTTGAAAAGAAATTGGAATTTTCACTGGATGTGTTTGAAAATTTTATGTGAAAAACTAGGCCAATAGGTGGTGCAATATTACAAAATGTTGAAGCAATTGTCCAATGGTGCAATTCTATGATGGGACTAGGTAATACAATTATTTCTATGGTTTATAGATATTTTTAGTTGATACATGAACTAAACATTGAAATTTTTTAAGATTGTTGTACACTTACATGATCAAGTGAGATGCTTTTATTTTCATGTTCAAATGCAGTGTCACTAGCTATTCATACTAGAAAGCTTGCATGATTTTATTCTTCATGTATGCATCATTATGGGATGAATGTGAATCAAAAGGGTTGATTGACCAATGGTCTTATAGATCTTTACATCCAATTGACTCATATCAACTTCCTACAACACTACAACTCAACTAGGTTAAAGCTTCAATAGATTTTGAGCATGTATCTAACCTAGTTGAACCATGTTCTAAGTTATCAATTTAATACTTGGTTAAAATATATTGCTCTAAATTTTTTCATTAATGTATCCTTCTATAATACATGTCATGTATATGCATTTATTGTATATGAGAATAATTATGAAGGAACATATTACTTTCTAGATTTTTATATTGAGTTCAAAAAGAAATTGATAGCTATAGTCATTCATGGTGAGGATAGTGAGTACCCGATAGGATTCATCATTGGGATAGGCACATGGATTAGAAGGTTGTATATCTTTTTCCCCTACCATGAAGATCTCTTTAAGTCATTTTTTCATGTATAATGTATGAATTCTAACTATAAATTATATTTATAAGTAAATGAAATTACCCTATCAAAAATTGTACCACATGTTTATTTGAGGATTTTGAGACACATAGACATATTCTTCATTAATCTAACCTTATTGTTGCAATAAATATTTAATTGATACCATATTGTGGTAGACCTCTTAACAAGAATTTGTGGAAAGTACATGAATCTAATCACAAGAAAATACCTAATACATTAATGTTTAGAGCTAATCCAAAAGGTTCCCTTGATTTACTGTGTGTTATATAGCTGAATCATTCTAGATATGGTAGAATAATTTTGAAAATTTTGTATATATGTTATGTGAAATTTTGTAACTTTATAGTGATATGCTTATGAAGATGCCAAATTATGTTTATAAATATAATAAGAGATATAACATGTGCATATTTAGATGCCATATTTTGTATAAAAATCCAATAACAGATGCCACATGTGCATATTTAGATTCCATATTCTGTATGAAAATTCAATAAGAGATGTTGAACATGTGCACAAGGCTACTCCTAGTAGGCTAATTAAATCCTCTAAAAGGGTCACACCTAATAGTGTGTTTTGTAACATTTAACAATGTTGACTCATAATAGGGCTTACTTCAGAAGAGTGAAAATTAGTAACTAGTTGCAATTGGTGGTTATTCCCAAATTGGGTTTCCATGTTAAATCTTGGTGTCAAGTGTGTTCATATTATTTCTCTTATGTGCAAGTAGCTAAGTTAAATTAATATTAATCATAGATAATATCTTTATATTTTCATGTTAAGCATTTACTAAGCTATTTTAGTATTTACTGAGTTACATCATTTTGTCTATGTGTTTATCGAGCTTCAGTAGAGTTGAGTTTTCACAGAGATTATTTTTTACTAACATCTAAGGAATCTAGGAATTATTTTTGTGGTAAATAATTCACCTCTCCCCTCTTAGTTACTCCTCTTATATTTCCAACATTTCCTTCCTTGTTAGAAACTTACATAGTGCTTATTTATGCATCTTGACATGTTTCAAGATGTCGCTATGTCACCAAGGATAATAATCTTGCAACTTCCATTGGTGAAAGAGTGACCACTTTTAATCTTAAAATATCTAATGGTGGGGAAAAACACTACATCCTTGTGTAGTATATTCTTTATAGAAAATGAAATTTTGACTTTTTGACAGTCTATTGACAACATGCAACCCAAAAATTTTCCACAATGGTTGATGTCACCACATATCTATGTGGTAGACTGTTTCTATGTCACCAAGGATAAAAACCTTGTAGTTTCCTTTGGCAAGACAACAAGGCTCATTAATGTTTAATTTGATTTATGGCATAGTCTACTTTAGAAACATTACTACTCCTCACTAGGTCCATCGCACAAGTAGCATGTTGTTGCTATGTTGCCAAGAGTAATGATTTTATAATTTTTGATGGCAACATAGTGACAACCCTTGATCTTAAGAGACATCAAGGGTTATCATTACATATAAAAAAATTCAAACAAAAAATGTAAATTCATAGAAAATTAAAATAAAATCTAAGGTTAAGACCTTTTACAGGACCTTATAGAAATGTTTAATAATGTAAAAAAAACTTTTATAATAAAAAATTGGGAAATAGGAAGAAAAGAATTAAAAAGAATTTTCTTGAAAACTTTCTTTTAAAAGAAACACACCATGCAAACATAACTGAAGGGTCCTTTTGGGAAAGATTTAGTCATTGGAGAAACAACATAAGAGAATTAGGTAATTTTCTAAGGTTAAAAATAATTTTAAAAAAGCCTAATTTTTTTGAAAAGGAATTCAAATTTTAACTAAGGATGTGTTTGAAAATTTTATGTGAAAAACTAGGCCAATAGGTTGTGCAATATTACAAAATATTGAAACAATTTTCCAAAGGTACAATTCTATGATGGGACTAGGTAATATAGGTATTTCTATGGTTTCTAGATATTTTTGGTTGATACATGAACTTAACATTGAAAATTTGTAAGATTGTTGTACACTTATGTGATCAAGTGAGATGCATTCATTTTGATGTTCAAATGCAACATTAGTAGCTATTTATACTAGAAATCCTGCATGATTTTTTCTCTTCATGTATGCATCATTTATGGGATGAATATGAATCAAAAGGATGGATTGAACAATGGTCTTGTAGATCTTTGCATCCAATTGATTCATGTCAACTTCCTATAGCACTACAACACAACTAGTTGAAGAATCAACATATTTTGAGCATGTATCTAACCTAGTTGAACCATGTACTAAGTTATCAATTTAATACTTGGTTAAAATATATTTCTTTCAATTGTTCCATTAACTTATCCTTCTATAATACGGGTCATGTCTATGGACTTATTGTATATGAAAATAATGATGAAGGAAAAAATTACTCTCTATGTCATTGTATTGAGCCAAAAAATACATTCATAGCTATAGTCATTGATGGTGAGGATTTTGGGTACCCAATATGATTCATCATTGTGATCATAGGCACATGTCTTAGAAGGTTGTATATTTTTTTCCCCTACCATGAAGATCTTTTTAGGTCAATTTGTTATGTATAATGTTTCAATTTTAACATTAAATTCTCTTTACAATTAAATATAGGTACCTTATCAAGAATTCTACCACATGTTTATTTGAGGATTTTGAGACAAACAAACATATTCTTAATTACTCTAACCTTATCATTGCAACAAATATTCAATTAATACCATATTGTGCTAAGAATGTTAAGAAGAAGTTGTAAAAAGTTTGTGAATCTAATCATGTGGCAATATTTGATACATTAATTATTAGAGCTGATGTAGAAGGTTCCCTTAATTGATTTTGTGCTATATAGCTGAATCATTCTAGATATGGTAGAATAATTTTGAAAATTTTGTATATATGTTATGAAAATTTTGCAACTTTGCATTGATGTGCTTATGTAGATGCCAAATTATGTATATAAATTGAATAAGAGATGTAATGTGTGTATATTTGTAAGAATTTTCCTTAGGGTAAAATCACCCAAGATCAAGGAACTCAAGCACAAGCACAACAATAGACCAAAAGAATATGATCAATATGAGAATGAATATCTCAAAACATGTACATACACACTAGGATTGCTTTATATAAAGGCCTATAAGATGCATCTAGAATGGTTCTAGAAAGAACTAGGAGATAAGAATAACAACTAAGCACATATCCTCCATTCTCCATGAATATATGTGCATCAATGAGAGGATAATTATGACAAGGTGTCTCATGTGTAGAGATGTTGTAGATACCATGTGCTCAAATAAAGTGCTAACTCCTATGTTGTCAACATGACAAATCACAAGAGTATGCATACTCCTAGGTGACTAACTAATAAATAAATAAAAATGCATTGACCTAAGTAAACTTAAGTAAATTGTAAATAGTGAATACTTATTTACACCAACACCCCCCTTTAAGTGTAACTTATGAGAATGCACTTAAGCTCACAAAGCTAGGATGAAATGTATAATGGGTACTAATTACTATGCCATGTTAGGTACCCATGTACAAAATGAAATAAAATCTCTCATAAAGCAATGAAAGAGGGAAAACCTCATGGGAAAAACCTTCCCCCAAAAAGAGAAATGAAAAGACAAGATGCATGGATGGATGGAGTAATCAAGACCCCCCCATTATGATATACATAAAGTATATACAAAAGAGAAGTATGAGAAGGACAAAACCCCATAAGAGGAAAAATTCTTCCCATAAGAGAGAAGAAGAAGAGAGACAAGGTTGTACCCCTCCAATGTAGAGTGTTAATCAGTGATAGCTACTCTGAGGTAGAAGTTGGTCCATGAGTGCTGAATAATGTTCCTCCCCTTTGGAAGAAAAAATGGTAGAAGTATAGGCGAGATGCTTCTTGTATGTGTAGAAAGAATCCCAATGGTAAATGGTGTCTCTAAAATCTACTCAGTTGTCCCTATCTTGATACTAATAGTCATTCCTTCTAGGAATTCTGAAAAGAATGAGTGTAGTTCTAGCAAGGTTGGATGTAGAACCTATCCCAAAGAACTTTATATCTCCTCAAATGATAAAGAGACCTCATGTAAGTTCTTTTCATAATGATCCACAATCATATCAACCTATGAAGATTGATCATGTAGAGAATGAACAGGAGGGTCAGAGTGAGCCTTCACAACAATTGAAGAAGGATCTTCTTCACCAAAGAGAAGATGTATATCATTAATTATGCCTCACAAATATTCTATGTGTTAATCCACAAAAAAACCAAAAATATCTACCAAGAAGTCATCCACAAATCTTGGAGTCAAAATACTAGGTGTACCCTACTATGTTGGACCTATCATTGTGGCTATATATGCATGTGGAATATGCTGACGATGTGACCACAGACTATAACTCTCAATAGGATCCCGCATATCTGAATCTTTTGAATCATTATTTCTAGTGTCACTATTAGTTTCCACAATGTGTGAAGAGGGATAGAGGATAAGTTGGGTGAACTTTCCTCAAAGTGAACACTTCTCTCTATGAAAAATATCATGTCTCTTAGGATCCATAAGTCTATATGCCTTAACACTATCTTCATATCCGATGAAATTAAAAGGCCTAGGTGGTGGTGACTTGCACCCCCTAGAAGATATGTTTGCCGATGCTAGACAACCAAAGACTCTAAAGTGTCTTATAATTGGTTTTCTATCACACCATGCCTCAAAAGGAGTCTTTCCATCTAAGTTATTATGAGGAGACCTATTAAGTATGTGATTGAAACTTCTTATAGCTTCAACTTCAAGTATATGATTTAGAGACTTGGATTGTATCATACAACTTGCCATTGACTTAAGGGTTCATATCCTTAGTGCTGCAACATCTATTTTGTGTGGACTAAATGTTGGTGGATTGTGTAGATCAATACCCTCAAGTTTGCAGAAGTCTTTAAATCTTGTGTTCACATATCTTCTTTCATTGTCCATCTAAAGAACTTTGATGGATTTCTCTGATTACTTTTGAACATGACTCTTGAAGGCTAGAATCTTTTCAAACACTTCATTATTGTGATCAAGAAAGTAGACCCATGTGTAGCATGAAAAGTCATCAATGAAAGTGAGTATGTAGTGACCTTGGATGACTGATGTCACTACAAAAGGACATGCTTGTACCATGTGAACCAAGTGAAGATCGAATGGTGCTCTTGAAGACTTCCCTTTAGCAAGCTTATCCTCTAGATGCATATCGACTGAATATGTTGAACATTCACCTTGGGAAAGGTTGATTGTAGGTAGACCTTTGACCATATTGTTTGAGAAAATTTGATGAAGATAGTAGAAGGCAAGATGTCCATACCACTCATGCCATAATGTACTTTGTGAATGAGATTGAGTCAACAAGGCATGCGAAGGAGACTTAGGCACAAAGTGGGAGAAAGAATACAACCTTGTGTTATGATTAACTTTCCAATTACAACCAATGAATCATATTTTAGATTGTGCATCATTACTAAATAAGAAAGCAACTCAAATTTATTTCCATCTCCATAGTGAGTGATTTGGTAAATTGAGAGGAGATTAGAGCTTAGCTTTAGAACATAGAGAACATCTTTGAACTCTCCATTTTCCATCTCCATGTGCTTTCCCTTCAACTTCCATTTTTTTATCATCTCTTACAAAGATGTGTGGTACCTTGGACTACTACAATGAAGAAAAGTCTCCTTTTGAAGAACCCATATGATATGAGGCACCTGAGTCAAGAATCCATTCTGTTTAAGAGATTGAATTTTCCATATCCACTTTCCCTTTGCCCTTTGAATCTAAAGATTAAGATCCTTTCTCCTTATAAGCATTAAGTAGTGGAACATTGTGTTTCTCCATGATGGTGGTCAACTCATCAATATTTTTATGATAACACTCATGTTCATCACGATCCATATTCTTGCAATAGGCACACTTTTTCTTCTCCTTATTAGTGCCCTCCTTCTTGTTTGAATCTGGGGAAGACATGCCTTGTTGATTTGATGGTGGAATTTTCATTTCTATATACTCTTGTGTGTTATTTTTCCACTTCTTCTTCTTTCCCTTTCCTTTATTTGAAGCTTGACTAGCTGAATGTTGAGAACCCTCATTATTAGCCACCAATGCCTCAGACTTGGACAACTAACAAGTAACCCCTAATGTAGTCTTTGTGTATTTTAAGAAGAAGTAAATGTAGAGTACTCAGATGGTAGCTTATTATGAATGAGGTAGATTATGTTTTCATCTTTAATAGGAGTACCACTATCATCAAGCTTCATTCTTAATTCATTCACCTTAATGATAAAATCATATATAGAATCAAACGTCTTAAGGTCTAGGGACACAAGTTCATCTTCAATTTTGTAAACATCCTCCTCAGAAAATTTACCATATAGGCTATTGAGGGCATCCCAAGCATCCTTGGATGTCTTATACTTCTTCATCTGATAGAGGATTGTGTCTTTAACCCTTAATAGACTATCACCTAGGGCTTTCTTATCTATAGATTCCCAAGCAAAGATTTCATTTCTAGATACTTGATCACTTGTTGGTTTAGGAAGTGTACCATCTACATATTGAGAAACTTCATTATGCATTAATTGACACCAAATTTTAATAGACCATGTATCATAGTTATGTGGTGTTTATTTTGGAAACTTAAAATTTCCCATGATGCAAGAAATGAAAGAAAATAGAAGGAAAAGAGGAACACAACACCAAGAAACACCCTCTCCTTTTCACTCAATCAAGAGCCCCCCCAAAAATAAAAGATTTTGGCACATTATACTTAGTGAATTTACAATAGACACTTGCCAATTTTGGCCTTAGTGGACTTCTAATTTTTCCTTTTTACAGCTTCCTTACAGAGTACAAATCTAGAACTTTACATTGTGTAACAATTTTGAAGCAATACAAAGCAAGGAAAGGACTTATTTCTGAGAGTAATACTTTTGTACACACAACCCTATAATCTAATTGTAGATCTATAAAGTAGATGAAAAATAATGCACTTTCAAAAAGTAGAACCTAATTTTGAGTCCAGATGAGCCCATATAGAGAAATTGAAGTTGCAAAATGTAGAATTAGATAGGTACAGTCACCAAAAAAATATAATTTCTAAAAAACCCATGCACCAAAACCAAAAAAGAATTGCACCACTAAAATTTCTAAGAAATTCTAGCCATTTTTTAAAAAAAATGTACCTAATTTGGAGCTCATATGGTTGAGATATATCCTCCCAAAGTCAGACTATCAAATCAAAAAATAATCCAAAGAGGGGTCTAATTAGCAAAACACAAGGTTAAATTTTACATCCAAACTGTTGTCACAGTAGTTCAAATTTTCTTGGAAATGATGGTTAGATGACTATCAAATTTAGGCTATAAAAATGATGACACTAGTAAAACCTTTAACCTTAGATGATGTCACTACTAACATACAGTACACATTGTACGAAGCCATACAAATTTTGATAACGTGGAGGTTGTTGATGTGGATAATGAACCATAGGTTGACACGTGGCATATGACTGCTTTGTTAGTATGAAAGGTGCTTGATTGGGCCATGTGGTGCATGACTAATGGCTAATTAAGACTCTGTCCATGTGCACATAGATTCTTAGCTAACAGAGCAGACTGTGGAGGTGGCAGTCTACTAGAACATGTGGAGGGCTATGTGTTGTGATGTATGTGGTTGTTATTATGCTCTATGGCAGATTTTATTTCCTTTCTGGTGGAAAAAACCTACAAGTTGATAATGGAAGTCAGTAAAACATGGGCCGACAAGATGTAGTGGACTGAAAGTATGAGATAGTCAGTGGCTATTCAAAGTATTGCACTGGTGATAGAGTTCTGTGGGCTACTAGTGGGACTTTTTTCCCACATGTATGGCATAATAGCTTCTAGAGTTGTTTAAAACAATACAAGCATGAGATATATTTCAAACAAGCCAGTCATGGAGTTGATGTTGTTTGCATGTGAGTTGTGGGTAGTGAGTGAAATGTGACCGACAAATATCAAGTGGTCATATTTGTATAATGCACCCACTAGTTTAGTTGAGATTTGATAGAAAATATGTGATGAAGCCTGCCAAATTTGGAAGCAATATTCTACCGATAGGGGCCACGGGTTGATCACCTAGTTCCTACAACAAAAATTCTTTGTAGCCTCGATAGGCTAAAAAAATTTCCAAAAATTTGCACTAAAATGGAAGATAAAATCTAACAAAAATCTTAGATAAATTAAATCAGATCTAAAAATAATAATTTGAAGATCTAAAAAAATGATCATACTAGATTTGGAAATTGGGCCTTCAGGTGCCGGTTTGTAAAAAAATTTCCCAAAATTCAACTATGGCCCAATATAGGAAAATTTATAGTCAATTTTCATTAAATCAATGCTCTAGACATAATGGTGATGGTCTCGAATGGCTATGTGAAGAGAATCTACCTTAACTATGATACCATGTAAGAATTTGTCTTAGGGAAAAATCACCCAAGATCAAGGAACTCAAGCATGAGCACAACAATAGACCAAAATGTTACTCTCAAATTGGTTTTGACATTCGAGTCTTAGCACACTAAACCAATTCTTCAGTTGATGCTGAGCATATTTTAGAAGCTGAGCTACAATGTATGTCGAGCTAGAAAATTCAATAGGTGTCAAGTGAACTTCAAGTGCCAAGTAATCTTTAGGTGTTGAGAAAAGTATAGATGTTCTCTTAGCTCTCTCATCCTAATGATGGATCATTGAGTATGATCTAAAACATTGATTTTGTCAAACTTACACACAATCACACCCAAAAACATAAATATTGAATTACTATAGGAGCCAACTGAGCCAGTTTTCCTATATGTGTTGAACATCAGCAACTAGAGTGTGTCGAGTAACATAGAATCGGCATATGAGTTTGTGGCTTCACAAACTCAGATGTAAACAATTTTTGGAGCCAACATAGGATGAATTTAAAAGTATCTTGAAGATAAGAATGAATATTTTGCATTACCTATGTAATCAACATGTAGCCAATAAGAAAAATGGAGAAATCATGCAACCAATAAGAAAAGTGCAAGAAATGAATAGGAAATGAAAATTTAATATTGATCATAGATTCATTCCTAACCCTAAGTCTTTGAAATCTTTAAAATGAGGACAAAACCCCATTGTATGCATGGATGACAGAAGTGTGTGGGTGAACTATAGAAAAATTGAGAGGGGAGTTTAAAAGATTTAATGAAGAATAGAGTAGCAGTATAGAATTTAGTTGAGTAAGAATAGAGTATCAGAACTTTGAAGAGTGACACACCAAATCAAGCAAGGATTAGGTCAGTCAGAGAAAAACAAGGATTTGGAATTAGCAATTGAAGATTGCAAAGCTATTAGGTCAAATACTTTCTAATACTCTCTAGAAATTGTATTAGATAATGGAAATCCTATGGACTTAGGTTTTCCTAATAGCCATTTTTAAATCTTTTAACAAGGTGGCATTCTAAGTGAATGTACAAAAGTCCTTTAACCAAGCTTACTTTTAGTAGGGTAGTGAAATCCTTTAACCAAGTCACTTTTAATAGGGTGTAAAGTTTCTAACATGATAGGCCTTTCATATGGTAGACCATTGAAAGTGGTCAAACATTGTAACTTTGAATAGCTACACATTGTTGTAGTGATATTTTCGGAGCCTCATCCCTACCCTAATTTTACCTTTTGATTTTGAAGGCTTTCTGGGTTACCAAATTTATGTGTTATTAATTTTCATGCATTTCTTTAATTTTATGCTTATAGATGAATTAGATGCATTTAAATGGATTTAGTAAAAGGATTTGAAAAGTTTAAAGTTAGTTACTTCTAATTCCCCTTCCCCCCCCCCCCTCCTCTTAGAAGTAAATCATGCCACTTGATAATTCCAACACAAAAGAGTATGATCAATATGAAAATGAATATCTCAAAAAAAATGTATACACACTAGGAGTGTCTGTATATCATGGCCTCTAAGATGCATCTACAATGGTTCTAGAAAGAACTAGGAGATAAGCATGAGAACTAAGCACACATCCTCCATTGTGCATGAATATATGTGCATCAATCAAATGATAAGTATGACATGGTGTCTCATGTGTAGAGATATTGTAGACACCATGTGCTCAAATAAAGTGCTAACTCCTATGTTGTAGACACCATGTGCATAATTAGAGTGCTAACTCATGTATTGTCAACATGACAACTGACAAGAGTACACATACTCCTAGGTGACTAACTAATAAATAATAAAATAATGCATTGATCTAAGTAAACTTAAGTAAAGTGTAAATAGTGAATACTTATTTACACCATAAATATTTTGTATAAAAATCCAATAAGAGATGTCACATGTGTATATTTAGATGCCAAATTTGGTATATAAAAAAGAGAAGACATGTAACACGCGCATACTTAGATTCCAAATTTTGTATAAAAATCCAATAAGAGATGTTGAACATGTACATAGTTAGATTCCAAATTTGGTATATAAAACTGATACTAGATGTAAATATTATGCATTACTATTACTAATTTGTTATAAATTTATCTCTTGAACTCATTTTTGTGCATTTGATGATACCCTTAAAATAATATTCAATTATCTTAAAATTATATGGATTTATCTCTTGAATATGGATTATCTTCAAAATATTCAATTATGTTCAACTAATATTACCAAATTGCTGAAAAGTTGCGAAAAAATGTAAAAGTTGCATTGTGCAACTTTGCAACTTTCAAAATTTACTTGTGCAACTTTTGGGAGCAAATTTGCAAAGCATTGAAAAGGAGTCCTAAAGTGTAGTTACAAACTTCTAACCTTCCAATATATGTTCCCCATGCTCATATACCCAATATATTAAGTAACCTAATACCTTATTCGCCCATCCCTAAAAGCTTTTAACCTATTGAGAAACTTTTTACCAACCTAGGACCTAATGAGAAATTTTGGCTTTTCCAAGCAATCCATGGCTACTCTATTAGCTCTAGTTGGTTGGGTTTAGGGTAGGGTAAAAATCATTTCAACCACAATGTCCCTCTGATGGTATTGACCACACTGAATGAAAGCATCCCTAAGAATCTCTAAGCACCATCAAACTGCAATATTTAATCATGCATTTCTCTAAGCTCATTAAAGATATTGACAAACTACCAGGTGCTATAAAATCACATTTTCTAGGTTGGCATAAACTTATCTCAGATTTTAGAGATTCAACTTTGTTTACATTTGGAATACATATCTTACCTATTGCCAAAGTTATAATGATGCTTAGTTAAAATGATCATATTTAAAACCATTGATCCTAGGATCAAATAATCTACTTCGTTAGCTCTAGTTGGTCAGGTTTGTCTTAGGACCAACCTCATTTCAGCCACAAGGTCCCTCCAATGATATTGACCACACTGAAAAAAAAATGTCTCTAAGGGTCTATAAGCACCATTGGGATGTGATATTTGATTGTGCATTTCTCCGATCTCATGTGAGATATTGACAAACTATCAAGTGCTTCAGGATCATGTTATCTAGGCCTAGAAAAACCTATTAGAGTTTTTAGAAATTTTCCTTTGTTTAGAGTTGACATCCATATCTCACCTATTGCAAAAAGTTCCAATATTGCTTTGTTAAAATAATCAAGGTTATGTATTTTATAGAACCTAAAATGGTCACCTAGACTATGGGACCCCATTATTCAATTTGTTAAATTTCATGAATCAATGGTTTGCAATATTTTATTAAATCAATTTAAATAAATTTCCTTGATCAAATTCTTTTTTTTTTTTTAATTTTAAGCTTGATCATTTTATCCTAAGTCTTATTTAATTAAAAGAAAATCTCCCTTTTAATTAAATAAAATAAGTCCCCATTTAATTAAAAGAAAACCTCTCTTTTAATTAAATAATTCATCCACATTTAATTAACCAAGAAAAAAACCCTATTTTAATTTAATTGAATAGTTATTATTTAATTAAAATAACTTGCTCCTTTTTAATCAAATAAAAAATCCCACTTAAATATCTCTTTTCAATGAAAAGGGAAATAAAACAAATAAAAAATTAAATAAATCTTATTTTTGTTTTCTCTACACTTAATGTGGGAGTTATCTTTTTCCTCTTTCCACTTTCTTCTCCAACACTCCTCTTTTCTCATTGGTGGAATTTTGTCTCACATGAATCAAACTCTATTATCCCATATTGGTTGTGAGAAGTCTCTCACTTCCATATTTTCTTTTATAAGGGAGAGCCATCTCCTCATTTTGGACATCCATTATTATGCTATTGTTATGCTTTAGGTTCGAAGAGTGATTTTTGAAGAAGGGTTTTGATAATTCTTCTTCTCTCATGCATCCATGGCTTCCATCATGAGTTTTCGTCCTTGCATTTTCATATTAGCCTAGATCCATATTTGTTTTCATAGATTAGTATTGCATTGCTATTACGTTTCCTTTCTTGCATTGTTTTTCATTGTTATCATTTTGATTATTTTTCATCTCCATTTGCATGTGTATCAGATCCTTGAATCTCTTGTTTCATGGTGTACATGGGCACAAACTAGGTCAAACTGAGGGCCTTCATTACAAACCCTTGCACTCCATGAATAGAGAGCTATGAACTGCCATTCAAGACCTCATTCTTGAGAATTCTTGGATGTAATGACTCATAGAAGTCTACCCACATTTTAGGCATATATTTTTGGCACCCACCATGGGGCAACCCACCTCTACTTCCTAGTTTTGGACATTTTTAGATTTAACCCCCTTATAGTGATTTGTTTAGAGACAAAAAAACCCTAGATCTAAAAGATTTGATGATATATCCCAAATAGCTAGGTATTTTAATCTAAATATTTTCTTACAATTTGGTGACATATCAAAGAAGCTTCGGTCCAATTTTTAAAATTTTCTTAGGTATTTTAAATTTTTTATGATTTTTCCTTAATTTTTCATGAAAAATCATTTTTGGGAGAAAATTAACACATTTTTTGGAAACATTTTCATTTTTGGAAAGGACTATGAATTCTAAATAGAGTTTTTTATTTGTATTTTAATTTTAGAGATCATATTAGGGCTCAATAATTTGATTTGCAAAAACTAGTCAATCTTGCCAAAATGGCTCCCTAGGGCACAAATTAAAAGATTTTTTCAAAATTCTAACATTTTTGGAAAGCTCTCTAAATTTTGATATGTTTCTATTTTCTAAATTTGGGGTGTTGAGTCTAAATTCATATCATATAGGTCCAATCTTTATGACTATGCCAAAAATCAATAAAAGAGGCATTTAATGAATAGCTTGCATTTAATTTTTACATTGGATCAATGCATGATGTGAGATTTCATTTGGCTTTTTTTTTTATTATCACTCTTAAAATTTATAATTTCAAATCTAACCCTAATTTTTCATAAGTTGGATATATATTACATATCTTGTGTTTGCTTGTTTTGCTTGTTACTTTGTTCGTTGCAAGCAAGCATTCAACGATAAATGAAAGGTACAAAAAAGAAAAGATATGTTGCAAAGATTACTAGGTTTTTTTTTTCTCTCTAAAATATTTTGATTTGGAACTAAAATGAACATCACATGTGTTTGGCTTGAGTTCTTTTATGTGTTTTCTTAGATTCACACTTAATTTGGTGCTCTAAAATTGGATCTAGATTTGCTTTCACAAATCTATGTTTCACATAGTAGTTAGGCCCTATGAACACTATTTGGAAGATCTTAAGAGATATATCTTCATTTTCTTTCTTTACATGTGAAGCTCCTCTTGAAGAAGGATCCCCTTGTAGGTAGGGAAAGATATTTGTTATTATCTCACTATTTTAGTTGAATTTGTCCTCAGCATCCATTAGTCCTTTCTCTTTTGAGATTGGTGGTGTTTGTTGTTTGATTTTCTAAATAGTTTGTGAGGTGATTTCAAATTAGTGTGTGAAAGAATCTTGTTTTCTATGTTTGGGTAAGGTGAAGAGGCTAGAGGATCATGCTCTATTCCCTTTTTAGCACATCAAAAACTTTGAACCCTTGAATCCAAACCAAGTCCCCATGTGGTACAACTTTGTGTGTCTTCCTTGATTAAAGAGGATTAACCATACTGGACATTCCCTTTATTGGGTCAACCACATGGATGAAACCTTGAGTAGTAATATCAATTTTTGACATGGTAGTAGGAACCACTATATAAATGCCCTTGTGGGGGAAATCCTCACAGGTGTAGTCATTTTTTGGGCTATCAGATCTCCTCAGTATCTTTGATTGATTAAATTCTTAGAATATTTTAGAACCCTCATGCACCGAGATTTGATTTTGCCCACTCTAGATTAAAAAATCTATAGAGTTGAACATTAATAAGAGCCATAGTGCTGCCAAATTTTCTTTTCTAGGACTATGTGTGTGATTGAAAAACATTTTGAGAACATAGAAAATAGTGGTTCTAGGGATTAGATTGATACTACGACACTATTCTTGTTCATGTGCAAGGTTTCTTTGTCCCTTTCTCATTGTTTGAAGATATTTTCTTGAAATCCCTTATTGTTATCTTGTATTCCTAGTTCATGATTAAAATTCTATTAATACACCTAGTTGGACATTTAAAACAAAAAAAAATTGAGTTTCTGATTCAAGAATTTATCATCAAACTTCTTTTTTTTTCTATTATTTTCAATTTTCCTAGGTTGATCCAGTTTAGATTAGGCTACTTACACCATTTTTAGAAGTCTATTTACACCTTGGGTTATTGTAATTTGACCTCTTGAATTAGTAATCATTGATTTCACAAGAGACCTTCTTTGGAGTTGGTGAATTAGAGACCATCCTTGTTGAGAAAGATATACCTTGGATTCTTTGATATTATGCTTGGAGAGTCTTAGTAATTTCTTGTCCATCCAAATTCATAAAAATTTAATTTTAATTATTTATAATTTGGTAAATCATCCTCCTAGTCCATATGTGCTAGGATACTCACCCAAAGTTTTGGGCACCTCTATGCCGATTTTGGTTTATGCCTATTACAAAATTCTATCTTATCATCTTTCTTTCGGACAAGTTAGTTCTTTTACTATCCTAGTTTGGTACCAAATTTTCTTAAGGTTATCTTATCAACTAGTACCTTTTTTTTCATGCTAGTTACAACAAGATATCAAGTAGATCAAGGAAGAAAACCTCAAGTTTTATTTGAACAATTACCTTTAGTTCAAACTCATCGAAGGCATAAGGGAAAGGAACCTATGTCTGTTCAATCACTTGAGAGTATTCTAGAAGCTTTGTTTGACCCTAGTGGTGATCTTATTGAGTTAAGTACACCCTTAGCATCATCTCATTTGGATATGGATATGAGTTTTACAAGAGCTCCACACAAGAAGAATCAAAGTAGTAAGTATTATGTTGACTTTTTGAGCAGGGATCCCACTCGTGAAAGTATAGCAACCTCACCCCTTATTGAGGATAGGTATTTGGATGCACATCAAAGGGCTAACAAAAGTAAAAATTATGCCTATCAAGAAGAGGAATTCCAACATGATGATCAAATTAGTGAGCCTTCTAGCACTCATGTCAATGCAACATTTACTATTAACTAGTTTAGATAGTCAAGATCTTGTACACCACTCATGACACCTCTAGGTTATGTGAGTGATAGACTTAAAATACTTGAGAATGAGGAGAAAGACCTTATAGACAAATAAGCTAATAAGGAAGAAAAATTCATATATGCCTAGAGGAAGAAAGGCAAGCATTGATTGAGATTGAAAGAAAAGCTCACCAAGAAGAACAAGATCTCATGGTTTAATAAGTTGAAAATGTACACATTGGTGGTGGAAACAACTCTCCTCCACTCACTTCTCCCAAGAGTCCACGAAAAGGAAAACATTGGAGAATGTCTTCACCGTTCCCTAGTCCTAGATGAAGGAGAACTTCAAAGAATGAAAATTATAGGAGACCAAAACCTCCTAGAGTTTCAAGATAACCTTCACAACAAGTTCATCATGGTTTGTGGTATGGAGGTGGTAGCTCAAATGTTGATTGCCATTCTTATGATTCCATGGTTATGCAACAAAATCAAAATTTTCAACAATATGTAGAAGCATATATGGAACAAAAAAAAAATGTTTTCCTTCGACATTTAGCCAACAAAGGTGCTAAGGTCTGTTACAACTTTGATGTATAAAAATAGATTCAAAAGAATGCTCCTTCTATGGAAGAATAATTTCAGAAAATGAAAAAGAAAATGGCATAAATGAAAGCACCCAAAAGTTCATTTTGACTTGATTCAGTTTGTCCTAATCCTTTTGATAAGAGTGTTGACATGAAGGAGTTTCTTAGGAAAATTGAGATTCCCCAATATGACAAGTATGATGGAAAAAGGGATCTGAATGTTCATGTGCATCAATTTTACACCATGAGTTTTGAATTTCATCATGAAGACTCATACCTTATGAGATTGTTTCCAAGGAGTCTTAGGGGTCAGGCAATAGAATGGTTCACCAATATCACTCCCACTATTAATACATTCCATGAGTTGATTTAGAGATTTGTTCAACACTTTCCATAAAATCTTTTGTGATCTATCTCATTGTTAGATTTATGTCACATAAAGAAAAATCAAGGAGAAGCCTTGGCCACTTCCTTATAGAGGTGGAGATGATAGTGCTCTTGTTATTCTAGGACTATCCCTGATAAAGAAAAGATTGAAATCCTCATTAGTAACATGGTTCCTAAGATGAATTATGAATTTAAGAAGATGGTCTTTGAGTCTTTTGATGCCAAGATTGAAACTCCATTTAAAATTGAGGATTTTTTGAGAGAGCAAGGTATTTTGACAAAAAATGGAAACAACAACAACAATGGTCAGAATAACAACAATAACAAGGATAAAGGAAAGACACATATTGGAATAAGAAAAAATAGGTGGTTAATGATGGAGTTGTGGATTCCTTAAAGCTTAAAGACCAAGTTGTTCTCCATTTGGCTAGTGCTAATTGAAAAAGTAACAAGCCAATATATCAAGAAAGGCCTAGAGGAGAAAAATGTAACTTTAAACAATGGGGTGAGTCATATGAAGAGATATTCATGAAGCTCCTTGCACGTAATCTTGTGTTCCCTTATGATGCCACAAAGTTCTACATACCTAAATTTAATCCATGGTAGTGGGATGAGAAAGCCTATTGCAAGCTTCACAATGGCATTGGACATAATATTTAAAACTGTGGGAGATTTAAGCATATTCTTTAAGATCTTATTGAGAATGAAAAACTTGAAATAGATGGATTAAATAAAAAAATTCATCACACAACATTCAAAGGGCCTTTTCCCAAGTATAAGAAAGGGGAAGCTTCCCAACCTAAGAATGGCAAGGCTACAATCAATTACACTTATGCAAAGGCAAAAAATGTTGTCAATATGCTTGAAGTTGTAGAAGAAAGTGTTAACATGATGGAAGATGAAAATCCCAATGACTGTGATCTAAATTTGTGCTCTCCTATCATTGCTGAGAAACGTACATTGGTGCTAAGGGTTGCTCAATCTAGAGAGTAATCTCAAAGTCCCCTTAAAGTTAGAGGACCCAATTCAAATTAGTCAAGTAAACCTAAGCAAGTGTCTTCGCAAAGTCTCAATGATGTTATGTGAAGTGAAGGTACCCTCGTTATCAAAGGACCTAGTTCAAACCAACCAAGTAATCCAAAAAAAGTGAAATCCAAGAATGTTCCTTCAAAAATAGTGGTTAATCCTAAGTCATATTATAATCTTGTTGATCAATTGCAAAGAACCCCTGAGACACAAGCAAGTCCTTGAGGATACTTTGTGCATGGCAAATGTCCCCAAAAATTTAAATGTTGATCAAGTCCAAAACATGGTTAATCATATTGTGAGCCCTCATTATCTTTCCTTTTTAGAGGAAGATGATAAATCTTTGAGCCATCCACACAATCTTGCCCTTCATATTGAGTTCATGATACATAGGACCAATGTGAGGCCTATGTTGATAGATGGTGGTGTTGGGATTAATATTTGTTCTTTGAATCTTTTAAAGACATTGGGTTATTCTAAACATCTTATTAATGCTAGAAGAAAGATTACTATCAAATCTTATGATGAGGTAGAAAGAATTTCAAAGGGGTTGATTGTCCTTCCTATTAGGATTGGCCCTATGGAAAAAGATGTTTCATTCCAAATAGTTGACACTGGAACCCTTGCGTATAATATTTTACTTGGTAGAGCATGGATTCATGATATGCAACTAGTTTTCTCCACCTATCATCAGTATGTTAAGTTTCCTTACAATAGAATGGAGATATGTATTCTTGGGGATAACACTTTGTCTATTAACTCAATTTCAGTAAGTACTCATGTTCTCCTCAATAGATAAGCAAATGATTTTAATGTAGTTTTAGTTGATTGCAAGAACATGTTTAGGTGCATAGACCTTGGCATGGGGGGATATCAACTCAACTACCTCACAATATTACCAATTTCACCTAGGTCTTATGGTAAACCTTTACAATATATTAAACTTTCCTCTTCAGCTATGACATTATTTGACACATTTGTACGATAGTCAATACCTATTCAAGTTTAGAAAGAAGATGTGGCTATTAGAGATTGGATTTATAAAGAAGAGAAGTATATGCACAATGAAGATTTCACTCCTCCTAATGCTTATGGAAGTGGGTATGATCTTGTCAAGAAAATGGGCTATCCTGGACATGGTCCTCTTAGTAATAGACTAGATGCTAGAGTCAAACCCCTTGATCATGGTTTTTTTGGATGTAAGTCTAAGAAGTCAATTGGCCTAGGGCATGTGGATCATAGTAATAATGTTGGTGCTATCCTTGATAAGTTAGATAATGAATAAGAGATTGAATGTATATCTAATTTAGAAAATCAACAAGATATGTGTGAAGATTGGGTCTCTTCTACTAATCTCCTTTTGGGAGATTTAGATAGTCAAATATCTCATGAGATAGTTGAAAATTTAGAACATGAGAGTGTGACCCTTAATGACATTGAGGCATCCATGTATAGACATCCAAAGCCTTCATGGTGTAAGCATCCTAGTCAAGATTTAGAAATAGATTCACATGAGTATGAATGGGACTCTTCCTCAATACCTTCCACAGTTGATATGGATGTTGATGTTGTTCATACATATAATTCTTAACCTAAGTTAGTTAATGAGTCACATGTAGGACTAGAGGATTTGAACTTGCATGTTGCCTTAGTGGATGATCCTTTTCTTGTAAGGATGAATCTTGATTTGGGTAGTTTAAAAAGTTACTTGATAGACACTAAATCTTCAGCCACTAGAGGTATCATTCATATTCACAACCTTGAACTTGTCATTGATTTACCCCTTGTTCATCCTGACCTAATTGATTGGTCCCAACATAATCAAGAACTTGAGCTCTTAACATTTCAAAATGACTGTGACATGGCCTATTATTTGAATGCCATAGAACCTATAGTCTCTTCCACCAGTGAAATAGCTACCAATATGATGGAGCAAAATATCAAGTACCTTAGTCACAAAATAAAGAGAAAAGAAAAGAAAAAGAACAGGAGTTCTGATGGTATAAACCACTATGTGGCGATGTCAAAACCAAAAAAAAAGTAAAAGGAAAGGATGTATCCAAGGGTGATAACCTCTCTAAGGTGCTTGAGGATGAGGTACTTGATTTTATTCCTAGTTATTTTCAAGATAGATCTTTAGTTCTTATTGAACCAACACAAGCAGTCTATTTGGGTATGGATGAAGCTCCACAAATGGTACATTTGGCTAAGTCTTTGTCATCACAACAAAAACAAGCCTATACTAAGTTCTTACAAGAAAAGAAGATTAATTTTGTATGGACTTATTTAAATATGCTAGGGTTGGACACTAATATTATTATGCATCACTTATCCATAGCTCTAGGTGTTAAACTAGTTAAGAAATAATTGAGAAAAATGCATCCTCACATAGCTCTCTTAGCCAAGGTAGAATTAGAGAAACCCCTTAGTGCAAAATTCATAAGAGCTATTGACTATGCTGAATGGATATCGAACATTGTAGTAGTTTCAAAACATTAAAAAAACCATTCAAGTTTTCTTAAAATTTTAGAGATGTTAATAAAACATCCCCAAAGGATGATCTTCCACTTCCTAATATAGACATGATAGTGGGTATGACTGCAGGTTATCAGATTTATTCCTTAATGGATGGTTTTTCTAGATATAATTAGATTAAGATAGCTCCTAAAGACCAAGAAAATACTACATTTACTTGTGCATGGGGTACCTATTGTTTATGCCTTTTGGATTATAAAATGCAAGAGCTACCTATCAATGAGCTATGATAACTATTTTTCATGATATGATGCATAAAAAAATGGAATATTATGTGGATGACACCTTGGCCAAGTTTAAGAAAAGAGATACACACTTGGATGATTTAGAAGTTATTCTAAATTGTATGGAACAATTTCAACTAAGGTTAAATCCTAAAAAGTGTGCATTTGGAGTCACCTCTAGCAAATTACTAGGATTCATTATTTCAGCAAAAGGGATTGAGGTCGACCTTGAAAAAGTTCAAGAAATTATGGATATGCCACCTTCTAAGAACATTAGTCAAATGAGGAGACTTAAAGGATGTCTTCAATCTATAAGGAGGTTTATTTCATAGTTGGTAGATAGAGCTCAAACTTTCAACAGGAACTTACAAAAGGGAGTGAAATGTATATGGAATGATGAATGTCAAAGGAGCATGGATTATATCAAGAAATACTTGGCAAATTATCCTATTTTAATGCCTCCTATCCCAAGGAAACTACTTATCCTATACATTTCAACAACAAAATCTTCCTTGGGAGCATTATTAGCTCAACTTGATGAACATGGGAAAGAAAGAGCAATATATTACATTAGTTGTACGCTTGTTTCATATGAGGTTGATTACGCCAGTATTTAGAAAAATTGCCTCACAATTGTGTTTTCTTAAAGTTGTGACATTATATGTTTGTGGACACTATACACCTCATAGAAAAATAGATCCACTCAAGTACTTAGTATGTAAGGCTGCCCTCATAGGTAGATTTTCTAAATGAATGATGAGTCTTTTAGAGTTTGACATAGAGTACATTGAGTGTAAAGAAATCAAAGGACAAGCCATAGTAGATCAATTGGCTTATTTCCCACTACAATATGATGCACCTATTCAAGTTGATTTACCAAATGAACACATCATGTATATAACTAAAAGAACATGGAAGATGTTCTTTAATGGGTCCTTTATACAAAGTGGTTTAGGAGTTGGTGTATTGTTTGTTTCTCCTCATGGGTACATGATTCCTAAATCTTACAAGTTATTATTTCCATGTACAAACAACATTGCTAAATATGAAGCTTTAACAAATGGACTTAATATGGCCATAGAATGGAGAATTACAAAGTTACACATCTATGGAGATTTGTAGTTGATAATCAACCAAGTCAATGATGATTGTCTAACAAAAAATGAGAAATTGGTACCTTATAAGAAAATGGTTGATTCCTTGAGACTCTACTTTATATTTGTCTCATTCCCATAAATCCCTTGATCAGAAAATAAGGTAGCTAATGCTATGGCTACACTTCTTTCACTTCTTCAATTAGAGCAACATGAATCAAGATTTGAATTCTTAGTGGAAGAGCTACATCATCCTATCTATGATTCCCACAAAATTCATGTTATTTGTACCCTTGTTGGTCATGATTCATCCCATTATAGTGCCATTTACTCATATATTCATGATAGAATTATACCTAAGACCTTTAGCCAATCTAAATGTAGAAACCTTATTTGAAATGCCTCTCACCATTCCCTTATCTCTAGTGATTTGTATAGGAAGGGTCTAGATGGAACACTTCTTAGATGCTTAGAAAAGGAAGAATTTTATCAAGTATTAGTTGACATCCATGAGGATATATGTGGGGGACATTCTAATGGTCTTTCAATTGCTTGAAGATTTCTTAGAGTGGGGTACTGTTGGACCATAATGTAGATTGATGTAGTAGCTTTGGTAAATTCATGTGAAAAGTGTCAAAAACATGGTAACCTAATACATGCTCTAGGTAGGGAGCTCATTCCTTCTATTTATCATTGGTAATTTCACTGTTTGATCTTTGATCTTTTTGGGTAGATTCATCCCAACTCATCCTATTGACCCAAGTTTTTTAACACTACCACTGATTATTTCACTAAATGGGTAGAAGTTGTCCCACTCTATGTTGCCTCAAGTAAGATAGTTTCTCTATTTATTTTGAATCATATTATCTATAGATATGGAGTGTCTTCTAAGATTATCACTCACAATGGAGGTCAATTTAAAACTAAGGACCTCAAGAAACTCTGTAAGAAGTTCAAGATAAAACAACATTGGTCCTCTATTTATTTCTCGCAAGGAAATGGTCAAGAAAAAGCATTAAACAAAACCATTTAAAAAATATTTCATAGAACACTTCATAAGAATGGTAGAGATTGGAATTTCTAGATAAATTCAGCTTTGTGGGCCTATAGAACAAGTAATTGCAGTCCTACTGGGCTACTTCTTTTGCCCTTACATATGGTGCTAAAGTAGTGTTACCTTTAGAAGTTGAGATTCCTTCACTTAGAGTTTCTCTCAAAGGTCTAGTCACAGATGAAGATTATTGTACCATGAGACTTCAAGAGTTAGAACTTCTAGATGAGAAGCATCAAACATCATTTGACCATATTAGAATCTATCAAAAGCACATGTCAAAAGAGTTCAACAAAAAGGTTCACCCTAGAGAATTTCAAGTGGGAGATCTTGTCCTATGTGTGAATCTTAAGAATCAATAGAATAGAGATCAAAAGGGTAAGTTTGAACCTAATTGGCTTGGACCTTACATTATTACAAAAACTTTTGGTTCTTGTACCTATTTACTATCTACAATAGAGGGAGAGAAACTCCCTGATCCTATCAATATCTTGCACCTAAAGAAGTTCTATTTGTGATGCTCATTCTGTCTAGGGCATTGTATATTATTTGTGCATATTTATTGATATTGAAAAAAAATCCAAAAAAATGATATATTGTGAAAATTCTAAAAATTGAAAAATGTCCTATAAAAATGATCATCTTAGTGACAACCTAGCAATAGGAGCTTTGATGTATCTCCAAAAATATTAAAAAAATAATAAAAAATAATAAAAAAATACAAAAAGTGCCTTGGTGAAAACTTGGAAAAAGGCACCTTGTTAACAAAATAACAAAAAAATTATAAAAATTATTGAAATTTAAAATAAAATAAAATCCAAGTGTTGAAAACTTGGAAAGGGGTGCTACTTGAGGCATTTGCACCTTTGCTTCTTAGTATGTCTCCTCAACACTTAGCCTTTCTGCATCACACCTTGTGCTTGTTGCCTTTATTTGAATTTGATCTTTGTCTAGGGAGCATAACTATGTTAGCTTTGGTCTCTTGGATGCGTTAGTCTTTAGCACAACTCACAAATAGTGTTTTTCAACACCACCCCAATTGCATTTTATCTAATAAAATCATTGACATTGAGTGTTTTTCAACAGTTATCGATTTTTTCTTACCCAATTTTGTCATGTGATCTTCCCTTCTTGCAAGAATTTGATCCTTATCCTCAGAACTTAGTATTAGTTAACACACTTAAATTTTAAATGCAACACTTAATGCTTGACTTATGTCATGATCTTTTCTTTGTGTGCTTACTGTTATTGATTTTTTTAAAGTGTCCTTGTGTGATAAGTCTCTCCAAGATGCATAGCTAGAGGACTTGTGACATGGGACATTTTTTTATTTTTTTTCTACTCGTGGGTGTGGTCTTGAACTGTAGAGTATCTCTTGTTGTCCCCTTGAAACACTTAGGATATTTGAGGCATCATCCTTGACTATTTTTGCACAACCATTCTTTCGGTCATCTTGGCATCTATGCCTTGATGTTAGCATGGTTTTGCTATATTAAATTGGGTAAGCTAACATGTAAGTCATCTTGACCTTTATGATTTTGATTCTTATGTTAGAATCTTTCCATATTCCAATCCAATATAAACCACATTCATATTTTCATAGTTACACTTGTGACTAGTGATGATTGTGTGGTTTTTTGATGTCTGTTAATAATGGCCCAATGATGAAAATAAGTTCTTTTACATTCTGTAATGAATGATGAACACAAAATCCTATGTTATAGTTGTTATTTTGCAAGTACACGTTTGCAATTTTATGTAGCTTGCATTATTAGACTTCATGTTAGTTTGCATTTTTAGGCTATATTATGAGTTTGAGAGGGTTCTCCCTACATCTTTATTCTGGACTTTTAATCAACTGTGATCATTTTTTGATCTTCATTTCCTTATCTTCTTTTGTGATTCAATAAAAATTTCTATCTTAAATAGTTGATTGATTTTGGGGAATTTTCTTTTCTTCTTTCTATTTCTTTCCATATCTTCCAAACTTATATCTTCCATTTTCTTTTTCCCCACTTCTTTTCTTCTAATTCACCTTTGGGGCATGATCTTCCACACTTGATGATCTACCTTGGTTCTGTGTTTCTTATATCTTTCATCCTATATTAAGAACTTTATCTTTTGTTTGATTTGATCAAATTTATCAATTTTCTACTTATCCTCTATCTCATTTCGATTTTGATCACGAGGGAGCAATATCTATCAACTTAAAACCTTGATTCAATTTTATCAATTTTATCCTCAACTTTTTAAAGTCAAAATTTATTTGTATTCTTTTTCCTTATGTGTTCTCGAATCGACCACACATCTAGGTTGTTTTGTGACCACAAATTGATCTCACACTTCAATTTCTTTCTTTGAATACATTTGTTCCAAAATCAATCACACATTAGTCAAAGAGGGGCAAATGTATACACCCTAAAATGGTCACCTAGACTATGGGCCCCCATTATTCAATTTACCAAATTTCTCAAATCAATGGTTTGCAATATTTTATTAAATCAATTTAAATCAATTTCCCTGATCAAATTCAATATTTTAATTATTTTTAAGGTTGATTATTTTATCCTAAGTCTTATTTAATTAAAAGAAAACCTTTGTTTAATTAAATAAAATAAGTCCCCATTTAATTAAAAGAAAATCTCTTTTTTGATTAAATAATTTATCCACATTTAATTAATTAAGAGAAAAAACACTCTTTTAATTTAATTAAATATGTCATATTTAATTAAAAGAACATTCTCCCTTTTAATTAAATAAAAAATCCCACTTAAATATCTCTTTTTGATGAAAAAGGAAATAAAACAAAAAATTAAATAAATCTATTTTTTTTCTCTCTACACTTAATGTGGGAGTTATATTTTTCCTTTTTTCACTTTCTTCTCCAACACTCCTCTTTTCTCATTGGTTGAATTATGTCTCACATGAATCAAACTCTATTATCCTATATTGTTTGTGAGAAGCCTCTCACCTCAATATTTTTCTTTATAAGGGAGAGCCCTCTCCTCATTTTGGACATTCGTTATTATGCTAATGTTATGTTGTAGGTTTAGAGAGTGATTTTTGAAGGAGTTTGAATACCAAAGCTTTTTGTAGAGAATTTCTATCTTCTTGATTTCTTCTCTCATGCATCCATGGCTTCCATCATGAGTTTTCATCCTTGCATTTGCATATTAGCCTAGATCCTTATTTGTTTTCATAGATTAGTATTCCATTGTTATTACATTTCCTTTCTTGCATTGTTTTGAATTGTTATCATTCATATTAGTTTTCATCTCCATTTGCATGCATATTGGATCGTTGAATCTCTTGTTTCATGGTGTATTTGCATGGGCACAAACTAGGTCAAACTGAGGGCCCCCATTACAAACCCTTGCACTCCATGAATAGAAAGCTATGAGCTACCATTTGAGACCTCATTATTGAGAAATCTTGGATATAATGACTCATAGAAATGTGCCCACATTTTAGGCATACATGTATATTTCAAACTGTTGGTCCTAGGATTAAATTATTTGCTCCATTAGCTCTGGTTGGTCAATTTTAGCCTAGCACCAAACCCATTTTAGACATTATGTCCCTTTGATGGTATCAACCACACTAAAGAAAGCATCCCTAAGGGTCTTTAAGAAACATCAGTTTGTGATATTTGATTGTGCATTTCTCTAAGCTCATGTAATGTATTAACAAATTGTCAAGTGCTACAAGATCATGTTATCTAGGCCTACAAAAACTTATCTCAATTTTTAAATATTTGACCTTTTTTGGATTTGGAATTCGTATCTCACCTATTGCCAAAAGTTGCAATGTTGCTTAGTTAAAATGATCAAGGTTGTGTATATTTCAACCATTGGTCCTAGGATCAAATCATCTATTGTATTAGCTTTGGTTGGTCAATTTTACCCAAGGACCAACCTCATTTCAGCCATAATGTCCCTCCAACGGTATTGACCACACTGAATGGAAGTGTCCCTAAGGGTCTCTAAGCACTATCAAGCTATGATATTTCACATAAATAAAAAAAATATGACATATTTTTATTTTTCATATCTTATTGCATCAAAATAAGTGACATATGATTACATGTTATAATGAACTTGATAAACATCTTATATTTTTTGAATAAAATTATAAACGCTCATGAGTTTGATTAATCACAAGAAAGTAAGCTGAAATACAAGTTTTTATACACACAATGAACATATTGGATGGAAATCCAAGTTTAATGTATATCATAATGAACTATATATTATGTCATGTTAATCATATAGTTACAAAATATATTGTCTCATTGGTATAATATAAAGGTTGAATAGCTGACAAATGTCAAATGTGTACAATAGAAATGTCAAATATGCACAATACAAATATTGAATATATAAAATAAAAAAGTTAAATATATGTCAATTTCATGTGATGACCACAACTATATATGTATATCACTGTCAATATCTATGATGTGCAAGATCATCAAAATTGAGCCTCTTTGTTAGAAATTGTGGCTCACTAGGTGTTTGCAAAACAAAAATTAAAATGCACTATCAAACATGTTATACATAAGTAATATGAAAATAAATAGAAATTGGGTTCTAAATTTTGGATAGTGGATCTATTCATTACCTCCTCCCTCTGTCCCATAGTTGGACTAAATGATAATAGTAATGGGCTCCTTCATTGATGGTTGAGATTCCTATCAAAATTATGAGGTAAACTGAGGGTGGGAGACACAACTACTAAAGAATCAATTCTCATGAGAGGCACAATTGCTATAAATAGGGAATAATGAGAGGGGAGGTGAATCAGTATGATACAAACTTTTGTCACCAACTACATATTATTAATTATTTTGAACCATGCATAAGATTACTAAAAAGTAATGTTAAATAGTAATAATAACCATGCATAAAGAAAACTCATAACACCATATTTTGTTAACTAGGGAAATCCTAGCCAAGGGGAAACCCTAGTGAGGATGATACACACTAGATAATATATACTCATAACTATGTTCCTTGTTAGAGGATGGACCCTATTAGGATTCAATGAGAAAATTCAATATAGAGAGTCCATATTAGGAGAATTTGAATCCATGTCATGATATTCCAACCCTATTAGGAGTTTTGGTACAGTGGGTGCAAGAAGAGCTTACTGCCCAAACATACACTTCCAATTACAAGAAGAGCTTGCTACCCAAACAAGTAATTAGTCCTTAAGTATATAAATGTTGTATCTTCTTCATTGATTGATCTCTGACCTCAACTTAATCTTAAATCATGAAATCAGGTTCTCAAAAAAATTACATATATCACTTCACAAAAATATCGCATATCACTTATCACAGTAGAGTTGCACACTTCCTCTCGCAAGATATCCTTTATATAAATATTATGCCTTTTCACAAATTGTTGCTAAGTCAACAAACACCACAATATACTTTTCCAACTTAGTGTAAACATCTCGGATGTTAGCCCTCATTAGTGAAGTAATTATTTAAAAATAAATAAAATTCCTTTCCCTTTAATTCCATTGTTCTATTTCACTTGGTAAATCATGAATATCTCTTTTCTATATTGTCCATACTAATGACTAAGGTTATACATGTCATCATCAAAATGTTTTTTTTCTCCAACTTTAACTTTGCTAGTCATAACATTGTTGAGTTGTCATTTTTCACGATGCTTAACAATAGGGATCCTTTCAAACTCCTCTCTTGAAAAGTTATCTAGGATCAACTTCAAGGTTTCGGCTAATCTTATGACCTAGTAGAATCTACTCAGTTGAAGATAAATGTATTAAGCACACAAAAAGAAATATATTTTTCTATTTTTATATTTTTTAATGAATGTAATCTAACAATGCAACTATATGAATTCCTAGATTAATCAAGTGTTTGTAAAAGAAAATAACAAAGATAGGTTAACAAGAAGTTCAAAAAAATAACATGAAAAGTAAAATCCTAATAGACATAATCTACAGAAATAATGTGTCTACAAGCTAAGCCTTTGAAAAGATTAGTAGGTAACCAATGAAAATAGGAGCATTGCTTCCTTAATTCCATTGATACAATCATCAATGAGAACTTTTTAAACATAAGATGTTTCAATTTTCATCAAATTGCAAGGACACGAAAAGTGCACTCACATGAGACAAAAAGCTATGCAAGAACAATATCGATGATCTCTTTTCAAACTAAGTATGTCAGCAAAATTTGAAGACCTATAGAAAATACCAAAATTAAAATATTGCACAACTAGAACAATGGAATAAAACTATATTTTCAATTACACATCATGAACATACATTCACAAAATATAACACACTTAGGCTAGAATAGCTACACTCCAAATGCAAGCACCAATAGCATATATTATTGTATAAAAATAATGGGGTCCTGGAATAGATATTACATTTCTCAATTTATAAGCAACCTTCTTAATTTGTGTCAAGAGTGAGAAATATCTTTATGCAAACATATGCTTTTAAATTAATAAAGTAGATCTATTTATGTACAAACTGACTTTCTAGCTAGTTCTTAGTAGGACTTCACCCATATTTATATCATTAAATAGATGCATGAGCCTTTACATTATTTTAAAACAAAGAAATCATGAGAAAATAAGAAGGATAAATCCATTAGATGATGTAGGATTGTTTGGAAGTGCCAAAAATAGAAGCTCCATCTCCACTAGGTGTCTGTAGGAGTTAAACTACCGTCAAAATGCGTTTTCAATGCATGGAAAGCTCTAAATTTAGAATTGGTAATTAACTATTGGTGCACCTCTAACTTCTTCAAAATATTTTAGTGCACCTCTAAAAAAGTGTACCTCAGAAGTAGCACACCTAGTGGACCTATGCATCTTAGAATTAGTGCACCTAGTGCACTTGTGCACCTAGGATACCTCAGAAGCAAGTTCAAAAATGTAAAATTTCACCAAGTGTCAAAACTTAAATTCTAGCTTCTAGGTTTTGTACCCCTTTATATTAAAGCTATATCTAGGTATTTTCTCTTGAATTTCTAAATAATCTTGGTGACTTGAGCTACATTTGGAAAATATAAGGCTTCATACTTATCCTTTACTTTCTTCCTATAGTTTCCTACCTCCATGTGAGTCTCTACAAAATCTCCATGTTTCACATCCAATTCTAATAATGCTTCTTCAATTTTAAATAGTTGTCTAATATTATCATCATTAGAAGGTTCTTCAAAATTCTTCCAAAATGGTTCAACAACTACTTCTACCATCATAAATTTGTCCCTTGCATCATTATAATGTTTCTCTACCTCCAAAATTTTCTCTTAGGTTTGATTCTTGAGCTTATGAATTTCCACATGTAATGTTTCCATTACCTTATTTCCATCCATAATTTTCTTTACCCAATCATCAATTTTATCTAATTCTTCTACTATATATACATACATTAGCATCTGATATGTTTGATGGTTGATCAACTATAGTGCTTGTAAGTCATTTCCCTAGGTATGTATTTCATCCATTAAACCAAAATCCTGATTCAAAATGGCTACTAGTTTATGTGCATTATCCTACATATGGTGTAATAACTTAATATTTCTTTGTATAATCTACACACCTTTCTCTCCAAAACTTTCTCACTATTACTAACAAGCTCTCAAAAATTGATCAAGTTGCACTGTCTCTCTATCCCTTTTCTCCAATGCCACATTCAAAGTTTCTTCAAGATTTTCAAGATCTAAGGGACCAAAAACTTCACTTAGATATCCTTTTAAGACCTCATTCTATTTTTGAAGTGTTATCAATTCTATATCATCCTATTCTAAGTGCCTAAACACTTCTTTAATCCTAGTTGTCACCATTAACTTAGCAGCATCCAACATGGGTTCCCAAGTATAACCTCCTTGATTTGATAATCCTTTAGATTCCATTCTTCAACATTTGTATGTAAAGGAGGGATAGAAATGTGAGGGAATAAATCCTAGTTCTGATCACTCATGATGAAGGCTAATGCCCATGCATCTTGTGGTAGTTACTTAGGTTTTCTGAGCACTTCAATCAATTCTCTCATATTCTCCTCGTTAGTGGAGTGTTGTTGCCCTTTGTTTCTAATCACCTCTTTCCTCAACCATCTTAGAACATTCTCCATTTGATATTTTCCTTTTGAAGATGAAGGGTTTTTCTCTACTATGCTCTTCCTCTTATCACTCTTCTCTAGAGTCTTCTCCTTTTGTGAGAGATCCATATTAGGAGTCTCTATATTTGTGGAGTCCACAGTCCTCACCTCTATGTCTTGGAAAGTTTTTTAAGGTTTCTCACTTCTATTTATTTCCTTTGAAAATTCATCAATGGATACTTTTTTTGTCTCTTCCACTTGTTCTATTTGAACCTATGCTTCTTCATTGTTTGGAGGAAGAGGAGTATTCAATCCTTTATCTATGCAAAATGTAACTTGAATGGGAAATGGGGGAGCTACTTTAGGTCCTTATGGCTTGGGTGGCAACTAACTCCAATCCTCCTATTATGTTGATTAGTTGGAATGTCCCTTACTTTATCTCCTAGCAATTTAGGGCCAAATATCATAAAATCAAGGTATAATATCTAAAAGAAATTAGTGCCTTCACCTCCTACTCATCAATCCATTATTGTAGTTCATCTTTTAAAGTGGTAGACTAAATAGGCTACGTATGAATGTATGGTAGTGTAATTTTGGAACTTCTTCTCCATTCCAACTTTATAGATCTAGTAAGATGAGTCCTCTAGTTCAAAGGAAAGTTATCTTCTTTCTCCTTATCATCCTCTTCTTCCTCTTCTTCTAGGATAACTTTTTGGACTGATGTAAAAGGAATAACTCTCCTACTCAACTTTTGTCTCCTCTTGATTAAATTATTGATCTTTCTTTTCTTAAGAACAAATGAGGTGGCTTGTACCTCTTATTATGATTGAGACACTTCTTTCACTTTTTTTTTTTCTTCTCCTTTACCTTGTTAACTTGGTAGGACATGAGGATTATCCTAGGTCACTATAGCTTCAACATTCTTTGACCCTTATATATTTTCTACTTCTGGTTGTGGAGGTGTTTGAGTTGGTTCCTCTTCTAGCTCAACTCTTTTGGGAGAAGTTATCTTCCTCTTACCTTTACCTTTGTAAGCCGTATAATACCCAACTTCTCTATCAAGTTGGTGCACTATTTCTAGCCTCACTAGAGATTGAGCTATAAAAGTGAACATTGTTGACTTAGCTCCTTGACCTCTTGTTGGTCAGGCTATGGCATGGAATACCACTGCTTGAGGAATTAGATCCAATCTAAGAGATCTCCTAATCCAATCATTGGTTAGTTTGACAACATGTCTGGCCCTATGATTAATGTCTAAGTTGTCCTCCTTATCAATCTCAACATTCATAATAGGTTGATCACCAATCTTGTCTCTATTGAATAATGGGTCAAGGACATCCTCAATATCCTACTACATAACCTTCAAAGGAACCTTTATCTTCAAGGCACTACTTACCAAATAGAGAGTTATCTTATAATAATCCCTTATTTAAGTATTGTAGTCATCTAATATGGTCATCTAGTGGTCCTCAATTGCATCTTCATGTTGAAATGTCTTAGCAGCTAAATATTGCACCCTTCCAATGTTATCAAAATAAGGGTGAGGAGAGTCATATTCCTCTATGGTATACTGATCCCATTCATACTCAAAGGATGGAATGTCTAATCTTTTAACCACACTAAATGGTCCTATAGTAATATGCCATACCCATGTTATTTTGTGTTGCTTCTATACTCTATTGTAGGAAGACAAGAGTTATCAAGTGATCTCCAGTAGTATAAGTCTATCACTTAGATACCTAGTGAGCTTGTTGGGATTGATCATCACACCTACTACCCTCAAATAGGTGAATGTTTGATATTAGATGTAGTAGGTTCCAACTTTTGAAATCCTTTTCACTACATCCTCTAACTTAATCTTCACATAATCCCCCTCAATGAACCAAATAATTGCAAATATAAAAGCATTATTCACTATCTGATATTCCTTGTTGTGCTCAAGAAGATTCTTCTTCACCAACTGGGGATATACTATATATGGCCATGCATTTACATCTTGCATGTTGCCCTTTCAAAGATTCATGGATAATCTATTTCCCTTGAAACTAGCAAGTATACCAAATATGATGTCATGTAGAACTTATAGTTATTCTTAACAGTCACTAGTTGTTCATCCAAGTTCTCACTAAGAATGGAGGCTCAATCAATTGGCATCTTCATTGTCTTGATAGTCTCAATAAAGTACACCATCCATATATTCAACCCCATGACTCTACTAGAGAGTATTATAGAATATCTAATATCTTCTTTCAAGTAACCTCTTGTCATTTCCACTTTTCCTTCTTTATGCCCTAGAGGAGTCTTCTCAATGTGGTATAAGACTGGATGATTTCAAATGCTTTGTCTACATGTTCTTTATACCATCTTTCTATGTGATGATAGGTTAACTTGACAAATTGATCTACTTTTGGAAGATGGAACACCTTTTCTATGTTCCTAGGTCAGAGATCTAGGATGATCTCTCCAATTATACTCTTTACAACCATTTCTTTAGAAACATAGTTTTTCATCACCATGATCAATTCTGAAGATTGTACTAATACTGGATATGATGTAGCATTGAATAATCTTGATCAAATTAGAGAAAATATCAATGAGGAGCTCTTCGTAGGCTTCTTGCACAATACCAAGAATGCATTCCAGATAGTATGACCAAGTTTGGTGTCTCAGATCTCTAAATAATCATCTTAGAAGTGTGACTTCGCCAGAACACCCTAAAACTTGAACACCACTAGTTTTGGGGCCATCTTTATAGTAAGGGAGGATGATGAAGAAGCCATTGAATCTTCACAATAATAATGTCTATTAATCTTGAGTTGAAGAAAAAATAATTAATACAAACCCTAATGATGACACAAAAAAAACCAAAAACTTTAATTTCTAAAAAACATTAGAAAACATAATTTTATCCCTAAAATATAAAAAAAGGTGCATTTGGTGCACCTCTAGGGTGTGTTAGGTGCATACCCTTAGAATATTTAAGCATAAAAGGGTGTGCATTTAGCACACCTCATGGGGTGCACTAAATGTGCACCCTTTATTCCATTGTAAGGAATGCTTTTGGGTATAAAGATGTGCAGCTACGCACCTAAATAGGTGTGTAGCTATGCACCCTTACTTAGGTGCGAGTCTTAAATTTTTGTAAGTTATTTTATATTTTGCAAAAAAAGGTGCACAGCTGCACACCTACATAGGTGTGTAGCTACGCACCTTAACTTGGTGTTTAAAAGTTATGTGTGTTTGTATGCAAGTGGAGAAAAGATGATGCATTAGTACACCTCAAAAGATGCACAGGCGTGATACAAGGCTCAAAGTGAATCTAATAAAGGTGAGGAGGGGATGGGGGTCCTAGATTTTATCAACCTAGGAAACAACAGACCTCTTGGAGGTGCACAGTTGTTTAGCCATGCTAATGAAATATTATGCAATTTCCAAGAGAAAGTCCTTTTTCTTGATTATGTGTTACACTCGCACATCTAGGGTAGTGTGCGAGGTGTGTAGTTTTCCTAGCAAAAATGACTTTCCCATTAGATGATGACTTTTATGATCTAGGTTTTCAAAATGGGACCTAGATCTAATAAAAGACACTAGGAAAAACCCTAGAAAGGACTCAAATCATAGACTACAGATCCAAAAAGCCAAAAGCTGAAGTAGGGGGTTCCCATTTCTAGGAAGTGTGGTGTGTTTTGTTAAACAACATCAAATATGATGTTAGAAACATTTTAAATATAAAATAATGTATTGCTATAAACCAATTTCGTACTTAGATAATTTTTTGAGTACCAAAAGCTAAGTATCTTTATTACCAAGGTTTTTTTGCAAGTAAGTACATCATGTGATTCCATAAATTACAATATTTACATCACTACATATAGCCAATTTTCAAAAATCTCCCCCTTTGACATTGATGAAAAAAAAGTAAGGAAAATTGGCTAACTAACAAAAACATAGCAAAAACTTAACAAAAACTTACAATACTTATATTATTACAAATGCTCAATTGTTAAATTGCTCCTCCTTTGGATATAATATCTACATAAATAGCTTACTATAAAATTTTCATCTATGAATTCTCCCCCTTTGAAATCAATGAAAAAGGTCCAAAAACTATTAAAAAATTGTCTATCTATTGTCAAAATGATGTCTTGCAGCCTTAAGTTATTAAAATCTTCATATAGTCATCAAAATTTGTTGTCAAGCTATTCATACCTTTTTCCCATATGCCCTTTGCTACTTTGGAAATAATGAGAATTATACATAAGGCATATGATGCAATCTCAACTACATTAAGGCCATAGTAGGTGAAATTTGAATAAATGTCTTTTGCTTTGACACATTCTTCCAACTATCTCTCAACAACTGATATATTCAAAGCGATAGACTCTTTGAATTCTTATAGTCTTCTCAAAATTAGTTCTTTTCAAGTTCTAGTTTCCTAATGTCTATGTGAACACTGATAACTTTTCGTTCCATCTCACCAACTCTGCAAGAGGGTTGTTGTATCTGACTAGTTAGAGTTTCTAGTTCACTCAGCTTCTCTTGAATCTTTCTATCCACATCTCTAGTCGACTTTTGAGATAAAGTACAATTGATGTACAACACCTTTGCAATTTGTTGACATGTTCTAAGTTCCTTGATACAAGTATCAAGAATCAACAAATCATTCTAAATATTTTGATAAATGGTGCTAAAAATAGTAGCATCATGTGAAATTTGAGCCTCAGACTTGACAACATTCAACAAATTTGTAAATTCACCATCAAATGATTTTACAACTACTTTAGCTATTTTTTTTGAGTCTACTTCAATGTGTTTAGCTATGATGGTGTTTTGTAATCTATCAGTCCCATTAATGATCTTTGTAGAATTTTAACATTTTTATTCTTCTCAAATAATTTTTTTCAAGGATGATATCAAGTTAGATTGAACATCATTATCACCTGCAAGGTTTGCAAGAGATATAGGAGAGGATGAGCTAGATGCTTTCACCTCATCTTCCTTTATTTTCTTCTCTACTTCCTTCTTGGACTTTCTCTCTTCTTCTTCTTCCTTCTCTTCTCTTTCTTTCTTTTCTCTTACTTCCTTTTGTTTTTCTTCTTCTTTCCCCTTCTTATCTTCTTTCTACTTCTTTTCCTCTTCAATTAGTTTCATCTATGTTTCTTCAATCTTCTTCTTTTCTTCTTCTAGCTATTTTTCTCTTCTTCAATTAGTCTTAACTAATCCTAAATATCTCTACAAAGAGGCTCAAGCTGATTGAATGGATTTTCATCAATGTTTATAGTAAAATTTGTCTAATCAATCTATATAATATCACCACTTACTGATACTTCTAAAGTTTTCTCTACAATTAAAGGTTTTGCCTTTAACTCATTCATCATTTGATTGATGGTTGATGTAGTTTCACTTCTTATAACATTCTTTTCTCCTCCAATGAATAAAAATGGCCTCATCTTACTTCATAAGTAAGTTGATAGTTTCTTCATCAATTTCTTGATTTCATCTTCATAATCTATCTTGCACAAAGTTTTTAACATTAACTTCCAAAGTTCCATGTCTTCTTCATGAACTAGTGCCTTCTTAGCTACAAGTCTATCATGGACCTTTTTTTTCATCATGCCTTTAATACTTTCAAGTTTCAAGTTATTGAGAATCATATATCTCATAGTAGAGATATCAATCTATTCTTTCTCCATATTATTATACAAATCATCAAACTTATTCATCTATACAAAGTTCCCTTCATTAAAAATAACTATGTTTAATCTTCTCTATCTTTGGTTTCAAGGGTTGCCTTGTTTTACTTGTTGGCTACTTGGAAATAGTGACTTTCTCTCATTGTTTTTCTTCTTGTTCCTCTTCTTCCTCTTCACCACTAGAGTCTTCAATTGTTAACAATTTCTTCTTTATTTTCTCTAGTCTAGTGGCTTGTTGCTTGAATCTTTTAGACTTGTGAGTCTCTACTAACCTTTTAGACTTCCTCTTAGATTCACTTTATTTCTTAGATGATACAATAGTATATGGAATGGTCATTTCTGTGGGAGTTTTTACAATAAATACATTGGATGCTCAGCCAACTAACATAGGTGTCACATACATAACACCTTATTCAATTATTTGTTTTAGTCTGAAGATAATTTCTCTATCTGCTTGATATTCTTCTTCTGACATATCGGCCTCACATAATGATTTCTTCATTACATATGCAATCTTCTTATGAGATTCCTTTTCTAATGATGCTTGGTATACTAATTGGGTTATCTCCTCTTACATTCCAAACTGATATGATGCTTAATCTATATTGGATTTCAACATTAAATAAATATAACTGATAGCTATATCATTGCTCAACTCATAACCTAGGTGCTAAAGAAATGTTTCCTAAGCTTCTAATAATTCAATGTAGGTTAAGTCAGTATCCACCATAAAACATATATCATTCTTGAATATGTCAACAATTGTAGAGGCAATTCTGAATCTCTATTTCATCTCATTCTAAAATATCCTCGTAATAATTTTTTTGTTATCCAAGATTTTCTCTAATGGATGTCTTCTGCACACATCTAGTATCTTGTCCATAGTGCATCTTTCAATGTTCATAATATGAGTAACTAATAAAAATGGAAATCTCTCAAGTACATGGAAGAAAATATGATTAATCAGAGACTAGAACCTAAATACACTATTTATAGTTCTGTTAATTTTGTCTAAATTCTAAAGACATTAAACTCTCATAATCTCACTTAGATTCACTTATTCTTTCTCAACACATATCTAATAAGTTTAACAAATGAAGCCTGCTGACAATTCATCATTCTTAGAACTTGCACAAATAGAATATGCAATGCTTCTACTCAAGAATCTTGCATCATGCTACCTAATGGTGTTGATCACCATCACAAGCTTCCTTAGTATAAATTTCAACCTTTTTCTTAATTAGTTTTTTGCCAATAGGTACAATAACATGTTTTCTAAGACTAGTGACTTCATGAATAAGGTCGACAAATATGTTGACTATATTGTCTCCCATCCAAATATTTCCATTTTGAATTCTTCTTAATATGATCTATATCCATTCTTCTATATCAAGATCATGGTAAAAATGATATCCAACTAAGTCTAGGTCTTTTATATGTTCATATCTAGGCTTAATAGTCATATCATGATTGAAAACAATTTCCATATTATTGTTCATAAACTTTCTTCAAATAGTTTCAAACTTACTAAACCAAAATAGCTTCCTACATCTTCCAATAAAACTATGTTGTTCAGAGTAATTTATAAGGCCAACTTAGGGTTTTCCTCTAGGAGTTTCATAGGAATAACCTTTAATTTGGATCTCTTGGCATTTCCAACTTTTTGAACAACTTACATATCCATGATTACAATGAATAATAATTTATCAAAGAATTTCTATGTGGAGAACAATGAAATACCTTTTTTACAGTAGGTTTTTGCTGAAATTCACTTTTTCCAAATTCTTTTTGGGTGCTCTAAGCTTCTGAGATGATCACAATGTAGAAACAATTAAGTTTGTACTCTATTTATTCATCTAGAACTTACATTAATTATGTTCTTTGCTCAATCAAAAAAGTTGTTTATTTCTCTCTGAAATCAAATATCTACTCAAGATCAAATTTCCAATCTTTGAATGCTATATGAGTTTCACCATAGATTCCTTTCATTATGAAAATGCTCCACAAAACTTTTCCCCATGAAATTTATTGTAAAAACATAGATTTCATCTTCTATCATAGAGTAAACTTTCTCTATTATAACAGTAACACTTATTTCCTTCGTAACTTGTTTCAATAAGCTCCAAATTGTAAGTGAGCTTAACTATAGTTCAAACTTATTAAGATACATCTTCTCTCAAGATCATTACTCATAGCTTGACCTCTAAATGAAGTTTCCAATTTTGGTGCTATGAATAAGCTTAATTCAACTTGGTTGAATCAAACTCGATTACTAACCATGATTTTCTTATCTTAGAATTATCTAACTTTTATTCTAAAATATATAATCTCTTTACAAATTCCTCATTAAGTTCTTCTCAAAGTTCACAGACTACATTTTTTTGTTCTTCCTTATCTTTCTTAGTTCTAGAGTTACTTCCATGATTCCTTTTCTCATTTCTAAAGTTCCTCCCATTGTTGTTTCTATTTTCAAAGTTTTTTCCATGATTCCATCTATAATTTATGAAGTTTCTTGAATTATTGCTTCTATCCATTGTATAGTACTTTTTTGTATGTCCAAAGTTGTTACAGATCTAACATAATGGGGTTCTGCTTCTAGGATTTTGTTAGTTGATAGGCGTGTGACAATTTTGAGCTATGAGTCCAAAATGTTACACTTATAAAACACAATCTACTTCCTTTCTTCATAAGGTCTACTTTCTCTTGATATTATTTCATTAGATCTTCTTGTATCTCTAGGGTTAGTGTTTCCATACTTTCTACTATTTCTTCTATCATTATCATATTTAGGTTTCCTACAATCAATTGCATTATGAACAATACCATGACAATTATGATAGTGAAATTTTGTAACATGATTAAATGATTTATTTGTACAATCTCTTTTCATATGACCTATTTCATTACATGAAAAAACTTTACCTCTAAATTCATACCTAGTTTCCTTAGGAGATTCCACTTGGTTAGGTTCATCCAATTTCTTAGTTTCTTTCTCTTGTCCAACTTCTTTGGATTTATTAGAAGATTGACACGATTCAATTCTATCATTAGTTTTATCTTTCACTTTTGGATTTTATTTAATTTTAGGTTTCTTTGTAGATATGTTAAATAGATAACCAGGACCACTCTTATCATATGTAGGTACTTTTATTGACATAGATCCATCAATATTTTCTCTACTAGTGTAAAGCTTTTCAAGTTGTTGCTTGCAGTAACTTAGTTCACCTTTCATAGTAGTGTTGTACTTATGAAGTTCTTCGTGATCCTCTTTCAATGTTTCAAATTTAGATGTCTTCTTTGCTAGACTTACTCTAAGATCTAAATTTTTAATCATAAAACAAAATTCAATTTTTCTAGGATCATTCTTCAAACTCAACTTTAAATTGGTAATCTTCAATTCATGCATCAAGAATTTGTACTCTATTTTCAGTTTTGAATATTCATCATCACTAGTAGATTTAGTAGATTTAGGCTTTGACTTGAGATGTTCAATCTTGTTCTTTCATTTTCCAATGTATGCTTTGGAGTCTTAATATATATCCTTTAGCTTATATCTTTCTTTACTAAGAAGATTAATTTGTTCAAGTGCCTCTTCAAGGTTCTTCATCAACTGTTCCATATCCATAGGGATCCTACTCATGTTGGTAAGCCTTTTCTAAGTAATTAGGATTCAATTATAATTGTTATAAATAGGGAATAATGGGGTGAGGGGAGTGGGGGTGAGGGGAGTGAATAAATATTCTACAATTTTTTTTTGCTATCTAGATATTATTAATTACTTTGAACCATGCAAAATAAGGTAAACAAATAATGTTAAATAGTAATAATAACCATGCATAAAGAGAACTCATAACAACATATTTTATTAACTAGGGAAACCCTAGTTAAGGGTAAACCCTTGTGGGGATGAGATCCACTAAATAATATATTAATATATATGTTCCTCATTAGAGTATGGGCCTTGTTATGAGTCAATGAGTAAATTTAGTTTAGAGAGTCCCTATTAGGAGACTTTGAATACCTATTAGGAGATTCCAGCATTGTTAGGATTTGTGCTATAGTGGATGCAAGAAGAGCTCACTACCTAAATATTTACTTCTAATTACAAGAAGGGCTCACTGCCCAAACAAGTAATTAGTCCTCAGATATAGATGTTGTAACTTATTTCTTGACTGATCTCTGACCTCAACTTGACCTTGGATCATGAAATTAGGTTCTCAAAAACTGCACATATATTGCTACACAAAAGGTTTACATATCACTGATGTCTAAGGTTATGCATGTCATCATCAACATGTATATAATCTCCATCTAACTTCACTAGCCATAATATGATGTTAGAAACATTTTACATATAAAAAAATGTACTATTGTAAACCAATTTCATACCTAGACAATTTTCTATGTAAGAAATGCTAAGTATCTTTATTATCAAGTTCTATTTCAAGTAAGTACATCATATTTTGCCATAAATTACAATAATTACATCTCTACATATAGCTAATTATCAATAAAAACCATCGATGGATCAATGTTGCTATAAGGCACAACTTGTATGGTAAGTGATGCAATGTTAGCCTAATAGAGTGGCATTAGGGATTCCAAATAGAATAAAAATAATAATGTACTGAAGCCTAAGCTAGATCTACCATGCTTTTCAGAGGTACAACCACTAATGAAGTAGTGATACTATGATGCATAAATTGTATGGTAAGTGATAAAATGTTAACATTTGGATTCCAGATAGAGTTAAAAAAACAAAAAAATATTGTAGCCTAAGTTGGATATCACATGCTAGTAGGAGGCACAACTGCTGATGAAACAATACTTGTATGAGACATAGCCTATATGGAAAGTGATAAAATTGTAGCATTACAGAGTGGCATTACGGATTTGAAATAGAATTAAAAAAAAAATTAAAAAACATACTATAGCCCAAGCTGGATATCCTGTGCTAGTAGGAGGTACAAGCATTGATGAAGCAATGCTAGTATGAGGCACAAGCTATATGGTAAGTGATAAAGTGATCACATTATAGTGGCATTAGGGATTCTAGATAGGTAAAAAATTAAAAAACATACTACAACCTAAGATGGATATCCCGTACTAGTAGGAGGCACAAACACTAATGAAGCAATAGTGGTATGAGGCACAATCTGTATGGTAAGTGATAAAATGTTAGCATTATAGTGTTTCATTAGATATTCCAAATAGAGTAAAAAACAAAAAACATATTGCAGCCTAGGCTAAATATCTCGTGCTAGCAGGAGGCACAACCACTGATGAATCAATGTTGGTATGAGGAAACCTATGTGGTAAGCAATAAAATATTAGAATTATAGAGTAGGCATTAGGGATTTCTATGACACATAAGAAATTCAAATTGAGATCACAAGAGGGCTTCAAATAAGGCTCTACATACATACCTATAGCCTCTATTGTGTTTGACCCCATCTTTGACACTCATGAATCCTAACAAAATAAAATGGGAAAGGATTTGCATGAAGTGTCAAAGAGTGTTGTAATAGGTAAAAGATAAATAGCACATGTTAATAAGACAAATTATTGATAATTACTATAAAAATAAAATAAAAAATGTACTATTTTGTAAATATAACTATTTAACATGTATATAGAAAATGTGCATACTGTAACATAAAATTTATGAGAAAAAATATGAGATTGTATCTCTTCCATTGCATCAACATTGGCACTCTTAGGTGCATTTATCAACTCTACAAAACTAAATTGTTTCTACATTTATACAATAAACAAGTCAACATGTATTCATCAATATTGAGTACATGTATATAAATTTATTCATAATAAATTTCAAAATATAAACTTGACTTGTATGTAATACCTTTTTTGTTTTGATGTTCTTGTTGATTTCCTTTCCTTTCCCCCAGACCTTGAGCTATGTAGAGTACTCTAAAGAAGAAACAAATATAACATAAGAGGAATAAATAAGACACATCATAAGTTCAACTAAAATCATAAACTTGATAGGTGTGCATGCTATGACATCACATAGATCTTCAGGCCAAATTTAATGGTAGAAAGTTTGGCATCACCAATTTGAGAAATTTCAGCCCCAGAAAAGCCCTATAAAATAGTAAAGAGTATTGTTATAAATATCAGATAATTTTGTAAATGAAAAGAAGACACAATAAAAAAAAAAGATCATAGGAGGGTGTTGCCTTCTAATTTAATAGCGATTAATAGTACTAGTAGACAAAAAAATGTATTATACCTAGAGGTAGCTAATACTCATGATTAGCATAATACACTATATCTCTAGGCCAACAGGATGAAGCATAATGCTTCCTACACTTTTGGCTCTGCAAAACCAAGGTGGAAGTACCTTATGAATTTAATTAATTTCTTGACTCTTACCGTTAATCCCTAGAAGTAGTAATGGTCCATTTTCTCTTATACATGAAAAAAAAAACATGAACTACAATAGCTAACAGTACTTCATGAAATTCCACATACAGATGATTACCACCCTTATACACTTGATAAAATATTTTTGGTTGATTTATATTTTAATGTAGATTGTAGATGTAGTAGTAGAATTTAATCTCATTTACTTCTAATTTATATCACCAATGCCTTATCTATTGGGTAGAAAGTTAACTATTGGCAGGAGATCTAATTCAAATAACTTGTAGATGAATTTATCAAATTGTAATCACCCATTCCCATTCTTATGAAATATCCCTTTCATAAACTCATAAAATCTATTGATTTACTAAAGCATTTCCTTAACTCCTTGAATTAAAAGTAATAATAGAAGTAGCATACAACCTATCTAGATTGCATTCAATCAATTAAACTTTATTTTAACTGATCTCAAAGTATATAAACTCATAAACTAGAGATAGAAATTAGTGACACAGATATAGTGAAAATTACCCTTTGTATTATCCTTTTAAAAGACTAATAAAATGACCAATAGAAATTCAATGAAAAACCTTAAATATCTTGCCAATTTTCTCATTTCTATATAAAAATTAAAGAGTACACAACATGAAAGTAAACTCAAAACAACTGCACCAAATGGACTGACTATACTTTTCTTGAGGAAAGAAAAAATTATACAACTTCTAGACCCTTTCACTAGCCCTGGAATCTCACTTATATAGTGTGAGATGCAAAAAGCTTCAGGAATAAAGAACTAACAATTGTCCTTTTGACAAAGATATTTATATTTTGCAAACAACCACAAAAGGTAAAAAATTTGTGTAACAAAAAATCTTTTACATCACAATTTTCCTTTTAAATCACTGATTTGTTCTTATATCAATCTAATTCTTTTGAGTACGTAGCTATTAGGGTTGAAAGTGATGTGCCCTATTCTATTACCTAAAAGCTCACCTCTACTTAGGGGTTATCATCATCTTCATCATGTATTGTTAGAGTAAAAGTTACCTTTGCATCTTCCTGTACCCCATCATTTTTTTCCAACTATTTTATAGACATAAATTGCTCTTTCCACTCATTGAAAGTAGTGTCATCAGGAAAGTTTAGAATTTCCCTTTTTAATTTATTACAAAGTGTCTAACTACTTCTATTGCAATCAAGTCCTTTCTGATGAATTTATAAAATAACTACACTTTGACTAATTCTTCATTGGTCATTGCCCATAGTATATGCCCCTTTTCATTTATAACATTGTTCATTCTTTAGCACAATATTTCATCTAATTCCTTTTTCCATTCTTCCTTTTCTTTTATTTTATCAACACTTTTGAGAGCACTAGGAAAAAGGTTCAAATTCTTAGCTATATTCTTGGAGAGGCAAATTGTTATTGTTTTATGAATAGAAACCCATTTAATATCAAAATCCTTGAGCCCATTAAGTAGATCAAAAATCTTTTCTATTTGATGACATGGCAACTAGATGACAGATATGCACATAGTAGTAATGTCATTATTCCTTTCACCCCACTTTTGTACAAGGTTTCAAATTATCTTCATCTCCTTTTATTTCATCCCAAATAGCTACAATTCTAGCAAACTGATAATAAAATGTTGGCCACTGAATTCTAGTATATAATAGCTTGCTTAAGTTTTTCTTCATATTGATTAGTCAGTTCTATATGCATCTTCCTTAATCTATCCATTTCCTCTTCATATTCCTTTGTAGTATAAAACTTAAGCCTCTATTGGGTGTTTGGCATTTCAACAATTGGGGTTGACTTGAATGGTTCAACTAGGGGCTGGGGTAATACAAATCTTGGTCTACTAGATTCTCCCATCATTCTCTTCCCAAGTTGCTTATCCATTTGAGATACCTGATTTTCTAGTAACTATATCTATTTTCCCCTTTCCTCATAGGTCTTTAAGACTTCTTCAAATTTAGCATTAAGTTCTAAGAACTTACCTTGTTCTTTTCCAGAACACCACATTCCAAAAATTTGTTGGCAAATCACTTAATCAACCCTATATACTGTAAGAGTACCATTATGTTCTGCACTAGAAATTTCTTGCATTCTAGTTTTATCTCTTTTTTCAATTGACCAAATTACTAGTGCTTGATGATCATCACTAAATCTGATTCACCTATGTCTTTGTAGTATTTCTTCCTTTTTTTTATATTGCACATTTTTGTCTTTTCTAATTGAGTCAAAGATCATAGCATTAGCTATATTTCACTCAAGAAAAATTATGATCCTGACTCCTTAACTGACTACATCTTCGCCTCGAGTGTTAACAGGAAAAAATCACTCAAAAATTTATATTTTAGCTTGTCCTCAATAACAAAGTCTACTTTTTGGGTTGTTCTACCTTTATTTTCTTACACACTTCAAAATTTCCTATATTCTTTCTCCATAAAAATTATGCAAAAGCCCTAGATTTAACAAAATTTTCATCATTTCTAAACTTTTGAGAAGCTTGATCAATGATTGGTTCTATCTCCTAACCTTTATAATTAGCAACTATGAGGTCTAAGGAGGGAACATGAGATTCTTGAGGCACTCCTCTTTCCATATCTAAAAAAGTGACAATTACATCCCCTTCTCCAAGTATATGTCTCAGTTTCTCTCTTAAGGATATTTCATCATACATTCTAATTGGGGTTTGAGTTGGCTAATACTCTTCTATATGAGAAGAGGATCCTTGTTCCAGTTTCTGCCTCTTTGGAGCACTAGCTACAGGTGGGCTCTCTGGCCTTGGTCTTCTATGACGGGGAACCTATTGTATGTTATGTACTACTATGTACCCTACCCTCTTCTACAATGTATATTGACCTATAGCAACTATCATTCTATTATTTATTCTTCTCTCCACTTTTGATGCTCTATCAAGATAGGCTTTAACATACATAGCCTTTTTCTCCTTCATAGTTTGCATTATCATAGAGAAATTATTCATCAATACATGCATTTTGGCTCCCCAATATCTTTTGTCTTTCAAAGGGTCATAATCAGAGTGAAATGAATTAATGAATTCCAAAATTTTACTGAATACTATCCATTTCTCTTTCCTCACCTCTTGTTCCTATAAGGAGAAGATATTCCTAATAATATCTTAAGAGAAATACACCTACTATTTGATACTTTTGGCTTTTGTCCTTTCCTTCAGAAGATCAAAGAATCCCTCTAGGTCAATGTACCTTGCATGGGATTCTTCCATATTGTACTTATTCAAAAATAAACTAAGATGTCTCCATCCCTTACTCACAAAAACAAAATCATGTGCTAGAGTAACAACTGGGAAGAAAGTGCCCTTACCCATACCAATCCTATCTCTTTCCTCAATGGTTTTGATCTACCACAAAAATTATGTTATCCCTATATTCATTGGCACATGGAAAGGTAGAACATGAGGCTTCCCCAAAAAACCATATACTCTAATCATTGTAGAAACATTATATGGGATTATATCCCCCCAATTGTGACTAACCAAGAGTCCTTTGGCATGGTTTTTTAGTCTAATCGATTCTAAAAGTGATATGGGATTCTAGGGATATCCCCTCTCAAAAGCAATCTAAGTCTAGATGCAAAATACCTGTCAAAGTGATGGGTGACCTCCCAAGAAGTCCTAGTGCTTCACCCCTATGAGCATCACCTAGACCCAATGAGTGCTAAGTGTTCCATTTATTCTCATGAGAGATGGATTCATGTTGAATCACTACTCATGAAACATGGGTCAACGAGTTTGACTCAAAACCACACAGTTAAATCTTGATAGCAATATCACAATTTGACTTACTATGAAAATTATCTCCTACTTATCAAGGTGGAATTTCTAGATTGAAGTATCTAAATACCCTTAACAAGGCCACTCCTAATAGGGTGATCTAAATCCTTTAATCGGGTCACACCTAACAATGTGTTTTGTAACCTTTAATAGGGTTGGCTCCTAATAGGGCTCACTTTAGAAGTGTGAAAAATAGTAACTAGTTGCAATTGGTGGTTTTTCCAAATTGGGTTTCCACATTAAATGCTGATGTCTCTTGTGTTTATGTTATTTTCTTTATGTTTCTGCTATGTGCTAAAATGTCAACACATGTTTATGAGTCATTATATCCAAGATTTCTCAAGAATGAGGTCTTGAATGGTGTCTTTTATCTCTCTATTCATGGAGTGGAAGGGTTTGGAATTCTAGGCCTTCCAAGTCATATCAACACTCCACAATTGGACTGGTAACTTTTCACCATCCCTTGTCAATTCTAGTTCCATACCTTAAGAGATAAAGGTAACTCCCTTAAAAATGCATACATGCATGAGCAAGGAGTACCAACAAAAGCATTTGTTTACCTCTCTTTTTTATATTCCTACCAAATCATTATGAATTTCTTCTGCTAGGAAAGAGGCAAAATCCAAAATATTACTCATTCCAAACTCTTATGTTTGAGCCATAAGAAGAATAATAGAGCCTAGGATGTATTCCTCTTCATCCATCCCAAATATTTGGCAGAGGGAAAATTACAAAGCTTGAGCCCTAACATTGAAAAATTTCCTCATCAGTGGCTCCAAGGTAGTGGGTGTAACCAAAGCTAATGTACCAATTATGGTGAAATGTTATTGTAGAGGCCCTACTCTTAGTTACACTCTCTATGCACCATACCTTGCTTCAAGGTCATCCATGTCAATAATCTCATGCACAACATGGTTAGGGTTGAAGTTGAAAACCTCATGAATTAGTTTAGGAGAAACTCTAAATAAATTATCACCAACATAATTCTTAAAAAAACTAGTAATTGGATCATATTTCTTAGCCAGGTCATGCAGTAGATCACTATCAAAGAAAACCCCAGGGACTACTAATTTTCCAATATCAAACTCCCAAACATTACTTAAAGGGGTATCTAGTCTTCTTTTAGCAAACCATTTTTTGAACAATTTTAACCCTCATTGAAATCCGGACATCTCTCAAATTATTTTCTTTGTCATAGAGACCCTTCGCAACCACTAACCTATGGTTCTTTGGAATGAAACCTCTACTAGTTGTTATTTCATGCACAGATGGGGGAAATTGCTCAAGAAAAATGTCATGGAAAGACCTCTCGAGATAGTCAGTGTGTCTGGAGAATTCCTTTTCTAGACGCATTTTTTGAAAACTTCAAATTTTACAAAACACCAAATCCTTGACATTAGGAGGATGCAAATAACTTATTGGCTGAATTGTATCTCTTTTCAATTGAAATTTGTTGTAATTCACTGAACACCTAGTAAAATTTTGTACCCTAGCTCTAGAAAATCCTTGCATTTTGCATTTTGATAACCTTTCATGATTTTATGATTCAATTATGGTAGTATTCATGAATTATACTCATGTGTTAAGATCACAGAAATGAGCTCTGAGTGACATTAACTTCAGTTAGCCATTATTTCCATGTTGCACTCAAATTTGAATCTTACCTATTGATCTTATAACATCATATGACTCTATTTCAAAATATATATAACTAGTTTATGGATTTAAAAAAATTTGGTCACATGTCAAATAGGTTCTTCCCTACATTACCTAATGTTTATGCATCTTGATAATGTAGGCAAGCATCAGCCATTGATTTCTCTCTAAATCTATGATCGAGAAAATAAAGCATCTTTGTAGTAACATTTTTCAAAAGTGAAATCCAATTGGCATAATAACTCAACATCTATTTCCAACCTACCACAAGTCCATGCACCTTTGTTGCTATTGGTCTCACTTTTTCACATGTCAAATATGTGCTTCCACACTTTGTTTAAAACATGTGCAACTTCATCAAGTGGGAAAGTGTTGTTCATTGATTGATCCAAGATCAACAGTTGAGAAATCTAATATTATGGAAGACCATATAAGAATATTTAGCTAATAGAAGTAAGAAACCTATGGTATGGAAAGAGAACAACTGTCAACATTGATGGTTTATTTCACTAAGTGTAACACTGACATCATCGTGGACACATTTCCACATGGTGCTTCCCCAAATTTCTTAAAATCCATGCATCTTGATCAAACAAGCAAGCACCAGTCATGGATCTTCCTTTAGATGTATGGTGGATAGGAAACATATTAAAGTCTACTCATGATACTTCACTTTTTGTCACCATGGATAGGTGTCAACACAATGCTTCACTTCTGTATCTAAAACTTGAGTATCTCCATCAAGCAGGAAAGCATTGATCATTGATATGGAAAAATCAACAGTGTAGCAAAACTATGGAAAGAATGACCCACATTGCAAAGAGCAACAAATGAGAAAGAGAATAAGTGGAAAATTTCAAGACACTATGGCATGAAAAGGGTTATGTGTCATCAAGGGACACGTGTTGCTAAGGCATTTTCACACTTTTTTTAAAACTCAAGTATCTCCATAATGCAGGTAAGTGTTATTTTTTGATCTTACTTAAGATCAATGGTTGACAAAAACCATTCTTTTAAGCACATGAAATATGACTCTGATCAAGGATTTCTTAGAAAATAAAGGGTTTAATGATAGAAAATAAAGTCATCTTTTATGAAGAAAGAAAAACTTAAGATAAAATCCACTCCTAGGAAAATTTTAAATCACTAACTCTTTTGAAAACTAAGGCACAAAATGAGGGTTTTAACCTATCCTTTAGGAATTTGAACTAGGGTTTTGATTTAGGATCAATAGATCAACACGAAGGGCCTTGGTTTTTCTTTTATGGGAAATCATAAGGCACATACAAAAACCAAGCCAACAATGGCTCTGTATGGGGACATTGAATACACTGGATTCAAAATGAGGGCTCAAAATTTTTGGGAGAACTAGACCACACAACAAACTTTCCTTAAAGACTGACAACTTCTAAGAGAGAAATAGCAATGGGGAAAAAACTACGCATAGGAAACTATATAAAGATCAAATGATATACATATATATAGAAAACCTAAAGCTATTGTTCATGGAAAAATAGATATCTTTAGGAAACATATCTCTTCAAGAATTGTCCATGAACTGGCAATTCGAGATTTTCTCTCGTTAGGCCCTTTAGAAAATATGAGTCTTCACCATTTGTATCACAAATGTTGTATGGACCAAGCTAGATAGGGTCAAACTTACCATGCTTACCTTTATCTTCCATCCTAGAATTCCACATTAATACCATATCACCTATATCAAATTTCCTCTCAATAGTCTTCTTGTCATATAAATGCTTCATCTATGACTATAACTTGGCATTCCAAATAGAGGAATCTCTTCTTGCTTCTTCCAGTTGCAAGATATCATCTATCCTAAGTTGCACCTCATCAATGATATCATCTTCATAAATTTGAACAAATTTGTACATCTATTTTAAATTATTTTGTGGAATTCTAGCTTGTATGTCATAAACCAAATCAAAAGGAGCACATCAAATTTCTTTTTTCATAGTAACCCTATCAGCCCACAAAGCTAATGGCAATTTTGAATCCCAAACTTTCTTGTTTTCTCCTAAAATCCTTTTGATAATATTCAATATATTTTTTATTGCTTGATTATGTGGGCATCCAAACCTAGTTTCAATGTTATTTAGAATGAAATTAATCACTACTTTACTTGTTGCATTCTTATTAAGAATTTCTTCAACCCACTTAGTAAAGTAATCGATCACCACCAAGATCCAAGAATGTCCACCACTAGGCTTGTTTGAAATCGCACCAATGAAATCAATTCTCCATTTTTCAAATGGTTCCTACACTTCAATAGGTCTTAATGGTAGATTCCCAAAGAACTTTGACTTTCCACTAAACCTTTGGAAAGTATCACATGTTTTAAAGAACTCATGAGCATCTCTACAAAGTGTTGGCCACCAAAATCTAGCCCTAAGAATTTTATGAGTGGTAGTCTTAGCCATATAATGACCTCCACATACACCTTCACGCATACCTCTTAAAATCCTTTTACACTCAATTTCTTCTACACATTTCAAAAGGACCCCTTCCATATTTCTCCACCAAAATTGTCCCTACACTACAATATATATTATAGCTGGCAACTTTAGGGATCTTTTTTGGTTGTCTCTTAATCTTGGTGAGGATTTCATGTTTTGCAAGTAATAAATCACATCTCTATACCAATTAGAAGTATCCATATAAAAAAGATTATCCCTAAAATTATCATCAAATTGATTTATTTGATTTGCTTCTAAATTGTCTTCTATCATGAATTTGGCCAAGCCTTGACCTCTAACTAGTTTGGTGATCTAAATATCTATGTTAAACTCTTGTATTCTATTAATCCACCTACATCTTCTACCAGAAACCTCTTGTTGTGTAAATATATCCTTTATAGAAATAGTAGGGACAAATGCAATGACAATGGCTCCCATTAGGTAACATCTAAAAGCCTTCACCCCTTTCACCAGTGCATATGATTGTTTTTCATTTATATCATTCTTGAGTTCTATTGCCTATAATGATTTTCTAAAACATGCAATGAGTTGTTCATAACCTTGCTCATTTTTCTATAACAGTACTGCAACAACAATGTGAAATGAAGCAAAAGAAAATATATGGATTGGCTTATCATAATTTGGTGCCCTAAGAATAGGATAATCTTTAATAGCTTTCTTGATCTTCTAGAATGCAATGCTAGGCTCCCCATCCCATTTTATCTTAGATCCTTTCTTTAACATCTTTGATATAGGCCTACTAATCTCCACAAAATTAGTCACAAACCTTCTAAGAAAGTTAATTTTCCCAAAAAATGACTAAATTCCCTTAACACTCTTAGGCTTCTAAATTTTTTTTATTGCTTCTACCGTTTCAAGGTCAATCCTCACTCCATGCTTACCAACTAGATGACCTAACAACTTTCCTTTAGTAACACCAAAATTACACTTTCTAGGATTTAAAGAGATACAATACCTAAGGGCTATGATAAATACCTTTTCTAGATGCATGCAATGATTATTATCATCCTTAGAATAAGCAATTAGATTATCTTGATATATAGCCAAGAAGTTATCAATAATATTAGCAAAAGCCACATCCATAGCATGTTGAAAAGTAGCCCCAGAATTAGTAAGTGCAAAAAGCATCCTGCCATAAACATAAGTACCCCATAGAGTAGTAAAAGTAGTCTTAAACTGTTCTAATTCCTTAAAAACCACTATATTATAACCTAAAAATCCATCCATCATGGATATAAGTTAAAAGCTAGTGACCTTTTGTAACATGACTTCAATGTTTGCAAAACCATAGTTATCCTTTAATGAAAATATATTTAAATTCTTGAAGTCAACACACAATCATATGTCTCCATTTTTCTTCCTAATAGAGACTAAATTGGAGACCCAAGATGAATGTCTAATAGGCTTTATGATCCCTGCATCTCGTAACTTGACTAGTTCCTTTTTCATTTTGGGAGCTAGAGCCAAATTTATTGATCTTTGTTTCTGTTTAAAAGGTTTAGCATCTAGTTTCAAAGGGATTTCCTGCTGAAAGGGATATTCTCTATAAGCCTTTAGGTCATCATTACAAACACATGTCTATATTTTCATAACAAACCTATCAAACTCTACCATATTTTAGCAGATAATTTCTTACCAACATATACCTTCTTGGGTGTTTCTTTATTTCCTAAATTTACCTCCTCCAAATCCTTAGCATTATATTCATTGGAATCCACTTAGGACCTATCTTGGTTTTCAAAAAGAGTTTCTAGAACAACTAAACCCCTTGGAATTTTATTTGTTTTCAATTGTACAACTTCCTACCCAAAACCAATATCTTTCCCATTTATATTTTCTGCATAAGCTACACAATCAATTTCTTACCATGACAATACATTTTCACAATTCAAAAATCTCATAATGTCTTTATCATCCTCAAATACTTGCCACTTCTAGACATTATCAACAATAGAAGGCCTTGGTTGAATCTCAACTTTGGATATACCAGAAAATGTAATGTCATCACGCTTTATTGCTATGTTTGCTAAGAAATATACCATCTTTTTGTTAGTCCTATCTTTACAAGTTATCCCAAATACATCAAAATATTCAATCATATCCCATACGACATTTCTATATTATTTTAATCTTTTATTTTTTAACAAATAAACATTTCTTAGTTGAGATAAAACTAATTTAGAATCTCCTATAATATGTAAACTTTTTATCCCATGCTTGTGAGGTAGTCTAACTCCTAAGATAAAGGCCTCATATTCTTCTATTGTTAGTACACAGGAAACTCAATGTAAAAAAGAATTTTTATGTTGCCCCAGTAGGAGATATCAATAAAATACTTGCACTAGATCCATCCTTACAACAAGAACCATCAAAAACATTTCCCAAAAACCACCTTTGTCTATCTTTGTAGCAGCTTCCACTTCCATCTGAGATTTATGCTTATCTTTCTTCAAAATCAGAACCTCAGCTCAAAATGCATTGACATCTGTATTCACAAAAAATTTCATATCATCCTCTATCTCCTCTTCTATCACATATATACTCTTAGTCTCTCTATTTATTGACACTAAATTCCCTTCAATTTAGAAAGTGGCAAATGACAAATCTCATTGTAAACCCCCATCCATGGTAGCACTCCACTTTCCAGACAACAACATGACATACTAAGATGGAATATCAACAACCAATACACTCATAGTATGTTCTTTGTTAGGATAAGATGTCAACTTAAATGGTAAGGCATTAATAGTGCCTATGACTGTCACTTCTCTTTTATCAATCATGCAATTTCTTAATGTTTTATCATTTACTAAGATACTCAAGAAAAATGGCTCAACACTTCCTAAACACTAATTTATAGAGTTATTTAAAAACATCTGAGGGATTTAGGACACAACTACTTTAGTTTCATTGTATTTTACCTTTTCTTTATTTTCTTCCTTGGGATTATGATTTTCATTGCAATCATGTCTTATCTTTGTATCAGTATCTCCGAACCATGCTATAGCCTTATTTTGGTGTTCAAGAATTCTCAATAATTTAGACAAAGGGACATTGATAATGATTTGTGATAATACAGTAGTCATATCTATAGAAGAATCAAAGGGGCCATCAATAACCCTACTCCTTTTCTCATGATGTTTATCCAAAAAATTTACAACACCTTGATGATTATTAATATTTATAGCATGATTAGTTTTGGTACCTTCTCATTTAACTTCTTGGGAACATTATTTGGGGGTTCAAAAACCTTGGGACTATCCACCTTCTTTGGTTCCCATTTCTTACTGGTAACTTTAACTTTCAAAGAAGGGACTTCTTTAGGCTTCAGAGCCTCCCACTTTTTATGATCAATTCCTTTTATAAATGTACTATTCACCTTATCATTACCATCTTTCTGAGCCATGTTTCTAGTATGCACTTGAGCTATCATGTTAGTAGTAATTTGATCAATCTCTTCCCTAGAAGGCTTCCTTAATGTCACTTCTTCTTGGGTAGTTACCATATTACACACATTATATTCATCATCACTCTCATCAAAAAATACCTATTGTTGTATGTCATTCTAAAATTGCCTTTGCTCATTTACATCTCTATCATAATCTTCACAATCAGAATAATCATAATGTGACTCAAACATATTACATCATTCATCATTATTGTTTTCTTCACTTTCTTGAAATTCTTCTACCTCGGTTTGATTTCTTGGGAATGACAATGCTACTGCACAAGATTGAGGGGCATGGGGTAATTGACAAACAAAGCACCATGTGGGCTCAGTAGTGAATTCAATATTATCCACTAGATTCAGAAAAATTTTGATAAGGGATTAGGGGTCACCTTGTTATTGGTGTTCTTGGGAGGAGGAACATTACACTGACCATCCTTCCAAGTAGTGTTATAAGGGAAATTTTGCAATCTATTCTATCAATTGAAATTTTATTGATAAGGGATCTTATTATTAGTGGGCTTCTTATCATTCTTTACTTGAGGATAATTTAGACCCTTTATAGCATTTAGAACTTGACTTATCTCACTAGGCTCTTGCTTTTTTCCACCTACACTTTTGTGATCTTCCTTTCTATTTCCCTTATTCCCAAACAACCTATGATCATCTCTTTTTCTTTCTAACCTCCTTAAAATTCTCAAATTATTTTCTACATTTATAGCAATATTGAATGCATCTCTCAAAGTCCTAGGTTCTTTATCCCTAAGCTAGTATGTCATTTTACCATCAAAAGCATTCAAATAAGTGATCAGACATATCTTGTCATCAACTCAAATGGCCTGTATTAGCTTGTACATCCTTTTCTAAAATCTAGTATTGAATTCTATGATAGACTCATTAGGTAGCCTCTTAATGTTACTAAATTCACTTAGGATATAGCTTTGATTCTACTTGTCACCATATTATTCTTTGAAGCAATACTTAATATCCTTTCGATCAATAATGGATAGTTCAAGGAGTCTCTTGAACCATTCTCTAGAATCTTTAGTTAATGATTGAACAAATAATTTGTAATAACATCTTCAGCCTCAACCTCATAAAAACTCATCATATCAAAAAAAATCCTTAAATGGTCCTCACAAGTGATAGAATTATTCCTAGCAAATTTAGGCAACCTTTTTCTCATTTCTTGTCAGATGGGGTTAGGGAACCCAAGGATTCCATCAAAACATATTTTCCTATAACCCTCTAACTGAATAGGTCTACTTTTTAAGTCAATCTTAGGGTGATCAACAACATTTTTCTTACTATTATTTAAAGTATTGCTAGTACTAACATCACCAATAGATTTATTAAGATCTATTTTTTGTGAAAAAGAAGACAAGAAAGAGGCAAGTACCTTAGTGATATTTTGATTTGCATCATTAGATCCACCATTTACATCATCTTTAGACATAACTGCAAACTAATTCTTAGCTCCTTCCAAGAATTTAATCTTATTGTTCATATCAACTATATTTGCTTCACTTTTTGCAATTTCTAATTTCTTAGCCAAGACATCCTTCTCTTTCCTTTTCTTCTCCAACTCAATCTAAGAAGGTGACAATGAGTCATGGATCTAAATGATCTTTCAGGGTTCATTAGTCCTAATGCCAACTTTCTTTTATTTTCCTTTGTCTTGCATATCATCAACATGTTACACATTCCTTTTAACTTCTAATGTCTTGTAATTCTTGATTTTTTGTACCACAACACCCTCTTGGTTTGCGTCCTGGATTTATAGCAATTTTTTCTCTTATATCTTGAGCTACTCAACTTGACCCACAATCTCAGGCTACCAAGCAATGGCTACTATCTCATTTTTCTTCTTTAGTGCAGCAATTTCTCTAAGTAGTTCATGCTTTTCTTCATAAGCTTTCATGATCTTCTCTTCCTCTACTTTTGAAATTTCCTATCAATAGCCTCCTACTCAGCAACTTGCATTCTCAAGACTTCATTCTCATCAGGATCAAGAATGGTAAACTTAGAACTAGAGTTCTTCTCATCATTGAAACTCTTAGGCTCTAAATATTTAGGTCTTACTCATTCAAGAGAGTGATCTAACACGAAAGGGTTCCTACTATGCTGAAAAGGATCATTACTATTCCTATCATCTAGATTAAGTGCATCTAGTTGTGCAAATTTCTCCTAACATATCATTTTAGGAGTATTATAAAAATTGTCATCAAATAAGCCTAGATGAGATCTAGGACCTTTGCAAAAGGGTTCCCTTTCAGTAGTGGAAAGATAAACATTTTCTTTCCTTGCTAGTTTCTCTTGGGAATAATTTCCTTTCTTCATCTAAGCCCCTTTCACAACCCATTTCTTTCTTCTTTTAGGAGGAAGATCAATCTTTAACTTAATTGTTGGGTTTTTCTTCACATTTTCCCTTGTATTTTTCACACTTCCCATGATCTAAAACTTCCTTAAACCTAGCACTAGTTAAACCTTTTAAGTCACCACCCACCTAGGGGAAAAGAAAAATGCAATAAATTGATGGCCAAATTAAAATGTCATGGGATAATAAGGAGGAAGCTGACAAATAGGAAGAGACAAATCAGAGTTGGTTTTGGGAATACAACTCTTTCTAGATAGACAAGAAAATTTTGTACAGACTATCCATGTCAGAGTACACCTATGGTGTAGGGATTCATTCTTTTCTTTCAAATTCTCAAGGTTTGCCACTAGGAAATTCTACTAAAACCATAGGTAGTTTCAAGGATTCTAATGAATAGAACACTAAAAAAACTAAGGAAATTGTAGTGATTTAATGCATAAGCAAGTGCTTAGACAATATTCCCTAGTAGAGTCACCAATTTTAGTTAACTCTTTATTTAACAATGATTAATATTATCGGCAGACAACAAAATGTATTATACCTAGAGGTAGCTAGTACCCATGATTAGCATAATAAACTATATCTCTAGGCCAATAGCATGAAGCATAATGCTTCATACACTTCTAGCTCTGTAGAACCAAGGTGGGAGTACCTTAGGGATTTAATTAATTTTTTCACCCTTACCGTTAATCCCTTGAAGTATCAAATATGGTCCATTATCTCTAATACATGCAAAACAAACATGAACTACAATAGCTAACAATACTTCATGAAATTCCATAGATAGATGATGACCGCCCTTATACACTTGATAAAATTTTTTTGGTTGATTTAGATGTGAATGTAGAATGGAGATGTAGTAGTAGAATTTAATCTCATTTACTTCTGATTTATATGAATAGTTCCTTATCCATAGGGTAGAAAGTTAACTATTGGTAGAAGATCTAATTCAAATAAGTTGTAGATGAATTTATTAAATTGTAATCACCCATTTCCATTCTTATGAAATATCCCTTTCATAGACTCATAAACTCTACTGTTTAGTGAAGCACTTCCTTAACTCCTTGAATTAAAAGCAACAATAGAACCAATATACAATCTATCCAGATTGCATTCAATTAATTAAACCTTATTTTAACTAATCTCAAAGTATAAAAACTCATAAAATGGAGATAGAAATTAGTGACATGGCTATAGTGTAAATTTCCCTTTGTATTATCCTTTTAAAAGACTGATACAATGACCAATAGAAAATCAATGAAAAATCCCAAAATATTTTGCTGATTTTCTCATTTCTATATGAACGTCAGAGATTACACAACTTCAAATTAAACTCAAAATAACTACACCAAATGGAAAAATTGTACTTTTCTTGAGGAAAGTAAAATTTATACAACTTTTGGACCCTTTCTCTAGCCCTATAATCTCACTTATATAGTGTGTGATGCAAAAATCTTTAGGCATAGAGAACTAACAATTTTCCTTTTGACAAAGTCATTTATATTTTGCAAATTTCCACAAAAGCACAAAATTTGGTGTAACATAAAAAAATTTACATCACAATATTCCTTTTATGTGGGTTACTTTTCTATTATACATAAAAAATTGTCAAATGAATGATTTTTTCTTATATCACTCTGATTCTTCTGAGAATGTAGCTATTACGCTTGAAAGTGATGTGTCCTATTCTATTACCTGAAAGCTCACCTCTACTTGGGGTTATCATCATCTTCATCATGTACTATTAGAGTAATAGTTACCTTTTCATCTTCCTCTACCCCATCATTTTCAACAATTTGTTCTATAGACATAAATTGCTCATTCCACTCATTGAAATCACTATCATTAGGCCGATCAAAGTTTAGAGTTTCTATTTGTACCTTTATTAAAAAATTTCCAATAACTTCTATTTCAACAAGGTCTTTTTAATGGCTTTATAAAATAATAGCACTTTGACCAATTCTTCATTGGTCATTGCCCATAGTATATGCCCCTTTTCATTTACAACAATGTTCATTCTTTGTCACAATATTCCATCTAATTCCTTTTCTTTTATTCTATCAACCCTTTTGAGAGCACTAGGAAAAAGGTCAAACTTCTTAGCTATATACTTGGAGAGGCAAATTGTTATTCTTTTTTGAATAGAAACACATTTAATATCAAAATTCTCTAGCCTATTAAGTAGATCATAAATCTTTTCTATTTAATGACATGGTAACAAGATGACAGATATGCACATAGCAATAATGTCATTATTCCTTTCATCCCAGTTCTATACAATGGGTTTCAAATTATCTTCATCTCATTTTACTTCATCCCAAATAGCTACAATTCTAGCCAACTAATCATAAAATTTTGGCCTCTCAATTCTATCTACCAAGTACATAATAGCTTGAATAGTTTTTTCTTCATATTGATTAGTCAATTCTATATTCATTTCCCTTAATTTGTCCATTTCCTCTTCATATTCTTCTGCAATATAGAACTCAAGCCTCTGTGGGGTGTCTGCTATTTCAACAATTGGGGTTGACTTGAATTATTCAACTAGGGGCCAGGGGTATACAATTCTTGGCTTATTGGACTCTCCCATCATTCTCTTCCCAAGTTGCTTATCCATTTGAGATACCTAATTTTTCAGTAACTGTATTTGTTTTTCCCTTTCTAGGGTAATCTTTAAGAAACCTCCCTCTAGAAAAAGATATTAAATATTGGCAAATATTTCATTATTTTGAAAAACCAAATTATTTTTATTGGTGAATCCCTCAATTCTTTTAATTTTAAATATTATTTACATTGGCAATTATTTTGGAATCATAAATTTTGAGTAGAAAATATTGGCAAATCTCAATAATAATAGGGAATTTGCTAATTATCATGGAATATTACAAATCAAAATTGAAAATGTTTTATCTCATAGAAATTATGAGGATAATTACATTATATTTTAAATCAATAATGAAATCTAAATATTGGTGATATATCCCTAAAGTAACTAATAATTATGATAATTATTGGTGAATTAATTTTAATTTCATTGATAATATATAATATTTAGGTGAATCAAATCTAATCATGTATCAAATATTGTGGCAAATCTTTGAGTTTAATTTTTTTAATAAAATTAATTATTGAGTGATTTTAAATATTTTAGAACAAAATTTAATAAAAACGTGGTGATTTAGGTTGCATTAAATGTTATATTATTAGCCAAATTACTAGCAAATTTTTTTTCTAAAATTAGCCAATTTATGAATATTAGCCACTAAAAAATACCTTGCCCCTTTCCTCATAGGCCTTTAGGACTTCTTCAAATTTAGCATTAAGTTCTAAGAACTTACTCTCTTCTTTTCTAGACACCACATTCCCAAATTTTAACATTTTTGAAGTCATTCCAAAAATTTGTTGGCAAATCACTTCATCAACCCTATATATTGTAAGAGTAACAGTATGTTCTAGAAATTTCTTGCATTCTAGTTTTATATGTTTTCTCAATTGACCAAATTAATAGGGCTTGATGATCATCATTGAATCTGATTCCCCTATGTGCCTTTAGTATTTCTTCCTCTATTTTATATTGCACATTTTTCTCTTTTCTAATTGAGTCAAAGATCATATCATTAGCTATATCCTACTCAGGAAAAATTAGGACCCCTGACTCCTTAGCTAACTGCCTCCCAGCCTTAGGTGTTAGCTGGGCAAAAAATCCCTCAAAAATTTAGATTTTATCTCTTCCTCAATAATAGAATCTGGTTCGCCAAGTTGTTCTTCCTTTATTTTCTTACACACCTTCTCAAAATTTTCTATATTCTTTCTCCATAAAAATTGTATGAATGCCCTTGATTTTAAAAAAAAATCATCATTTATAAACTTCTAAGAAGCTTGAGAAATGATTGGGTCTATCTCCTTACCTTGATAATTAGCAATTGTGAGGTCTAAGGAGGGAACAAGAGGCACTTGAGGCACTCCTCTTTCCATGTCTCTAGAAGTGACAATTACATCCCCTTCTCCACCTATTTGTCTCAGCTGCTCTCTTAAGGATGCTTCATCCTCTACTTTGATTAGGGTTTGAGTTGGGGTATACTCTTCTATACAAGAAGATGATCCTTGTTCTAGTGTCTACCTCTTTGGAGAACTAGTTATAGGTGGGCTCTCTGGCCTTGGACTTTTGTGATGGGGAATCTATTATATGTTTTGTACTACTATGTACCCTGCCCTCTTTTGCAATGTATACTAACCTAGAGCAACTACAATTCTATTGTTTATTCATCTCTTCACCTCCACTGCTCTATCAAGATAGGCTTTAACATATGTATTTTTTTTCTCGTTGATTGTTTACATTATCACAACAAAATTATTCATCAATTTATGCATTTTGGCTCCCCAATATTTTTTTCATTCAAAGGGTCATAATTAGAGTCAAATGCATTAATGAATTCAAAAAATTTACTGACTACTCTCCATTTCTCTTTCCTCACCTCTTGTTCCTGTAGGGAGAAGATATTCCTAATAATATCTTCAGGGAATACACCTGTTGTGTAATAATTTTGACTTTTATCCTTTCCCTCAAAATATCAAAGAAACCATCTGGGTCAATGTACCTTACATGGGATTTTGCCATATTGTACTAATTCAAAAAAAAACTAAGATGTCTCCATCCCTTCCTCACAAAAACAAAATCATGTGCTAGAGTAACAACTAGGAAGAAAGTACCCTTATCCTTACCAATCATATATCTTTCCTCAATGGTTCCAATCTGCCACAACAATTCTACTATCCCTATCTTCAATGGCACATGGAAAGTTATAACATGAGGCTTCCCTAAAAAACCATATACTCTCATCACTATAGAAACATTATATGGGATTATATTCCCCTAATTATGACTAACCAAGAGCCCTTTTGCATGGTTTTGGGTCTAATCAATTCTAACAGTAACTGTGGGATTCTAGGGCTATCCCTTCTTAAAAGAAACTGAAGCCTAGATGAAACCTTATCAAACCTTACAAAACTATCATTGCTGGCCTCCCAAGTCATATTAGCACTACACAATTGGATTGGTAACTTTTAACAATCCCTTGTTAGTTCCAGTTCCATACCTTTAGAGAAAAAGGTAACTCCCTTAAAAAGACATACATGCAAGAGTAGGGAGTACCAAAAAAAGGGTCTATTTACCTCTCCTTTTGGTATACCTACCAAACCATTGTGAATTTCTTCTACTAGGAAAGAGATGAAATCCAAAATATTGCTCATTCAAAACTATAATGTTTGATCCATAATATGAACAATAGAGCTTGGGATGTATTCCTCTTCACCCATCCCGAAGATTTGGTAGAGGGAAAAGTACAAGCTTAAGCACTAGGATTGAAAATCTTCCTCATCAATGGCTCTGGGGTAGTGGTTGTAACTAAATGTAATGTACTAATTATGGTGAAATGTTGTTGTAGAGGCCCTACTCTTAGGTATGCTCTGTATGCATCATACTTTGCTTGAAGGTCATCCATGTCAATAATCTCATGCATAGTATGGTTAGGGTTGAGGTTGAAAACCTCATGAATCAGTTTAGAAGAAACCCTAAATAAATTATCACCAACATAATTCTTCACAAAACTAGTAATTGTATCATATTTCTTAGCTAGGTCAATCGGTAGATCACTATCAAACAAAACCTCGAGGACTACTAATTTTCTAGTATCAAACTCCTAGATATTACTTAAAGGGGTATCTAGTTTTCTTTTAGCAAACCATTGTTTGAACAATTCTCACCCAACCATGGAAATCTAGGCATCTCTCAAATTATTTTCTTTATCATAGAAACCCTCAACAACCACTAACCTAGGGTTCTTTGTAATGAAATCCCTACTAGTTGTTATTTCATGCACAAATGGGGGAAATTGCTCAATAAAATCATCATGGATAGACCTCTTGAGATAGTTAGTGTGTCCAGAGAATTCCTTTTGTGGAGGCATTTTTTGAAAACTTTAAATTTCACACAACACCAATTCCTTGACTTGAGGAGGATGCAAAGAACTTATCCACTGAAATGTGTCTCTTTTTTGTTCAAATTTGTTGTAATTCACTTAACACTTGATCAAATTTTGTACCCTAGCTCTAGAAAATCCTTGCTCTCTAATAACCTTTTGCAATTTTATGATTTAATTATGAACGTATTCATGAATTATACTCATGTATTAAGATCACATGAATGAGCTCTAAGTGACATTATCTTTTGTTAGCCATTATTTCCATTTTGCAATCAAATTTTAATCTTATTTGATGATCTCATAACATCAGATGACTCTGTTTCACACACAAAAAAAATTCTTTATGGATTTAAAATAGTCTAGCCATGAGTCAAATGGGCACTTCCCTGCATTACTTAAAGTTCATGTATCTTGACAATGTGGGCAAGAACCGGTCGTCGATCCCTCTCTAAATCTATGTTATGAAAAATAAAACATCTTTGCAGTAATATTTTCAAAAGTGAAATACAATAGGCATAATAACTCAGCATCTATTTCCAACCTTTCACAGGTCAGTGTAGTTTTGTTGTGGTTCATCCCACTTTGCCACATTCAGATAGGAATTTCCCTACTTTGTCTAAAACTTATGAAACTTCATCAAGTAGGAAAGAGTTGTCCATTGATTGATCCAAGATCAATGGTGGAGCAATCTCATATTATGGAAGACTATGTTAGAATATTTAGCCAATAGAATTATGACACTTGTAGTATGAAAAGAGAACAACTATTAGTATCGATGGTTTATTTCACAAAGTGTGGTGCTGACATCATCATGGATACATGTCCACAAGGTGCTTCCCTGCATTACTTAAAACCCATGCATCTTGATCAAGTGGGAAAGAACCAATCATGGATCTTCCTTTAGATCTACGGTGGATAAGAAACATATGGAACTCTGCTAATGGTACTTCACCTATTGTCACCATGGACAAGTGTAAACATAGCACTTCCCTACTTTATCTAAAACTTGAGTATCTCCATCAAGTGGGAAAGTTTTGATCATTGATCTGGAACAATCAAAAGTGCATTAAAACTATGGAAAGAATGACCCACATTGAAAAGAACAACCAATGAGAAAGTGAATAAGTAGAAAATGTCTAGACACCATGGCATGGATACAATTATGTGTCATCAAGGGACATGCATCACTAAGTCATTTCCCCACTTTGTTTGAAACTCGGGTATCTCCATAATGTTGATAAATGTTATTAATTGATCTTTCTTGAGATCAATTGCTTACAAAACCATTCTTTTAAGCATGGGAAACATGACTCTGATCAAGGATTTCTTTGAAAATAAATGGTTTAATCACAAAAAATAAAATCATCTTTTACGAAAAAGGAAAAACTTAGGATTAAATGTACTCCCATGCAAATTTGAAAACACTAACCCTTTTGAAAATTAAGGCATAGAATGATGGTTTTGACATATCCTTTAGGAATTTGAACTAGGGTTTTGATTTAGGATCACCAGATCAACACAAAGGACCTTGGTTTTTCTTTTATGGGAAATCATAAGGCACATACAAAAACCAAGCTAACAAAGAGCAAGAAGAGAAAAGAAAGACTTGAAGGGATATTGAAAATTTATTACTGTACTTTTAAGAATACAAATTAATAAACAATATTTCATAGCCAATGTATTATTTTACTTTTAAGAATATTTTAAAAACTTTACCACTTGTTGCACCTTGCATTGCATATTGTTTGAACATATCAATCTAAAGTTCTCTATAAACTTCTTTTTTTTAAATTTACTTTTACAATATTTAGGTGATTAAATAATATCATGTCAAAAATCATGAGGTTCATTAGATGGGGTTTGGGTAATGTTGGGAGTAAGACATATGGATTGGGGTTGGATGGATGTGATGAATGGGAGGGTTTAAACATTGGTAGGAGATGAAAGAGGATCTATAAGTGGGTTATTAGTGTCATACCAAGTAAGAAATAATAGTTTAAAGCTAATCTATTATTTTTATTTTAATAATATTTTAAAAACTTTACCTCTAGTGTTCTTGCTCCTAGCCTCACACCTCTAGTAGAACTAGTACTCTATGATGTTCTTGAACTACTTGTTGAACCCTACATTACATATTGTTCACATATCAATCTAGAGTGATCTATATTATTAAAAAAATTACTTTTACAATATTTAGGTGGTTAAATAATCTATGTTATCTTTTCCACTAGAGACCATTGCCATCAAATCATCTGTGAGTGTGAAATCTCCATCTCCATACGAATAATAATTATCCTCACAATATACACATGGATGAGATGACACTCCATACTCAAATGCCTCCATATCTATCCCATCACATATGTGCTAATAGCTAAAACAAAAATGTTGATTGGGCCCTAAAGACTATAATGATTCATGTGATGATGATGCAAGTTGCACAAGTAAGGATGACACTAGTGGTGTAGGTGACACAAGAGGAGATGAAACTAGTGGTGTAGGTGACATAAAATGATATGACACTGGTGATGCAAGTGATACTGATGGAGTTGTCATAGGCTATGATGATCAAGGTTCCATAGGTGATAATGATGGAGTTGTTGCATGTTGTGATGACCTTGGTTCCATAGGTGATGATGATGGAGTTTTCACATGTTTTGATGACCATAAAGGTATATCTAATGATGGTCAGGGTGCCAAAGTTGAAGGAAAACCACCTAACTATGAGCCATGTTGAATGATAGCATATGTCAATGATGCAACTGCATTAAGAGTCTGTATATCAATATATTCCTTTACAATTGATGGGAGAACAACATAAGACATGGTTTTTCATAATGTATGTATCCTCTCATTTTTTGGTACCACATTATGAGCCCTAGATCTATCCTTTACAGTGCCTCTCCCTCTACCTTGGAACTAACAAATATCAAAGTAATTTGGCTTTTCACCAAGTATGAACTCACAATATAGCTTTCTCCAAAAGTATAGAAGCACCTCAATTACTACATGATAATAGGTCAAATATCATATATGACATATCTAAAAATCATGATCTCATCCTAGCATGAGTGTACCAATGTATAGGAAAAGTTTTCATTGTGTGTAATAGGTGATGCAAGAGAATCCAATGGTGTAAGGGCAATCCTATATCCCCAAAAATATGATTAGTGTTACTTTTCATTTATGTTTCTTTATTTTTGGATACCCATTTGGGTCAAATAGAGATTCCAATCCTCATAGTTCCACTATTGGTTTTCTAGGTTAGTGTTTTTTAGCACCTTGGAATATGTTCCAATGTAAAAAAATAGGTTAATTTATAATTGAGCCATAATTATGATGCGTTAGAGGATGTAAGTTGGAGGGGTGATTATACTTATAATTTCAAGCACTTTAGAAAAAGAGTCAGGTCAAAAGGCTTTATGGTTTGAAAGTTATTATAGTTTTAAATTTCTTGAGACCCCTTAAGAGCACTTCAAAGTTAGATTTGAGTCAATAAATAGCATTGTACAGCCCAAAAAATGGGGGATGAGAAAAGCAGGTCCAAAAAGGCTATAGAGTGCTTGAAAAACTTTTCAAAAATTTAAATGATTCGTCAATCAGAGTTGTTGGTCTTATTTTTTACAATTCGAAAATTATGAAAAAAATTAGTGAAAATTTATTTAAGCCTTGCAAATTAGGGTTTTGTTTCTTATATTTTCAAACCCTTAGATTGCCCTAGTTTTAGAAAACCCTCAAAATATTTTTAGGAAAATGTTTTTTAATAATATACCATTTCACTTAAGGAAGGGCTTGCGCAAGAATGAGTTCATTTTTAATTTTGTTTAAACCTTACTTGGTTGTGCTTGGCTTGCAAAATTCTTAATCATTTTATTAGGAAATACCTTTGATAACACAGAGTTTTATAATCATTGATCTTGTTTAGATCAACAGGTATTACATGCCCACAATTTCAAGATGCAAGGTTTTTAAATAATGCAGGCATGCAACTTGGTGACACGTGGCCCTTACTTTTCTAAATTTCTAGAGAACCATAAAAGGAATCATAAGTTGTTAGAAGCTTTTGCAAGTTTGTCAGTTCTTTTTATGCACGTTCTGGATTTCCTATGATGTCATTGGTTGAGTTACTAGCAAAGTATGCCTTTATCACTAGGAAGCATCAACCATTGGTTTCTTTCAAATCAAGGGCTAGCACTTTCCCTCAAGATGGAGATGCTCATCAGATAAATAATGTGGGGAAGCATAAATTGGATAGGTGGCACAGTCTGACAAGATGGGCCTGTTGTTCTTAAGTATGAAGTTGAAATGTCTTCTGTGGCAAGTGTAAAACAAGTTGGAATGGTTGGAATTTTTATTCGTCACTTCAGCCAACATGGTGATAAGGATACATGATTCTATAACCGTTGATCTGTCAAGGATCAAAGGCCAGCGCATGCCTGCAATTTGAAGCTGTATGAGAGATGAATAATGTGGACAAGTGTTTTTTTGGATATGTGGCAATGTGGGGCCAAATTATGGAAGAATTTTGAGTCACGCTATGTGATTTACCAATTGTACTTAGCTAGAAATACTTATGATGTGGGCGCAAAAAGTGTCAAAAATTAATTCAGTAGTCAGATGAGTTAGAACACATGGATTGAAAGTAGTCATTTCATTGGCCCAAGTGGGTGATGTGAGCATAGAATGCAGAGTTGTTTTTGATCATTGATCTTATCCTGATCAATGAAGAGTGCTTGCCTGCAATTTAAACTTGAGTGAAGTTTAAACAAAGTAGGAATGCGCCATGCAGACACATGTCCATGGTGACATCTAAAATTTTAACTCAGAAGCTTTGCAGGGTATAATCAGTGTCGCTGTTGATCTTTTGAAGATCAACAACTGGTGCAAGCCCACAATTTGAAGTTGCTCATTAGATAAGAAAAGCAAGAATGCACCAGCATGACATGTGAAATAAATGATCTCAAGTACCTGCTCGCTCAGATGAAGATATGGGATCTACTGGCATGGAATGTTGTTAGAAGGCATGAACTCATATGGAGGTTTCCTATTGGTTAGTCTAACTAACTAGACTTCTTTCAAATATGAATTGTTTTGACTATTGATCTTGTCTTGATCAATGAACGGTGCTTCCCTGCAATTTGAAGATTTAAGAAATTTAAGGAATGTGGGAAAGTGCTATTGTGACACATAGATTTATTTTAAAAGCCATAAAACTTTTTTCCTTTTAAATCAAAGTTGTCTGATCTCATGAAAATCTACATGTAGGATTCAAATTTGGTTGCAATTTGGAGGTAACGGTTACTAAGAATAAAAATGATTCAGATTTCATGCATGTGATTTCAATGTATGAAAAGAACCCATGATCTCACCATTAATGAATCACCAAAGCACAAAAAGAACATCAGGGCATACAAAGTTTTTAGAGCCAGGGGCTCAAAAATTCTTAGCTAGCACTCTAGTAAAATTGTAGAAGATATCACATAGTGTAGAAGTGCGAGTTCTAATAGGTAAGTACTCTATGACTTTCTAAGAAATTCAAAGTATCTGCAAATTTCTAGGGTTTTATTCAAAATCCCTCCCCGAAAAGAGTTCACTAGGCAAATAGATTATTTGAAATATTCTATGCACGATGCTTTTCTTGAACAATTCCACTTATAGATACATGAAATAACTAAGGGGAGGGAACTCATTCCAAACCATCCAAGAGTAGTTGTAGCAAAAGGTTTTTATGACAAAGCTAATTGGGTAAGAGATGCCTAGGTTTCCATGGGGGGTCTGGAGTTATTTAAGAAATGGTTTTCAGAGTGAAAATTGGACACTCCTATGAGCAATGTATGGGAGTTCGATATTGGTAAATTAACAGTCCTCACAATTTTCTTTGATAGTGATTTATTGATGGATTTGGCAAAGAAATGTGATCCATTTATAGGGTGGGTAAAAAATCATTCTAGAGTCAATTTGTTTAGGGTTTGTCCTGAATTATTTAGTGAGGTTTCCAACCTCAATCCTAACCATGCCATACATGAAACTATTGACCTAGATGACCTTCAAGCAAGGTATGATGCACAAAGGATTTACTTGAGAACAAGGCCACTGCAAGAGCATACTGCTAAAATTAGCACTTTGCCTGTGATTAAAGCCAGTACCCTAGAGCCATTGCTAAGATGGAATTTCAACCCTAGAGCTCAAGCATTATATTTTTCTCTTTGCAAGATTTTTGGGATGGATGAAGCTGATCAAATCCTAGGCTCTATTGTCCTTGTCATGGCTCAAACTCTTTAATTTGGAATGAGTACTATTCTGGATTTTTCTACTTTTCTTGCAAAAGAAATTCATAATGGCCTAGTAGGGATAGCAAGGGGAAAAGTGGACAAACCATTTTGCTGGTATTCATTGCTCATGCATGTATGCTTGTATAAGGGATTCACCTTTTTCTCCAAGGGTATGGAACTGGAAACAACTAGGGATGGAGAAAGGAATCTAGTGTAGCTGTGGAGTGTAGATATGACTTTAGAAGCTATAGATGCTAGCTATGTGAGATTTGATAGATACATTGCTTCAAAGCTTAGGTTTATCTTGAAAGGTGACAGTGCCAGAATTCCACAAGCATTGTTGGAATTGGTTAGATCTAAGGACCATGCACAAGGACTATTGGTTAGTCATAATTGGGGGGATATAATGCCTTATAATGTTTCAACTATAATAAGAGTATATGGTTTTGTGGGAAAGCCACATGTTTTTCCCTTTCATGTGCCCTTGAAGAAGGGATTGCTGAGCTCTTATGGCGGATAGGCACTATAAATGAAAGGGAAATATCTAAGAAAGGAACCTTCTTTCCAATTGTTACTATAGTGCATGATTTTGTCTTTTTCAGGAAAGGGTGGAAACACCTTAATTTTTTTTTGGATAGATATAACATGTCAGAGTCTCATGCCAGATTCATTGATCCTAAAGGATTCTATGACCTCTTAAGAGAGAGGGTGAAAGCTTCTCGTGTGGTACATCAAGTTTATTATCCAGAGGATATAATCAAAAATGTTTTCACATTGCAAGAGAAAGAATTGAGGAAAGAAAGATGGATAGTATTTAGCAAGACCCTAGAATTCATTAATGCTTTTGACCCCCAATATAACCCATTGAAAGATAAGAAATACTGGGGAGATAAAATGCAAGCATTAATGAATAATTTTGTTGTGATCATCTAGACCATGAATGAGAAGAAAGCGATATATGTCAAGACACATCTAGACAAGGTTGCAGAGGTACAAAGAAGGATAGGCAGCAAAACTATGGTAGCTCCTAGCCAATATACATCGCAAAGAAGGGCAGTTTATTCCTTGATTCAAAATGTGCAATAGGCACCCTTTCATCAGAAGCCAAGGTCAAGAAGTCCATCTATGGCCAGCTGTCCAAAAAGACAAAAATTAGAGCAGTGGTCTTCTTCTTCTCAAAAAGAACAATAATCCCCAAGTGAGTCCCCAATCTAGATAGATGATGAAGCATCTCTAAGGGAACAGCTTAGACAAATGGTTGGAGAAGGGTATGTGATTGTTGCTTCTATAGATTTGGATGTTGGAGAGCCACAAGAACCTTCTACACCTTCCTTGGACCTAACCATTGCTAATTACCAAGGTAAGGAAATTGATCCAATAGTTTCCCAAGCTTTTGAAAGGTTTATTAATGATGAGAATTTTGTAAAGTCTAGGGCTTTTGCTCAATTTTTGTGGATATTAAACATGAGCAATTTTGAGGAAATTTGTGAGAAGATCAAGGCAGAATAGCCAGAAAAACTTGATTTATATTTTAAGGAAGAGGTAAAATCTAAAATTTTGAATGATTTTGTCTAGTTTACTCTTGATGTTGGGAGGCAAATAGTTAGACAGTTAGGAGTCCTCCTTCTATTGAAATGGGATATTGCAAATGCCATTGTTTTTAATTCAGTAAGGAAACAAAAGGATGTTCAACTGAGGACTACTAAAGAAATACTACAGGTTCATAGAGGAGTCAAATTTAGTTATGATCACCAAGCCCTTGTTATATGGTCCATGGAAAAAAGGGAAAATACCAGAATGCATGAGATTCCCAATGCAAAGCATACTGGTGCATTGATAGTTTTCAGGGCTAGTGAGGTAGGTAGTAAGCAGATAATAGGTATGGCCTTAGAAATGTTAAAATTTTGTAGTGTTGTATCTAGCCAAGAGGAAGATAAATTTTCCCAACTCAATGCTAGGTTTGAAGAATTTTTGAAAGTATATGAGGAAAGGGGTATGTAGATACAATCACTGGAAAAAAAAGTATCTCAAATGGAGAAGGTCCTTGGGAAGAGAAAAGTAGGAGAATCTAGCAGACCTAGGATTGTATACCCTTCTAGGCCACCTATTGAACCCTTCAAGTCCACTCCAATTATTGAGATACCTGATACTCCAAAAAGGCCTCAGTTCTATACCACAAAGGATTTTGAAGAGGAGAAGAATAAGTTGTATGCAATGCATGTAGAGCTTAACAATTAGCATGAAGAAAAATTGAGCTAGGGTATCATGTATTTAATAGACAGGATAGAATGGCCCACATTTTTTGATCAATTATCAAGGATTTCAGCAATCAGGGATGAATTGAAGCAAAATGAAGCTATATTCAGACCCACTGTATAGAAGTGGATACAGAGAAGTTCAGATATCACTGCTATGTGTAAATTTGTTATTCATCTAACATATCATCAGATAGAAGGAATTTTTGATTTACTAAATAAGTTGAAAGGTTTTGATGATAAGAAAGATTCTTTCTATAGAAGATTAACTAATTGTTTTTCCAAGTATTTTCCAAAAAAATTTGATTTATTCCCTTGTGCTCTAAAGTCAGTTGATAAAATAAAGGAAAAGGAAGAATGGAAGAGGGAGCTAGATGAAGCTTTCTACGAGAGAATAAATAAGGTTATAAATGAAATGGTCCATTTGTTGTGGGAAATGACAAATGAAGAGTTGGTAAAAATATAGTTATTCTATAATATCATCACAAATGATTTTGTTGATATAGAGGCAATTGCTAATTCCTTAGTAACTATACAAAGAGAAGTTCTAATTTTGACTAGCCCGAGGACACTATCTACAATAAGTGGAAGGAAGAATTTGTCTATAGAGAAAAAAGAAGAAGGTGATGAGGTGGAGGATGATGATAAAGAAGAGAGTACAAAAGTAGAAGCCATCTCTGCTACTAATGATCAAGACAAAGAAGATCCTTAGGTAGCGGGAGATGACTCATCACTATCACATTTGATGGCCACCTATCTCAAGGAACTAGAACACTAAAGGAATCTAATCAAAGTATTCTTGTCTTTCCAAAAGGAAATAAAAGAAATGGGCCCACAAAGGAATGTTTGATGTATTAGCCTTTCTATTATATGCATTTTGTCTTTTGTTATAGGTGTATGTAAAAATCTTTTTTGATAGACACTTGTCTGTCACATTTGCCCTTTTCTTGTTGCAACTCATGCCTATATAAGTGAGTTTTCAAGGCAATGTGATGGTCCAAATTTTGTACAATTTTAAGTCTTTGAGAGAATATAGTTGGTCCAATAGTGTGTAGTTGTTTTGAGTTTATTTTCTAGTTGTACTTTCTGAAGATAAATTGAAATGATAGAACTAGCAAGTTGTTCTGGGCTATCCTTTGAATTCTATTGGTCATTGTATTAGTCATCTGAAAGGATAATACAAAGGGGTATTTACACTATATTTGTGTCATCAATTTCTATCTCCTTCTTATGGGTTTTTTTACTTTGAAATCATTTTAAATAAGGTTTAATTTGGCTAAATGCAATTTAGATGGGTTGTATGCTGATATCACTATTGTTTTTACTTCAAAGAGTAGGAAACCATCCTTTGGTTTTGTTGAAGTTGGATCCAAATGGTTTACTCATGTAGCTGATAATAGGAATTAGTTGATTCTTATGTTATATGTGTGTTATCATTCTAGTATTGAACATTTTGTTGTTCAGTAGTTTTCAAACACCAACAAGAGTCCCATATCAAAAGTTATGCCTCCCAAAAGTTGGACTGCCATTTTTTAATTCTTCTAATTTTGTACCAACTTCTAACATGTTTTCTAGAACCTTATGTTTTGGTGGTGGATGCAAAATGGAATATTATAAAATTTATTCCAAACCCTAAACCTAATTTGGGTTACTTAAGGTCATTTTTAGCATTGTAAATGCAATTTTTTTGGTGGAGTTTGGGAGAAAGTATTGTGAGAAGGGTTTTTTCTCCAGAATCTGATAACATTGTAAGCCCATAGGGCATGTCATGGATTCTATTCTTGTTGGATTTAATGTACTAGCATATCACTTCCAATAATAATATTACCTTTTGATGTTTTGTTCATTTTATCTTCAGTTGTTCCCTCATCATAGGGAGTTGCTAGATATAGGATTAGTGAAAAGAGAACATATAGTACCTTTCTTTATGTCTTTATCATTCACTTTCTGATATGATAAGCTATTAGTATAAAATATACCAGACCTATCCCTTCATGTACCCCATTTCATGACATCCCTAGACACCTCATTTGCATGTGTGTATTCTCTAGGGTTTGAAGATGACCTTAATCTATTGACCATTTGGTTATTATTAGCATTATTTGGTGAGAGAGGACCTCTTGTGTAGTACTTAAATGATGTAATCATATGTGAGGAGGGTTCATAGGAGGTGGTGAACGTGCAATAGGAACATTAAGTGGAGGGTTTTGTGGTTGTGTGGGTGGAGAATTTTGTGATTGTCTGTGTGGAGGATTTTTTGGTTCTATGGGTGGAGGATTTTATGGCTATATGAGTGGAGTGTTTTGCAGTTGTGTCATGATGGGTGGAGGGTTTGATTGTGTAGCAAGTGCCCTTTCTTCTCTCCATTTTTTCTTAGATTCTTTGATGCATCTATATTAAAAAAAACTAAAATAATTACAAAACACATAAATTAAAAAACCACATTACAATATAAATTATGAATATAATGAAGACTTACCTCAGTTTCAGATTACCATGGATGGAGATCTAATCAAAATTCATTTTTATTGCTAAACCCAATCAGGTTTTGGTGTTCTCCTCCATAATTTATGTTATTGTTGCCATTGGAGGGTATAAAAATGTTGGATTTGAGAAAGTACTCAAATCAAATCCACAAGCCCTCAAATCACCTCCACGTAAAAAATCGATCACAAAGAAGAAAAAGACAAGAAGAGGCAAGGGTTTGGTCTAAAAATAAGAAAATTGCATTCTTAGATAAAATGTAAATTGTTGTACTATGTGATATGAAAATACACTAGGAGATCCTATTTATAAAAGGCCTCTAGGAAGCTTCTCTAATGATCTAGAAAGTGTTAGGAGATAAGCATGACAACACAACATACATCCACAAAAGGTGGATTATCTTCCACATAAACAAGAGGATAAGTATGACTAGATAAGAACAAACTCCTATGTTGTCATCAACTCCTAGATAGAAAGTAATAACTAATTCAATTATCCTCAGTAAACTTAAGTAAATTGTAAATAATAATTATTTACTCTAACACCCCCCTTAAGTGCAACCTAAGGGAGTGCACTTAAGCTTAAAAAAGCTAAGATGAAATGCAAAATGGGTCTTGGCAACTAGACCATGTTAGGTACCCATGTACAATGCAAAGAAATGCAGCCTTTGAAAATTGGAAAAGAGGGAAATCCTCATGGGAAAAACCCTCCCCCAAAAAGAGGTAAGTACAAACATGTAGATAAAACATGAAGGAAGGAAGGAAGGCCTCAAAAAGACCCCCCAAGGACAATGACTAGAAATCGCTCAAGAGACTCTCTCAAAACCTTAAGTACAACTAGCCCCCCCATGAGAAGAGACACCAAAGCCTCCCCAAAATGATGGAGTCCCTATAGAAATAATTGAACCAATAAAACTCTAATGCAGAAGAAATAAAGATACAAAACAAGGAAACCCTAGAAGGAGAGGTGAAATTGGAAGGCCAAACTAATGATGAAAGGAGAAAACATGAGGATCCTGAATGAGAATCCCCAATGAAAATGTGTTGACACTACCATGAAAGAGGAGATAAGTGTATTCTATAGAATCTATAATAGGTGCACTTGGAGGCTTGATGAATGGAGTTGGAGGGTCAGGAAAAGTGAAAGAAGAATCCTTCTGAATAGAAATGGCCTCAACTAGATGCAGTGTGGGAGTCAAACCAATGATCTCAAGAACAATACAAAGGTTCAAGTATCTTGATTGCACCACATGATGCTCTTATGAATGAGAAGATTTGTGTTGTAAAAATAGAGATGGTGGACTGAAGCATGAGAAGGTGTAGAGGTGGGTGATAGGATCAATTGTCCCTGTAGCAATAGGGCCTCATGTTACACTATATTGAATGACAATTGAACCTATAGTGAACTCAACTATCTTCCCTAATCCACTATGTGCAATTTGAGAAATGGAGAGAAGGTTTGCAGATAGAGATGGAACATATAATACATTATTGAAGGTGTCATCCTAAATGCTAACTGAACCTTTCCCATATACTAGTAGGGCAATTTTATTCCTCATTAAAATATGAGGAATGGGAGAAGCCTCTAGAGTAGAGAAGACACTATGAGAAGATGTCATATGGTGAGAAGTACCTGAATCTAGTATCCAAGGGACCTATGAAGGGGATGTAATAGATGCTCATAATGCATGACCCTATCCAAAATATGATGTAGAGGAAAATATATGGAAGAAGACTGAAAGGTAGACCCCTATGAGGTAGAAGAGGATAGAGAAGGAATAGTGCTCTTCTAAAGAAGAGCTTGCAAATCTGCAATCTATTTCTCATAAACATTAGATCTCTTCTGAAAATAATGTGCCTCATCATGAGATCTTTTCTCACAATAGGAATATGTAGGAGTCTTAGTCTAATTTTTCTCCTTCTTCTTAGAAGAAGAGGATGGACTAGTAGGGTGCTGAGAAGAGGAATAAGATATCTACTTCGGCTTCTACTCCTATGTATCCTTGGAAAGCAATGCCTATGATGGTGAATCTATATGTCAACCAATTATAAAATGTCTCAAAAGAAGGCATCTAATGTCTATTATCCAAAGCATCCATAGTGGAGTAGAAAGTGTAAGAGAAGATCTAATACTATTCTCACAACTTTGAGAGTATAAAAAAGATACACTCATCATTTGTTTTGTTTTTCCCACATCCATACAAAACTATACATAGAGATTTGAACTTCATCAAGAAGTCCTCAATGATGGGGAAGCTAGTTGGTGACAAAGAAGTCAACTCTACATCATGTTGCAATGTCTGCAACTCATTCAATATGCCAAAAAAGTTGTACAACTTTGTCCAAATAGCCCATGGAGTGGTCAAACCATCCAAGTGAAATAAAAGACCATTTGAGATGTTCAGTACAATCAATCCCATTGCTTCATCCATTTTGTTCTTATATTAAAGAACCTCAAAAGAGCACTACAAAATATGTTGGTTCTCATCCAGACATGACCATAAGCCTTGTGACATGAGAAGCCTAGTCATTTGTTCTTTTCAAGTGTGATAGTTGTGTGGTGTGAGCCGAGTCACAAAAGGATCCAATATTGAGAGAATAAGATAGAAGCAGAATGGTCTATTCTAAAGTAAATTACAGAAAAGAAAATACTTGCCCCCACAATGTATAAAGATATCCCTCAAATACCAAAGAAACAACTATGGAAAGTACAAAATGGAGAAAAGAACCTGGATGCTAGATGTAGAGAGGGAGGGAATGGAAGCCTCTACTTCAACACCAAAATAGGAACTCAATATTACTCCAAACTAATTATAGATCTAAAATGCAGACAATAAATCATGCATATTTTTAAAAAAAAAATTGAAATATGCATCCATATGAGCCCAAATGAAGCCTTTGAAGGTGCCAAAAATAGGATTTTCAAGTTGTAGAAAAATTCAGGAACAACAATGTCAAACTTCCTACACCAATGTGTAGATCATGAAATTAAAAACAAAAAAAATTGCTCAAAAAAATGAGTTTGTATGAGGGAGATATCACTATTTGAAAATCACCTTTGTAGTTATTTTTCTAAATCACCACTGTCACACCTCCAAAAGATAGAGAAAAAAGCCCAAAAAAGTCAAATCTATTATGCCAAATCCTCTTTCTCCTTTTTCTCCAAATACTAAACAAGCTACAATAGATTTGGTTCTAATACCATGTTAGATTTCAACAAATATGCAAATCAAATCCATAAGCCTTCAAATCACCTACACGTAGAAAACCTATCACAGAGAAGAAAAAGACAAGAAGAGGCAAGGGTTTGGTCTAAAAATAAGAAAATTATATTCTTAGATAAAATGTAAATTGTTGTACAATATGATATGCAAATACACTAGGAGAGCCTATTTATAAAAGGCCTCTAGGAAGTTTCTAGAATGAGCTAGAAAGTGCTAGGGGACAAGCATGACAACTCAATGTACATCCACAAAAGCTAGATTATCCTCCACATATACAAGAGGATAAGTATGACTAGATAGGAAAAAACTCTTGCGTTGTCAACACATCCTAGATAACAACTAATAACTAATGCATTTATCCTAAGTAAACAAGTAAAGCATAAATAATAATTATTTACTCTAACAAAAAAAACCCTCAAACATGGGCAATAGTTAAGTTATATATTTATAAAACCTAATAAATCTATTAAATAATATATTTCAAAAAACTCGATCAAATTTTACAAAACCTGATCAGGTTTTTAGGAATATATTATTTAATAATCCAATTGGGTTTTAAAAAGTATAATGCCTAGGCTTGGATACCAAGCCTGTCTGATATTTCACTTTTAAATAACCTAATTAGGTTATTAAAAAAAAAGATATTATGGAGAGGTATCAACTATTTTTTACAATAACTTGGTCCACACACCCCTTAAGAGGACTATTTTGAAGGTACTAGAAGAAAACCATCAAGATTTCAAAATGAGAGGTACCCAAGCTTGACAAGAAGAATTTCCTTGCATGGAAAGATCTGATGAAGCTACACCTAAGAGGTCTTGGAGACCATGCAAAATCTACCATGTCCACTGAGTGTGTCAATACTATTGAAGCCCTAACTACTAATTATCTAAAAAAGAAGAAAGAATACAATCAGGTAATATTGGAGATTGCCTCTACCCTAAGTTATACTGAGTTCAATGACATAAAGGGTTTTGATAGTGCAAAGAAGATGTGGGATTCTCTTCACACCATTTATGGAGGATGTTGACAATACAGTCATGTTTTTTATTATTGGCATACAATTATTTAGATTGTAATTATCTACTTAGCATATTGTACAGTTAATAGTGTTAACCAAGCATATCAACACCTACTGAGTTCTACAATTGCTACTGAGTCCAAGAGATAGTTTTTAGTTTGCACCGAGTAGTTACTAATATGATGATGATCAATAGTATCAACTAAGTATCTCATTGTATGTCAAGTTTATCAATACAAACTAAGTTATGTAGTGCTTACCGAGTTCTCAATTACAAAAATGAGAATCTAGTGTTGACCAAGCCACTCAGTGTTAACCAAGTGATTCAATTTATATGTCAAGTTTCACAATATTCACCAAGTCACCAATTTAGATCAATTTCAAAACTACTTAGAAGTGATTAGTATAGACTGAGCCTCTATGTCTAGCAAGTGCATGATGATGTCATGCATTGATAGTAGATATTGAGTATGAGGACCTCACTGAGCTAGTCTTTAGAACTTGAGTTCCTACAATGTGGGATGACTTTGTGCATTTTGTGTAAACCTATACTATGGTCAAATTTGTAATTTGTAAATTGGAGTGGTATATATGTAATGTATTGTATCACATCCAAATGTAAGAAGTACTAAGATATCAAGTAGAGAAGTGTAAAAAAGTGAAATGCAAAGGCTACAAGTAGTACAAGGAGTAGCAAAGATTTATCTATCATAGAAAGGTAATTTTTAACACTCAAAGGTATCCTTTCAGAAAACCAAGTTGCAGATATAAGCTATTGTTTCATCCTAACAGGTAGATCAGTAAAATCCTTTAATAAGGTAGACCTAATAGTCTTATGTAAATCTATTTACTGAGTACATACTTCATTGTATGTTTATAAATTCTTTAGCAAGGTGGACCTAGTAGTCCTTATTGCTCCTAATAAGGAAGATCATTAGAAGTGATCATTATAAGTCTTAATAGGCCAACTTTATACCACAGTACTAAAACTTGTGGGTGTCATCCCTACCCTAGTTTTAGTTTCTATTTGTAAGGTTTCTAGGTCAAAAAATTATGTGTCAAAAGTGTTATGTGTACTTTAATATTTTCAATTTCTCTTAGATGTTATTAGATCAGAATGCATATTGCTAATTAAGGATTATTTTTTATAAGTTATTGATTCACCCCTCCCCTCTTAGTAACTTAGCCTATCATAATATTTCCAACAATTGGTATCAAAGCTTTTGTGGTTCTCATAGAAATGTTTAGTAGCTTAAGCAATGATCAAAGGTTATGGAGATATTAAGACTTGACAAGGCTATTGACAATGAGAAGCTACATTTGGAAATAGCTATTGCAAAACACAAGAAAGAAAAGGAGAAACTCTCTCAATCTTTGAAAAGAAGAAAGGATCTTGGTATCCAAATGAATAACCATCTATACATTGAAAAAAACATTTAAGACATTCATTCAAAAAGAAATCCAAATGAATCCAATGAAGCAATCAAAGAACTATTAGAAAAGAATGGTTCACTTCAAGAAGAAGTACGAAAACTAAGAAGAGAGCAAGAAATTCAATCAGTAAGACTATGTGAAATTATGATAGAGAAAACATTAAAAAGGAAGAAATAGAAGGAAAGAATAATGAGATTCAACATATATCCCTTCAGCAAACTAACTTCATTAATCATCTCACAAATAAAAATGAAGAAATCATGAATCTAAGATCAAAAAATAAAAGGTTGTTGAATGATTTAAACACTGAAAGGAAAACCAATGAAAGGATGATGAAATCTAAATAGACATGTATTAGGTGAATGAGCAAAATCACATTAGACAAAAGAGTAAAGTACGAATTAGATATCTAGAAGAAGGTGAATCATCCAAGCAAGGAGCTCAAAAGGATCAAAGACCTACTTCTAGTCACTATGATAAGATAGGTCATACATCAAACAAATGCTAGAGTAATAAGAAACCAAAATTTAATGGAAAGTGCTATAGTTGTAGCCAGCATGGTCATAGGGCTAATGAATGCAAAGAAAAATCTAAGTTTGAAGGAAAATGTCACAATTATAAGAAGCATGGGAACAAATCCTTAGAATGAAAAACTAAGATACTGAACTCAGTAGAATAGATTGTGAAAGCTATATTTGGTTTGGACTATAACACTTGGTGCATTTTTTGTTACTGTGGAGAATTTGGACATATTGGACGAAATTGTGTGAAACATCACATGAGGACAAGAGACACTATTAGAAGATGTTTCATTTGTAAAGAACTTGGTCATCTTGCCAATAACTATATGAATACTAGAAGAACTAAAGATGAAAAGAAGGAAAAATATGATAACATCAGAAAACAAATGAGACAACAATGGGTTCCAAAATCTTCTAAGAATGCAAGTCAGAGCAATGATGAACAAGTCCTTCAAGAATTGGGTAACTTTAGTATTTCCACTTGATCTCTCATAGGAGAACTAGAACTAGGATTATGAAGATATCTCACATTAGTTTTATTTAGTAGAATGAAAGATCCAAATCAACATTCAAGATGCAAAGGGATAACCATTACCCAGTATGGTTAGGTTGCAAACCTTGCTGAGTGTGGTCAAGTTGTAAGACCCTACCAAGAAAAGTTGGGAGTATCAAAGCTTTTTACGATTACTGAGTTATGAATGACTCATTCAAGCATTCAATGCAAACTAAGTGGATGATAGTCTATCATTTGAAGTAAACAATCATACCAGAAATTTATGGAAAATTTTGATAAAAAGGGGAGAAATCAAAGTCATTTCTCACTACAAATTTTTGAGAGCTATCTATATAGAACAATCTTCTAAGAATTCAAGAAATTTGAGTGAATTTTTATTTAATATTTTCATATTATCTCAAACCCTATGAATAAAAAATTTCATCCACTAGTAGCAAATCAAAGAAAGGATCTAGCATGTTAGTTTGAGGCATGGTGTGGAAGGCAAGAGATTTTAAGTTGAGTCCTATCGTCATTGAAACCCTAGATCCAAGTGAAGCTCAGTCACAAATTCCACCGAAGGTACTATTAACCAACGATATCTATTCACATTTTTAAGTGTGTTATTCAAGATATTGGAACATTGGAAATGGATGAATCCCTGGAAAAGATATGTGTTAATGGTGTGTTGAAAATGGAGCATCAACATCTTGAAACAAAAGGTTTAACTCACAGTTCACATATGCTATAGGATTTTTAAATCAAGTAGATGAGATATATTCTTAGTTAAGTACACAATGGCTAGCTATGGTTGGATCAACCCATTTTTATAACCAAGAAGATGATCCATAGGATCACTCACCTTCCTATGTTGGCAAAAGAAAAAATGGCCAAAACCTTAAGTCAACTCGAATTGGAGAAGAAAATCCTTGCCAAGTGGGATGGAAGGGGAATGAAGATCAGTTGTGTCATAGATATGGAACTCAAGATTGGGATATATGTCATCTCTCACAAGATTTATAGCTCTAGCAAACTAAACAATGTGTCATGTGAAGCAGTAGATTTAGCATACAAAGTGGTCAAGAATAATTTGTCACTTGAAATTGATGATTTAATGTTGAACCAATTCAACAAGAACATGGAGAGAACTTCTAAGAAAAATCCATGTACATTCAGTTCACTTTTGACTTGTCTATTTTTCTATGTACAAAATTTCTTCCCATCTAAAGGTACATTAGTATGGACAAAGGATGTACCTATTTTTTATTAGATTAATGAGTATATGGCTGAATTGGGAGAGAACTATGCAAGTATTATGGACAAATACTTTGATTCATTCAAAGAGAAGATGAATAATACATTCAGGATTGCAAGAAATTAGTGGATGATTACAAAGATGATGTTTGTTTTAGTTGATAGTGACAAAGTATATATTAAGGTAGTTAGACCAAGGATATTATGGGTAGAACCTCTTAGTTATGAGGTAAACATAGATGAAACCAAGAACATAATTAAGGCACTTTTTAATGAGATTATAGACCCTAAAGCTACATATTTTGGTACTTATCATGAGGCAAAGGTTAGAATTGAACTTGAAATCAAACTCCCTCAGGAAATCAATGGGGAAAAGAAGAGAATTGCCAAACTAAAAACTAGTTCCACTCTTTTGTTGACTAAAGGTAAAGGTGAAGATATAGAGGAAGGTGAAGAGAAATCAGAGGATGAAGAGCCATTGAAGAAGAAAGGTAAGGTGATTATTACCAAGTCTGCCAAGACATCTACTAGTGTGTTTACAAGAAGATCATAAAGGAAGAAAGAAGATAAAGGAGGAGATATAATCTTCAAGATACCTCCACCCACCTCCTAGGAAAGGGTAAAAGAATTAGAATCAAGAGTTGTTATAACAAACATCAAGGCACTAAAGTATGAGACTAGGATAGCAAAGGAATAGAAGCAAATAGAAGACTTGGTAATATCTAAAATGGGAAAATGAAAATAATCCCAAGATCATCTTACTCATTAGATTCCTAATATTTTAGTGGAGAAGATTAAGCCAAGATGGTAGAATGCCATGAAAACTACAAAAGACATATATGAGAAAAACCTAAGGAAACTCATGTTGAGTTTGAATGACAAGGAGGTAAAGGAATCTCTAAAGAAAAATAAGAAAAACCTTACTTTGAGATTCAACACTTGTCTTGTGCTATGTAATGACTTTGAAAATAAAGTAAGGAATCCTACAAACACTTGAAAGAACATTTATCTTCTTCATAAGTTGAGTGATTTTTTAGTGCATGTTAGTGATAAGTAGGATGATGAACAAGAAAAAGATGAGGAAATTGATGATTAAGTTACACATTTTGACAATGTAGATCATGAAGAGGAAGAATAGTGATAGGAAGCTATTGAGGAAGATTTACTAGATGTTCAAGATATTAAGGAGACTGACCCAAAAAAAAAAATTATAATGGTTTTAGCCTCAATTCCTCATTCTCTGAGCAAAATAGTGACAACATAAATTCTAGAGAAAGCTTCAATCGGATTCATTATGACAAACATAGCTAGCACAAGTGCTCGATCAATTTTTGCACCTGCCCAACTTAGTACTTCATTTACTGAAGTGACAAGAACTTCATCTACCAAGTAGAAAGAACTTCCCTCTACATCAATTTTGGTAACTCTAGGTATTTTTACTATTGGTATTTTAGAAATTAGTGCAGTATCTACTTTTTCAATTAGTCCTACTATTTCTACAATTTTTTCCATTCTTAGCAAGCAATAAATAAGTGAAAGGATAGTTGAGACCAAGCCTCAACCGAGCACAAAATTTTTGGGTAAAGGAAAAGAAAAGGAAGAAGACATTGATCTTGATGAGGAGATTGTTATGCCTAACTAGGATATTACCAATCTCAATCCTAATCAAATGTAAACATTTGGAGAACTTTTGTAAAAGAAAGCTAAGCAGAAAAGGCTTAGAGAAGAAAGAATAAGGAATTTCAAATAATAAAAGATGCAAAGAATATCCTTGTTGAGGCTCTAAATATAGAGGTTGACACATCTCAACCAATTTTTATTCAACTAACAGAGGCAATTCATAAATTTGATGAAGATATAAATGGTTAAGACAAATTGTTGCACAAAGCTAAGAAGAAATTTGAGAATAAAGTTTTGGAACATATTGCTCAACAAATTGCTATCCATCAAGTAGAATCATATACTATACTAGGCTCACTAGAGCCCTCTTGCAACAACATGTCTTCATTACTTGGTAAACTTTGTGATATTTCAATTTTCACTAAGGAAATAAAAGACAAACTATCAAAGATTGGTGAGGATCTGAAGGCAAGTGCACAATAGTTGTAACTTGACCCAAGCTATAGCTCTACCCATTACAACAAGATCAGATTTCTAACTGATATGTAGGTAGAATTGCTAAGAGAAGAAGCTAGAATAAGATCTACATTAAGAGATATACATGGCATGATTCTCCCAAACATGGATGCATTGCACATGCAAAAACACTCATCCATGACAACAAATTCTGAATTGCATATCACATGATAGAATTATCAACAAAAGTGCAAAAAAATTGCACATGCAAAAACACGCATCCATGGCAAAAACTTTTCAATTGTAGAGTACATGATAGAATTTTCAATAGAAGTGCAAGTTGCATTACACATGTGCAAGGTGTTGCAAGAGAATTGGGACAAGACAATGGTGTTAATTTTGAATGTACATCAAATTTCTTGTCACATTTTGGCATTAATGTATAGTGTATATATAGCATACATCTTTGGCATTAATGTCAAAAAGGGGGAGAAGATTGTAGAAAAGATGTATATTGTGTAAAGGGGAGAAGATGTACAAAAAAGAAGAGAAAATATATTTGAAAAGATGTATAGTATACTAAATATTATGTATGGGGGAAAATTATAATATTAGTCATGTATAGATACTTAGAGGTACATCTCTTACAAAATCAATTTTGAAAAATCTCAAAAACAGTGTACTCTACCACGTCAGAGACATAAGGTGGTGGATAAAAAGTCTTCTTCTAGATTTTGAATTCAATTTTGACTAATAAGTGTTTTTGTCACTAATGCCAAAGGGGGATATTGTTGACATTATTTTCATGTTTGTTATTAGTGACATATACTAATTCAAATTTTAAGTATCTACCGAGCATATTGTACAATTAATAGTGTTAACCAAGCATTTCAACATCTACTAAGTTCTAAAGTTGTTGTTGAATCCAAGGAATAGTTTTTAGTTTCTGCTAAGCAATTACAACTATGGTGATGATTAGTAGAATAAATTGGGCATCTTAGTGTATGCTGAGTTTATTAGTACAAACCAAATTATGTAGTGGTTATTGAGTTCTTAGTTACAGCAATGAGAATCAAGTATTGATCGAGCCACTCAATGTTAACCAAGTGATTCAGTTTATATACCAAGTTTGACAATATTGACCATCACCAATGTAGACCAAGTTCAAGACTACTTGGAAGTGATTAGTATGGAATGATCCTCTATGTCTATCGAGTGCATAACAATGCTAAGAATTGACAATGGATGCCAAGTATCAAAACCTCACTGAGCCAGTCTTTAGAAATCAAGTTACTATAGTGTGGGTTGACTTTGTGCATTTTGTGTAAACTTGTATTGTAGTCAACGTTGTAATGTGTTGTATCACATCCAATGTAAGAAGTAATGAATAGAAGTGATATAAAAAGTAGAGAAATGGACAAAAGTGAAGTACAAGGGTATAAGAAGTATAAGGAGTAGAAAAGATTTATCTATCACAGCAAGGTGATTTTTTACTCTCTAAGTATCCATCCCTTTCAAAAAACCAAGTTACAAATATCAACTATTGTTTCATCTTAATAGGTGGATTAGTCAAATCCTTTAATAAGGTAGACCTAACAATATTATGTAAATCTATATACTAAGTGCATACTTCATTGTATGTTTGTAAATCCTTTAGCAAGGTGGATCCAGCAATTCTTATTGCTCCTAACAAGGCATATCACTAGAAGTGTTCATTGTAAGTCTTAATAGGCCAACTTTATACTGTAGTACTAAAGCTTGTGGGTGTCATCCCCGACTTAATTTTACTTTCTATTTGGAAGGTTTCTGGGTCACCAAATTATGTGTAAAAAGTGTTATTTGTGCTTTAATATTTTTAGTTTCTCATAAATGCAATTAGATTGGAATACACATTGATAATTAAGGATTAAATTTTATAAGTTATTGATCTCCTCTCAGTAACTTAGCCTATCATATTATTTCCAATAGATGAAAATGTTTTGAGATCCAAATCTAAAAGTCTTAGAGGTAAGTTCAATGATATGAAAATGCAAGAAGGTGAGAATTTTGCTCAATATTGCTCTAGAATAAGAATGTTATTAATGCTATAAGAGGAGCCACTAGTAAGATAGATGATGATATTATTAAGCAAAGTATTGAGAATACTAGTGCCCATTTATGCTATTAGATTTTATGTCATAAAATAATTAAGATTTATATGAGGTTCTAATCTAACTCATGAAGGATTGGTAGGTAGGCTCACTACCTTTGAGCTCTCTAATTTTGATAATTTAAAATCTAACAATGTTGAATCTACTTTCAAATCTAGGTTGTCATTAAAGGAACCTAAAGAGAAGAAGAAAAAGGTCAAGTATGTTTCTAGTGACAATGATAGAAATGAGGAAGATTTATAATAGCTTGAACCACTACTAGCAAGCATATTTCACTAAGGCAAAGGAAAATTCAAAGGTAAATTACCTATCATGTGTTTTAATTGCAATAACATTGGCCATATTGTTGTAGATGTCAAAAAAAGAAGAAAAATAAAAATGGAGACAAAAATAGAAGTAAAAGAGATGAGCACAGTAAATATAACAAAGACAAAGGAAAGAATTCTTGCTACATTGCAGAAGAGGAAACCAAAGATAGACCTGATGACCATGATGATGAAGTGGTGTATATTGCAATCTAGGATGAATCTAATGAGGATGAGACAACTACAGTGATGTCTTATGTGAAACAAGAGTGATAGATGGATCATTGATAGTGGGTGTTCACATCACATGACTTGACATAAAACTAAGTTGATTCCCCTCAACTACTATGGTGGAAATAATGTAACATTTGTTAATGATACACGTTGTCTGGTAAAAGGAAAATTATCTATCAAACTCACAAAAAATATTTTGTGTGACAATGCTTATTATGTTGAGGGACCTAACCATAATTGGTTGTGTGTCATAGTTGGAAAGTTCAAATTTCAATTTTGAGTTTGAGAACAAGATAGATAAGATCAATGATACTAATGGAAAACTAATTGGAAACAATGATCAAACTAGAGGTAATTTATTTTATCATGATATGAATAATGCCACTTGTCTTGTTGTACAATTTTATGATGTGTGGTTATGGCACAAGAGGTTATGCCATGTTAACTTTAATAAATTAGTAAGAATTAGTTGTTTAAAAAAATGAATAATTATGTATTGTCTTTAATGTTACACAAAATGTGAAATCATTGCCATTCAGTGTATGCTGATCTCACCTAGGCAATGAAGATAATTTCATGTGTCTATCAAGCATTCAAGAGTTTTCCAAGTTTAGAGGATAGTCCCTACTGAGTTTGCTCAGGTGCGAAAAGAAAGTTTTCAGAAGTTGAGTATTAACCAGGCTCACTTGGTTAATAAAGGAAATGTTGTATGAAACAAGTGTTAACTGAGCTCACATGGTTACCAAAGGAAAATTCTAAATATGAAATGCTAACCAGGTTCAATTGGTTTACATAGGAAAATCACTTCTAATTTAGTCTCTATCGAGCAGGGTCAGTTGTTGAAGGATTTTCTTATTTTGGCATATTGAGTTTAATTGATTTAATTGTTGGTTCTAGCTAAATGTGGAGATGAATATTACATATTCTAAGTTATATTCAAGTCGACTTGATAATATTTAGTATATATGTATATATATATGTACATATATATGTATGTGTATATATGTATATATACATGTATACAAACACACACACACACACACACACACACACACACACAAACACATATAGAATTGAACATGTGGAATATAAAAAGAAGATTTGAAGATGCGTAGAGGAAGTGAATTAGAAGGATAAGTAAAATATTCTTGTTAAGTATTCTAAGTTATATTCAAGCCGACTTGATAATGTATATTATATACATACATACATACATACATACATATATTTATTTATTTATACATGTATATATATATATATATATATATATATATATATATATATATATATATATATATATATATATATATATATATATATATATATATATATATATATATATATATATATGTATGTATGTATATATGTATGTATGTATGTATGTATGTATGTATGTATGTATGTATGTATGTATGTATATGTAATATAAAAATGTATATATGTGTATATATGTGTGTTTGTGTGTGTGTATAAGGTCAAGTTAAGAACTAAATGTGTGGAACATAAAAACAAGATTTGAAGATGCGTTGAGGAAGTGAATTAGAAGGCTAAGCAAAATATTCTTGTTGAGCTGCCAAGATACATTTGATCAGGAAGGATAAAGTATAGAAGTCAAAATTGAGATCTATAATTAGAAATTAAGTTGCATCAAAAATCATATCATCTCATTAGTACTTTCTAATCATTTTAGCTGTGATTTAAATCTCTTAATAGATTTAGCTTAAAAACTATTTGTAAATCCTCTAACAAGGTGGCATTTCTATTTGAAGCATCTTAAAGACCTCTCACAAGGCCACTCCTAATAGGGTGATCAAATCCTCTAATAGGTAACACCTAACAATGTGTTTTTTAACCTTTTATAGGGTTGGCTCATAACAGGGCGTACTTTACAAGAGTGAAAATTAGTAACTAGTTACAATTGGTGGTTTCTCCTAAATTGGGTTTCCACATAAAATGTTGGTGTCACTTGTGTTCATGCTATTACTTTTATGTAATTACAACTAAGATAATCATAGATAATACCTTAAAATTTTTAAGTTATGTAATTTCCAAGTCATTTCATTGTTTATCAAGTGCATATGTGTTTACTGAGTTACAACAAAATACAATTTTTATTTTTATTAACATCAATGGGATTTGAAAAATATTTTTGTGGTAATTGATTCATCCATCACCTCTTAGTTACTCCTCTTGTATTTCCAAAAAAATTATTAGAGCATATGTTTCTTGTACAAAAAGTTTCAAAGACCTAAGCTAATGGTCAAGATGTTTTACTTGTTGATCTAAGACTAGTTTTGACAATTGAGTGTCAACACAATTAAGTCATTTACTTAGTTAATGCCGAACTAGTAAGACATGTTGAATATAACATTTAAATCTTAGACCATGTCGAAGTGACATGAGTGGATGGGCACTAAGTAGTCTATTGCAATGAGTTCTAAGTCACTCAAGTGTCTAGCAAGATAGACCATGTTGAGTGATTCAAGTGCTAAGTGAATAGTAGATGTCAAGTAGTTCAATTGCCTAGTTAGAAACAAAATTATAGTTTATGTTGAGAATTAGTAACTTCATATGCTGAGTAATATAGATTGGAAATATTTATTTTTAATTGCATAAACAACTATGTAAACCATTTCCAAGATGACTTAAAGGTGGATTGTGATATCTTAAAGATAAGGAGAAATCTATATGTAGATTCCCTTTGCAATTACATGCAACAATAAATAAAAGGGATTGTTTAAGTGAAAATATAGATGAATCTCAACCATAGATTCATACCTAGCCTTAAGTCTTCTAGTCTTCTTAAGGAGGAAGAAACCCTAAAATTCATATGAGTGTGTAAGGAATTAAAGGAAGAGAATAGAGAAGATTGTATGTACAAACATAGTATTTATGGAGACTTAGAAGTGACAGAGAGTGAATTGCAGAATCAGTTTGAGAAGAACAAATGATAGAGGATAAAACATTATTTATCTAATCATAAAGGATTAAGAAGGAGTTTGTGTAGAGTTGATAGTTTATAAAGAAAGTGAGTATCAATTGCAACATCTATGTTGAGACATTTTAGTAGATGATTTCAATTAAATCTCTTAGGTGGAGTAGTCTTAATAGGCTTTACTAAATCCTTTAACAAGGTGGTATTCCAAGTGAATGATCAAAAGTCATCTAACCAGGAACACTTTTAATAGGGTATTGAAATCCTCTAACAAGGTGGAACTTAATAGTCTTTGTAAGCCTATAACATGGTAGGCCTTTCATAGGGTAGATCATGATTCATGATCAAACTATTATAACCTTAATTGGCTACACTTTACAACTATAGTAGTGAAGATTTGTGGGTGTCATCCCCATTCCAATTTTACTTTCTCTTTTGGAAGGTTTCTAGGTAACCGTATTTGGTGTCAAATGTGTGATTGGTTATATGTTTACATGATTTAGATGTATGCTCTTTACATGTTATTTTAGTTTATCTATTGAATGCATGAGATGGATGTGAGGTGAAAAATTTTATGGGTTCATGTTTTAACTACTGATTCACCACCCACCCCAAAAGTTTACCTTTCCTACTTTTAATTCCAACAATTGGTATCAGAGCTAAGTTCCTAAAAGGAGAAGCTTTGCAGCTTAGAGGAAAGATCTTGAAATAGAAGTCTACAAGCTTGGAAAGACCATTGAGAACCAAGAGATTGAGATACATCTTATACTACATTAATTCAATGAAGCCCGAGATTCTTTGAAGAGTTCCTTGAAGAGAAGGAAAGAGATTAATATAGTAGAAAATGACACACAATATAAAGAAATCAACACCACAAAGCTATTTGTAGATGGTAACTCTAGTGAATTCGATGCAGCAGTTGTAGATCTAATTGAAAAGAATAGAGCCAAAGATAAGGAAATTAGGAATCTCAAGCCATGATGTTTTGTGAGATAATAGAATAGAATAAGAGAGTCATAGAAGACAAGACCATGATTGAGCAAGACAAAAGAATCTTGAGCAATAGACTAGAACCGAAATTAATAAAGCTAACCAAGATCTCAAAAATGCAATTAGATACCTTAAGCCAAATGATGAATGCTCATCATGAGTTGAATGTTAAGGACATTGAGATAACTATATTAAAGTTGAAGAATGAAAAATTGTAGAATGACCTGAAAAGAGAAAGAGAAATTTCTGAAAGTTTCAACAAGCCAAATGAAGCTATCAAGTATTTTGAACAATTGCTGAAATCCCCTAGATCCAATAATAATGCAGCAAGAAAAGGCTACACAAGTATTGAAGAAGGATAATCATCAAAAGTTGATAAAGAAAGGAACATCAAAGGTTGGAACTCCAAACCTACTTATCACTTTTGAGGTAACAAATGGCATACTGTTAATGTGTGCAGAAGCAAGAATACAAATTAGAATGCCAAGCCTAACAACATGAATCATTGACATAAATGCAACAAACAAGGTCATTAGGTGCATGAATGTAGAACCAAAACCATGCATGCACCAAGATTTGAAGGGTATTGTTAAAACTATCAGAAGTATGGACATGGAGCCTTTTAATGTAGATCAAAGTCCATGTCATTATCAAACAAGCCAACAATGATAAGAAACTATAGAAACTCTTATAATTGGAATTACAATACAAGATATAGCTACCACTATTGTCAAGAATATTGAAATATCCCTAAGAATTGTATTAGGACTCACTTTTAGTGGTAACTACAAAAGGTGGTTGAGTCAAACCACATATTTTAGCTATCACAAGACTAGTCACATTAGTAAGCATTTCCCAACAAGGTCAAAAGCACCAAGTTGTGAATTTAATAAAGGCAAAGGAAAGGAAGATGTTGAACATATTAGGAATGAGATGAACAAGACATGGAAAAAGAAAGATGATTGCAGTAATCAAATGGAGAAGCAATCACTTCACCCAATGGGTCAAGTGGTCACACCTTATCAAACTAAGTAACAAGAGGTATGTGGGACTGATACTCTAATACAATACTAGACATCAATTCCAAAAGAAGTTAGTACTAAAAGGACTACATTAGTATGAATAAAGATTCAAGTGTTGTGAAAATTCAAGATAAAGATTTAAGTTTTTCATTTTGTTGGCGAACATGAAAAGTTCTTTGTGTATGCAGAGTGGAATGCTAGTTGATGCCAAGCTAGTAGACTGACTAGTAGATGCAAAAATTGTAGTAGTTTCTGAGTTATGGTAATATCAATAGATGTCAAGTGAATCATAAATTGTGTTAATGTTGAGTTTATAGCTATACAAGCACCAAGCATTAAATGCAAATTTTTGAAGGGTATATGGTCAATTTTCACCCATTTCTCGTCATTTCAAAATTAAGAAAAAGTAAGGAGAGAAAAAAAGAGATTTAGAAACTCATTCAAGACATTTTCAAAGATCTTAGCAATGATTTCCCACTAGTTCATCAAATTTTTCAAAGTATATAACATAAGCCTAGCTACATTGTTTACATTTGCAAAACCTTAGTTTATCACAATGGTGTCTAGCTCTAGAAACATAAAAGGGAAAGAGGTTTTAAATGTACAACTAGTTAGTAATGAGGTTAAATAACCCATAATCAAAGCCATCCCCAACATAGCTTATAAGAAAGACCCCTCAGGTGCTCTTTCAATGATTTTTTCAAAGGTCATTATGATTCAAGATGTTAGAAAATGCTACAACTACAATATAGGAGGAATAGGTGACATGAAAATAATGGAAGCCTATTAAAGCTATGTAAAAATGACATCTTAAAAGAAGAATTCAAAATAGTTGAAAGGAAGGGTTTGACATATGTGCTATATTTTCCCACGGTATTTAAAAGTGAATGGATACAGATTGTATTGAGTCAAATACACAACAAATCTATGTGGCTAGAACGTGGACCAATTAAAATTTCAAAGAGAATAAATCAGAGGGTTACTAGATTCCCAACTCTAGATTGGACCAAGACTCTATGGAGTGACTCTAAAGACGTAATAGAGAAAAATATAGGAGCCAAATGGAACAAGAGTGGAATGACAATAGACACTATCATAGACCCACTACTGGACTTTTCCAATAGGGTAATTTCACACGAGCTATATCAATGTAGAAAATTAAATAGTATGTCCTATATTGCAATAGATGTGGGAAAAAAATTATGGGGAAAGATCAAACTTATGATCTGGCTAAGCTTCAACTACAACAATTGATGGAAAACCTTGGAGCAATTAGGAAAACCAAGAGTGCACAGTGCAAATTTGGATCAATACTTATTTGTATATTCTTCTATGTACAAAATAATTTTCCTTCCTTTTGAAAAGTAAGTTGGAAAGAAAATATATTAGATGTTATTCAAATAAATGAGTACATTAAGTAGATGGGTGAGAATTTTGAAACACTAATGACTAGCTATTTTGAGGACTTCAAAAATTCAATGAAACAAAGAATGAGAAAACCTATTTCACTAGTTGAGAAATGATTCAATGATGTGTGTTATCTAGTTGATGTTGATTACACCTTTATATAGGCTACTATACCAAGGGTCAGATGGCTAAGACCACTAGGTTATGAGATCAATGTTGATGAAGCCTCAGCAACCATCACTGCACTTCTTGTTGATGAAGTTGACAAAAAACAAAAATCTTTTGAAACTATGATGTAATGAAGTCAAATGTAGAAATGGAATTAAAAAACACTTCTACACTTAAGAAGAAAGAAAAGTCAATAAAGAAGCTTAAGGCCAAATTTGGTGAAGGATCAAGTGAGGAAGAAGATGAAGAAAATGAAGAGGAAGAGCAAGAACAAATCCAAGAACCTCTTGCATTGACCCAAGGCTTTGAGGAGGACAACAAAGAAGAAGCTAAGGAAGCACTAATACATGCCAAGCCAAAGAAGAGAAAGGGCAAGGCACAACCTATGGCTAAGATAAAGCAAAGAAAATTGTAAAGCCAAGCCCAACCAAGCCAAGTGCACCTACCACCAGAGCCAATACACATGAAAACACACAGAAGGCCAAAGAAAAGACAAAGGCTATAGAACAAAGAGGCCAAGTGAAAAAGAAGTAGAGAAGGAAATACATTGCACAACTTAATTTAGATGAAGAGACAACTAAATTAGATGATCCTAGCCAATTCAAAGTGGTAAGTCATACACCACTTTTTGATCTTGAAAATATCTCTGAGAATGTTGGAAATAATGTAGATTTATCTGGTTTGAAAAATATTGATATTGAAAAAATGGAAGAGAGAAGTAAACTCTAGTTGAATAAGTAGTATATGAAATGATGTTCAAATTCAAGAACACTCCACTTGAATTTGACAACACCATACCAAAAGGATTATATGACAATGTTGAATAGAAGTGGCATTATTTCTTAAACCTAGAAAAAAACTAGAGAATCAGCATTAGCCCAGGTAATGCCAGAATTAACAAGAGGGTAGATTGTAAAGGCAAACAAGAAATATGGAGGAAGGTTTACACCAAAGTATAGAGCCTTCAAAAATCTCCATAATAACATTGAAGATGTTGTAAAGAAATCTACCCAAATGTGGAGATTCATTTATGGATAACAACTATTAAACTAGGAGAAAAGGATCCCTTTAAAGATAGGAATAATAATGGTGATGAAGATGATGACAAGGAGGCTAACAAAGAAAAAGATAACACTGTTGAGGAGGAAATACAAAAGAAAGATGATGACATAGCAACACTTGACCAACAACAACAAGAACAGAGTGAGCAAGACACGCAAATGATGAGTTCAGCCCTCCTCATGACACTAGTGAAACTACATAAACTATAATTATCAAGGATGTGTCTAATGCATTAGTTTAGAATATCAACCCATTGACTCTAGAAGATTCTAGATCAAACTACATTGCAAGCACAACTATGTACAAATCCTAATTTGATTAGTGTAGAGGAACTCCAAAAGGGAAGTTACAAGGTATAAGGTGAATACACAAGGACCACCTTCTATTATCCCTTTAGTTACTAGTGATCAACCATTGATTCAACCAAATTAAGACACATCAATAAATTTTGAAAGAAGTCTTAAAGTGGAAATAATCGAGAAAAGGAAGATTTCCATAGAAGAGAAAGAGATAGCAACAGAGCAAATAGGACAGATCAATACATCTGTACCTGAAGCACAGATACAAGGTGCCACTCAAATCATTGTGATTGATAAGAGAAAATCTAAAGAGAGTAATTATAAACCAAAGGAAAAGGAGAAAGAAGCCATTCAAGAATTGGTAACTTTACTAACATTTGGCACATCTCCTACAAAAGCTCTTTATAAGCTAAGCACGGAAGCCACACCCCTGCAAATCTTAGTGCCAGGCTTTAGCTCTTCTAAAGTTGAAAAGATAACTCACTATGGTGACATCACTCTTGATGAAGAGGTAATACTACCTAAGTTTTATTATAACACAATGACTCTAGATCAAGATATACTTAGGAAAGTGTATAGGCAAAAACAAGCATTGCAAGAAATTAAAGACATCTTCTTAGATACATTCAACTTGCCTACACCTGAAGAGTCAAAGTCTCTAATGGAAAAATTATTAGATATTGTTGAAAAGGTTAATAATGAAGACTTGGACACAAATGGTAAAATTTTAGAATGATTTGAAAGAAAGTTTCAAGGAAAAGTAAATGAAAAGATGTGTAGTGACATATCACTTACTCAAGTTGCATTGGCAACTAAGTTTGAGGATGTAAAGAAGGTACTTGAGAATATCTTCTCATTTTACACCAAACTATGTGATCCCACACTCTTCACCCAAGACACCAGACATAGAATTTTAATCCTAGAGAGGAATTTAAACATTTTAGGTACACAGCTACCTAAGAACCTAGCTCAGAGTGAGAAGCATTTCCATACATTTCTTCAATCATAGAGTCAATTAGTTGTGTTAATAGTAGAAGAGGCTAACATAAGAGCCAATTGAAAAATATTTAGGCCTCTCTTAGCCCATAGATGGAAATTCTTCAAAAATAATTAGGCTATGTAGAAACTTTGTTAAAGAAAGATCCCAATCTTTCTAAACTAGATGGCCTAGTACATCTTGCAATTGAGCTCACTATCCAAGTTAAGTCATTCGATGTTGCATGTGACAATTGGGATGTAGCTCTAAAAATAATCATGGAAGTACATAAATCCTTTTTGGAGAAATACACTATATGTGTATAGCCCCTTTGACATAAGTATCAAAAAGGGGGAGATAGATTAAAAGGAATAGTAAGTTAGCAACTCCTAAGGGCCAAAATAATGAAAAGGGGGAGTTATCAATTTTGACCCCAGTAATATACATTTTTGAGAAATAAAATGCAAAGATGGAAACAAAGAAAGGAAGATATCAGCTAAGGTAGGCCATAAAGAGTATAAGTGCATTGAAATCAAAGAACATCAATTAGTAGAGACAAATCTACTCAGAATGGAGAATAGATTTTGGATACAAAATAGACATATTAACTTAGGGAGAGTTATAAAATTTTGAGGTATATAGGTTATTGAATTTTTTTGAAATTTTAATGTTTTGTATATAAACCAGGTCATGGATATATTTTACTCAAGAAGATTATATTGATTATGTATATACATGTGTTTTTGACACTCATGTCAAAGGGGGAGATTGTTGATCTTGAACTAGTTTGGACAGTTAAGTGTCAATACAGTTAAGTCATTTACTTAGTTCATGCCAAACTAGTAATAAATTCCAAGTATAATATGTAAATTTTAGACCATGCTGAATTGCAATGAGTGTCAAGTCACTCATGTGCCAAGTCACTCAAGTGCCAAGAAAGATAGACAATGCTGAGTGATTCAAGTGCAAAGTGAATAGACCATACTAGTGATTCAAGTATTGAGTGAGTAGTAGATGCCAAGAAGTTCAAGTGCCAAGTTAGAAGTAGAATTATAATATATGAAGAGTAACACAAACTGGACATAATTTTTTTTAATTGCACAAACAACTATATAAACCATTTCCAAACTGACTTAAAGGTAGATTATGATCTTTTAGAGATAAGGATGAATCTATATACACATTCCCTATGTAATTACATGTAGTCAATTAGAAAAGGGAAGGTTTAAGAAGAAAAATGAATACCTAACTCTAAGTACTTCATATCAGTGTGTAAGGGATTAAAGGAAGATAATAGAGAATTTTGCATGCACAAACAAAGCAATCATGGAGACTTAGAAGTTACAGAGAGTGAAATGTAGAATAAGTTTGAGAAGAACAAAGGATAGAGGATATAACATTATTTATCTGATGATAAAGGATTAAGAAGGACTTTGTGCAGAGTTGATCTATTATCAGGCAAACAAGTTCCAATTACAAGATCTATGTTGAGACATTTTAGTAGGTGATTTAAGTTAAATCTCCTAGATGGATTAGTCCTAATAGGCTTTACTAATTCCTTTAAAAGGGTGGCATTCCAAGTGAATGACCAAAAGTCCTCTAACTAGGCACACTTTTATTAAGGTGTTGAAATCCTCTAACAAGGTGGGACTTATCAGTCTTTGTAAGCCTTTAACAAAGCAAGAATTTTATAGGGTAGATTATGATTCATGGCCAAACTGTTGTAACCTTAATTGGCTACACTTTACAATTGCAGTAGTGAAGATTTGTGGGTATCATTGCCACCTCAATTTTACCTTCTCTTTTGGAGGGTTTCTAGATAATCATATCTGGTGTCAAATGTGTGATTTCTTATATGTTTACATGATTTAGATGTATGTGTTTAACATGTTATTTTAGTTTATCTATTGAATGCATGAGATGGATGTGAAGTGAAAAAATTGATGGGTTCATCTTTTAACTATTGATTCACCACCCCCCCCCCCCCCCCCCCCATCCACCACCCCCCCCTCCCTCCCCCACCCCCCTAGAAGTTTACCGTTCCTACTTTTAATTCCAACATTATAGATGAGTAATTCCCAAATTGAATAGATAAAACTTTATAACATGGTAGGAATTTATGAAATTGCATCTGGAAACCATCAATGGTTCAACTTTCAAATACTTAAACACTACTTAAAAAGAACCTACTGGTACAATGACTATAGAAGAAATTGTTTAAAAAAAAATTCATAATATCATGATGATTGATATAGCATCAACTCTTAACTATGTTAAATTTGATGAAGTCAAAGGATGTGCTATTGTTTATGAAATGTGGACCAAACTAAAGTGTGTCTATGGAGCTGTTGATAATGTAAACAGAGCCAAGGATAAAAGCTTGAGAGGCTAGTTTGATTAGATCAAAATGAGACAAGATAAAAATATTACAAAATAAGTTGAAAGAATCAAAACTAGCATTAGTGCTATTAAAGCCTCTGGAGGAAAAATTGAAGATGTAATAGTGGTAAGCAAGGTAATCAGAACCCTTCTTCCTATCTATGTAATCAGAGTGTCTTTTATTTAAGAGATGAGATGTGATCCAAATAACAAGATAACTCTTGATGCTCTAGTTGGAAGATTGACTACATTTGAGCTAGATAACTACAATAAATATACTCCTAGTTATAGCAATTTTCAGTTTGCATTTGAAGCCAAGATATCACCCAAGAAGAAAGCTAAAAAGACTAAAAAAAAACAATCTAAAAGTGAAGGGGAGAAAAATTATGATAGTGATATTGAAGTCATTAAAACATTACTTGCAAAAAGGTATCCTAAAGGAAAATAAATGTATAAAGGTAAAATTACTTTAATCTATTTGTCTTGTGAAGAAGTTGGACATATTGCTACAAGATATCTAAATAGGGAAGACAAATATAAAAAGAAGTAAAACAAGTACAATAGAAAGAAGGATTTTAATAATTTCAAAGACTTCAAGGATAAAGGTAAGAAATCTTGTCTTATAGCTAAATATTTAGATAGTAGTGAAGATGATGAAATGGTATATATTGCTATGAAAAATGAATTTGATGATGGAGATAAAATGACACTTATATCTCATGTTAGCAAAAATGATACATGGATTATTGATAGTGGTTGCTTACATCATATGACTGGTGATAAAACAAAATTTGAACACATGGAACATTATGATGGTGGTAGTGTGATATTTGGCAAAAAAGAACCTTGTTGCATAAAGGGAAAAGGTTGTATCTCACTAACCAATGAAATTAGATGTGATAATGCTTATTGGGTTGAAGGAATAAAGTATAATCTACTAAGCATGGCACAGTTGAATAAAATTTGATTCAAGGTAGAATTTATGAATGGGAAATACAAATAGCTAGATGGAAAAGGAAATCTAGCTGGGTCTAAAAACAAACAAAAGGTAATCTAATCTACTTAGATCTCAATGAGAGTTCATGTTTTATTACTCAAGTAGAAGAAATTTGGTTTCGTCATAAAAGCTTATGCCATGTAAAATTTGATAATCTAATCAATATAAGAAAAAAAATAGAGTAAGATTTATTCCTAGTCTATGTAAACTAGATATGGGTCTATGCAAAAATTATCAAATTGGAAAGATGGGAAATACTAGCTTTAAAAGCAAGAACTATCATTTAGAAGAAGTCTTGGATTTGATTCATATAGACCTTTTTGGACCTACTAGAATAGATATTTTCAATGAAGAAAAGTACTTTATTCTTTTTGATGATTATTATTATAGAATGATGATTGTAATATATTTAAAAGAAAAGTTTGAAGCATTTCAAAAATTGAAGTGTTATCTAAAAAGAGTAGAGAAAGAAACTAGGAAGAAGCTAAAATGTTTGGTATTAGTCAGATGTGGTGAATTAATTTTAATTGAGTTCAATGAATTCTACATTGAAAGAGGAATTAAGAGACAATTATTAACCCTTGGTATACCACAATAGAATGGTGTAACTAGAAGAAGGAATAGGTCCATCATGGATTGTGCAAGAACCTTGATGATATAATACAATATTGCAATGAAATACTAGAAGGAAGCTATCAGTAATGTAATGCATACCTTGAATAGAGTATAGTTGAAGAAAGACTCAAATCAAACTCCTTATGAACTATGGTATGGCTATAAACCTAATGTAAGTTACTTAAAAGTATTTGGTAGAAAGTGTTATATCTTAAAAGAATCTATGAAAGGTAAATTTGACATCAAAGGTGATGAAAAAATATTCCTAAGATATTCCTATGAAAGTAAAAGCATGGAAATGCTTAAATTTATCCACTCATAAAATTATAGAAAGTGTACATGTGAGAATTGAGTATTTTATAGAAAAGAGTGAAGAAGAAAGCAACAAAGAACCTAAAAATTATAGAAGGTTTATTTAATATGAAATTGATACATTTCCAAATCAAATTAGAAGTTAGGATGCCTCACATCCCAAGTCCCCAAAATATCCAAAAGATAGTGAGGTGTAACTAGTGTAACCTAAGTCATAGTCTAAAAGACCTCAATCACAGTTAGAAGCTATTGAGTTGTTGCCAAAACAAATTGAGTCTGATGCACCTAAGTCACAAAAAATGCAACCAAACCTTGATATAGAAGATCATGAAGAGGTTAATGGATGCTTTGGATAATGAAATTTTGATTGAACCTATGAATGAAGAGATAGAATAGATAGAGAGAAATACTATTTGGATTCTTTTTCCTAGACCCAAGAATAAAAAAATTGACACAAAATGGGTTTTTAAGAATAAGTTGAATGAAGATGGAGAATTTTTTAGAAACAAAGCAAGGTTACTTTGTAAAGGTTATTCTCAAGAGGAAGGTATTGATTACGATAAAATGTTTTCTCCTATTACAAGATTAGAAGGTGTTATAAATTTACTAGTATATGCAACACTTAAACAATTTAAAGTTTATCAAATGGATGTAAAATCAGCATTCTTCAATAGAATTCTTGAAGAGGAAGTTTACATAGAACACTTTGAAGGTTTTTTGGATCCTAGAAAAAAGGATATGGTCTGTAAATTATACAAAGCATTGTATGGTCTCAAGCCAACTCCTAGATCTTGGTATAAAAGACTTCATAACTACTTGATAAATATTGCTATTCAAAGAAAAAATGATAACAAATTGTACTTTACAGAAGCACCAAATAAGAAAATTGTATTGGCTGAAATCTTTGTGGATGTCACTTTATTTGTAGGAAATGATGGTTTATGTAAAGCATTTTTAGAGGAGATGAGTAAAGAATTTGAGATGTCCATGTTTGGAGAGATAAAATTCTTTGTTGCATTATAGATTCAATAGAAGAAAGATGGATCTACATTACTCAATCTAAATATATCAAGGAGATACTAAATTTTTTTGGAATAGAAGATTCAAGACTAGCTGGAACACCTATGTCTACTAGACATAAGCTTTCCAAAAATGATGATTTTGAAGAGGTATATTAGATGACATATAGATCAATAATTGAAAAATTACAATATGTAGTGCACACAAGGCCTGTTATTACATTAGTAGTTGGTATAGTGGTAATATTCTTAGCAAATCCTAAAGAAAATCACATGATGAAAATTAAGAGAATCATGAGGCATTTAAAATATACTGAAGACTATGGATTATGGTACAAAAAAGGAAGTAATTTGGATTTGAAAGAATTCACAGATATTGATTAGGTAGGAAGTGTTGATGATAAAAAAAGAACTAGTGGTGGAGCATTCTTTCTTGGTAAAATACTAGTGTATTGTACAAGAAAGAAGCAGAATTGTATTTCTCAATCAAGAGAAGAGACAAAATATGTGGCAACAATAGTTAATTTTTCTAATGTTGTTTGGTTCAAGAAACTATTCATAGGTATGAAGATAGAAATCAAGGATTAAGTGATTATGTTTTATGTTAACACCAGTGTAATTAATATATCAAAGAATCTTGTGATGCATACCAAAACTAAGCACATTGCTATAAAATATCAATTTTTGAGAGAATTGGTACAAGATAAAGAGGTAAGATTGGAATATGTGAATACTAAAGAATGAATTGTAGACATATTCACTAAGCTATTCCCTAAGGATATATTTTTGTATCTAAGAGGTGAGGTTTTTTTACTGCCCTATATGAAGCTCACTGAATGAAGTTTATTGGTGCATCAATTAGAGCATGTTGAAGATCAAGCAATTGTTGCAATATTGACAAAGGAACATTTCATATGGCATGAGATGATAAAGAGGGAGAAGCTTTTTGTCATATCTCACAAAAATGTTATAGAGAGGGAGAGTATATATTTCCAGAGATGTTAAAAAGGAAAAAATTGGTATGAAATCAAAGAAAGGAAGTTTTCTATGAGAAGAAGATGTTGAAAATATAATTTTTCTGATGGAGGGAGAAACTAAAAGTAGAGGGAGTTCACACTGATAGAGGGAGTTCTCATGGATGAGAATAAAAATGAAATTAAGGATATGTTCCTTACCTATTCTTGCTTTCAAATTTTATTGTATTGTGACATGTTATGTTTTCATCAATGCCAAAGATGGAGATTGTTGAAAATAATTGAACAATTATGTATCATCTTTGATGTTACACAAAATGCCACATCATTTCTAGTTACTGTATGTCAAGATCACCTGGGCAATGAAGATAGTTTCCTATGTTTCTCAAGCATTCCAAAGTTTTCCAAGTTCAGAAGATAGTGTCTACCAAGTTCACTTAGGCATGAAAAGTAAGTTTGTAGAACTTGATTGTTAACCAAGCTCACTTAGTTAATGAAAGAAATATTGGATAGAACTAGTGCTAACCAAGTTCACTTGGTTACGAAAGGAAAGTTCTAAATATGTAGTGTTAACCGACTTCACTTGGTTAATAGAGGAAAATCATATTTGAGTTAGTTTCTACCTAGAATGGTCAGCTAATAAAGGATTTTCTTGATTTGGCATGTTGAGTTCAATTGATTTAATTGTTGGTTGTAGCCAAATGTTGAGATGAATATTAAGTATTCTAATTTGTATTCAAGTTGACTTGACAATGTGTAAGATATATGTATGTATGTATGTATGTATAAAGTCAAGTTGAGAATTGAATGTGTGGTGCATAAGAAAATATTTTAAGATGATTAGAGGAAGTGAATTAGAAGGATAAGAAAAATATCCTTGTTGAGCTTGAAAGATACATTTAATTGGGAGGGATCAAGTATGCAAGCCATAATTGAGATCTGTAGTTAGCAATTTAGTTGCATTAGAAATTAAGTCATCTCATTATTACTTTCTAATCATTGTAGCAATGATCTAAATCTCTTAATAGAGTTGGATTAATGGTTATTTGTAAATCCTCTAACAAGGTGTCATCTCTATTTGAAGTGTCTTAAAGACCTCTCACAAGGCCACTCCTAATAGGTTGATCAAATCCTGTAACAAGGTCACACTTAACAATGTATTCTATAACCTTTAATAGGGTTGGTTCCTAATAGGGTTCACTTCAAAAGAGTAAAAATTAGTAACTAGTTGCAATTGGTGGCTTTTCTAAAATTGGATTTCCACATTAAATATTAGTTTCACATGTGTTCATCCTATTGCTTTTATGTGTTCATAACTAAGATAATCATAGAAAAATATCATAAAATTTTCATGTTAAGAAGTCAAGTTATTTTAGTGTTTACCAAGTTCCAACATTTTCAAGTATAAATTGAGTGCATGTGTGTTTACTGAGTTACAAAAAAATACAATTTTGATTTGTATTGACATCTAAGTGATCTAGGAAATATTTTTATGGTAATTGATTCACCTCTCCTCTCTCAATTACTCCTCTTATATTTCCAACATCAATAACATGGAAAGAGTCAGAGGTTTTCCTAAATTGAAGAAGAAACTTGAAAATATAATTTGCAAGCAATGTTAGTTAGTCAAGATGGAAAAATCTAGTTTTGAGAGTAAGACTCATAACTCTAAAGAAATTCTTTAGATTGTTCATAATGACTTGTGTAGACCAATTAATGTGCAAAGCTACAAGGGTGACAAGTACATTATCCTATTTTTTGATGATTATTCTAGGATGATGATAATTATGTTTTTGAAATAAAAATATGATGCTTTCAAAATGTTTAAGTGTTACTTAGCTAGAGCTGATAAGGAGATAGACAAAATCTTGAGACATGATAGATGTGGAGAATTTATATCAAATGAGTTTGAGATGTTCTATAATGAGAAAGGAATCAAAAGATGGACATCTGCACCTAGGACCCCTCCACAAAATAGAATTGTTGAAAGAAGGAATAGATCTGTAATAGACTATTCTAGGCCACCCATGATGGAGAAGACTGTTTCTTTGAAATACTAGAGAGAGGTTGTAAGTATAGTTATTTATATCTTGAACTATGTGAAAGTAAAGAATGGTAATCATTCAGTAACTTTCAAACTATGGTGTGGATACTCATCCAATGTAAAATATTTTAAGATATTTGGAAGCAAGTGCTACATTCTTAAAGATTTCAGGAATGGTAAATTATTAGATATTAAAATTGAATAAGGTATATTCTTTAGATATTCCACAAGAAGTAAATATTATAAGTGTTTAAATAATAATGCTAACAAAGTTGTGTAAAGTGTAAATGCAAAGTTTGATGAATATATAGAAGTACATGATGCTAAACCTATGAAGGAACTAAAGGAGTACAAATATTTTGTATACTTCTATGAAGTTGTGTCTACTGATGAAGATGTTGTAAGCCAAGCTCCAATCAATAACAAGTTTAAGTGACTATTGAGTCACATACAATGAATGTTGAATCACATTTAGGAATCAAGTTGTGGTCAAGAACCATGTTGCTAACAAAAGCTAAGGCACATTTTAATTCTAAGATTATTGTACATGAAAGAGATGTTGAATTACCTAATAGATAAGTACATAGTGATTCAAAATTTGACAAACCTAATGAGAAAATTAGAGCAGAACCAAGATTCACAAAGTATGTCCAAAGAAATTATCCTGCTAAAGAAATTATTGGAGACAAAGATGCTAGAACAATGACAAGGAACAGGTTGAGCAATGATACATGTTTGTTGAGCATGCATTAACCAAAGACATTAAAAGATGCCTTAGAAAATTTAGACTAGAGTAAAGCCATGAAATAAGAGATTGAGAATATTGAGATGAACAAGACATGGACTCTAGTTCCTAGACCATAGAATAAGAATGTAATTGGAACAAAGTAGGTGTATAGAGATAAGCTATATGAAAATGATGAAGTCACAAGAAATAAGGAAAGATTAGTTTGCAAGGGGTATGCACAAGTAGAAGGAATAGACTATGGAAATAAATTTTCCCCTATAGCAAGATTGGAAGGAGTAAGAAATATACTTGCCTACTCTATGTACAAAGGTTTCAAATTTTATCAAATGGATGTGAAGTCAGTATTTTTGAAAAGCATATTAGAAGAAGAGGTTTACATAGAACATCCAAAAGAATTCATTGATGCTAACAATAAGAACATAGTATTTAGACTAAACTAAGGTTGACATGGTTTAAAGAAAGGTCCAAGAGCATGGTATGAAAGGCTTTGTAACTATCTTATGAAGATTAGATTTAAGAGGCCTAATGATAACAACAATCTATAATTGAAAACAAAAGGAGGTAAAGGTATTTTACTAGATAAAAAAAAATTTATGATATCATATTTGGAGGTCAAGATGGATTATGTAAGTCATTTTTAAATGAAATGAATAAAGAATTTGAGATGTCTATGTTTGGAGAAATTAAGTTCTTTGTTGGTTTACAAGTATATCAGGCTAAATATGGTATATACATTAATTAGTCTAAATATGTGAAGGAAATAATGAAAACTTTTGGATTAGAAAGTTGAAAACTAGTTAGGACACCTATGGTGACAAGACACAAGTTATCAAGGAATGATGATTAATTTGATGTGATTAAAACATTGTACAAGTCTATGATTGGAAAATTGCAATATGTAGTACATAGAAGATATGGCATTGCACTATCTATTGGAATTGTTGCAAGATTGTCTACTAATCCTAACGAGAATCATTTGATGGTTGTTAAGAAAATTATGAGATATCTGAAAGGAATAGAAGAATATGGTCCATACTACAAGAAACATGAAGCATTTGAGTTGAAAGCCTATGCTAGTGCTGATTGGGCTGGAAATGTTGATGATAGAAAGAGCACAAGTGGAGGAGCCCTTTTCTTAGGAAAGAGGTCCTTCACCTAAACCAGCAAGAAAAAAAGTTGCATATCTCAATCTATAGCTAAAATTGAATATGTGGCTACTGCATTAAATTATACAAACATTATATGGATCAAATAACTACTCAAAGGTATGAAGGAGAAAATTATTGAACATGTGTTAGGATAAACCACGGACAAAAATAAAAACTACATGCAAATATAACCAATAACACAAAATAATAGAACACACAGAAATGAACACAAGGCACCAAGATTTAACGTGGTTCACCCAATCCTTGGGCTACGTCCACCAAACAGCAAGTCTGATCTTATTACAATCCAGTGATTACAACCTGATTACAATCTATAATCCCTTACAGCTCAATACCGCCGCAAGAACCAATTTCGTATCACCACACATAAAAATACCCAACCCTAAGCCCTTTTTATACAAGTATTAAACCACTTTAGGGTTATAACATGTCGGCCATATGTCAGCCATAATATGTCGGCTACCATGTTGGCTACTTCCCAAAAAAAAAAAATTTTTGAAGTATGTACAGTACTTTCCTTATCAGTCACCACAATCTAACAATCTCCCACTTGGAGACTGATCCTGTAGCAATACAACTACCGCATGGGGCTCCCACTAGATCAAACCACCCTGGACTCTGTTGTTCTTTTATTCACATTTAGTCTAAAAGACCAACTGAAGCTGAAGAGGAGTTCAGCTTCTCCCTTGTTACAACCTTTGTCAACATATCTGCTAGATTTTCATTGGTATGTATCTTCTCTAGCTTTAATTGTCCATCCTCCAAAACTGACTGAATGAAATGGTACCACAGCTGTATTTGTTTGGTCTTAGAATGCAGAGCTGAATTCTTAGCAAGATGAATGGCACTCTGACTATCTGTGAACAAATAATTATCCTTCTGAGGATGTCCCAATTCTCCCAAGAAGAACTGAAGCCATATCATCTCTTTGGCTGCCTCTGTAGCAGCAACATACTCTACCTCTATAGTGGAGAGAGCATGAATCTTTTGTAGCCTAGAAACCCAGCTCGCGGCTGCCCCACCAACAGTAAAGACATAACCTATAGTACTCTGCCTGGTATCAATATCTCCAGCCAAATCTGAATCAACATAGCCCTGTAAATCAGTAGTAGAGCCCCCAAAGTGTAAACACTTATTGGATGTTCCTCTCAACTATCTGAGAATCCACTTGATAGCATTCCAATGCTCAAATCCTGGATGACTCATATACCTGCTAATGACTCCCACTGCATGTGCAATATCTGGCCTAGTGCATACCATAGCATACATCAAACTTCCTACAGCTGAAGCATAGGGTACCTTGGACATCTTATCCTCCTCTTCCTGTGTCTTGGGACACATCTTCTTAGTCAATTTCAAATGACCAGGTAAAGGTGTGCTGACAGCTTTAGCATTCTCCATAGAGAAAGGTTGCAACACCTTCTCAACATAATCAGCTTGAGATAGCGTCAGTGTTCTGTTCTTCCTATCTTTGCAAATCTTCATACTAAGGATTTGTTTTTCTGCCCCCAAATCCTTCATAGCAAATGCATGTGCTAATTGGCATTTCAGCCCCTTAATATGATCCATGTTAGACCCAGCTATAAGCATATCATCAACATATAAACATAAAATAATATAGCTATCATCATCCAACCTCATAAAATAAACACAATAATATGAATGACACCTATTATATCTATGCTCATGCGTAAAACTGTCAAATTTCAGATACCATTGTCGAGGTGCTTGCTTCAAGCCATATAAACTTTTCTTCAATTTACACACTAAGTTCTCCTTACCTTTGACCTCAAAACCCTATGGCTGAGCCATATATATTTCTTCATCCAAATCACCATGAAGAAAGGCTATTTTAACATCCATCTACTCTAAATGCAAATCTTCAGTAGCCACAAGACTTAAAACAGTACGAATAGAAGTCATTTTAACAACAGGAGAAAATATCTCATCAAAATCAATTCCCTTTTTCTATGCAAATCCTTTTACAACTAACCTGGCCTTAAATCTTTTCTTACCTCCTTCCTCTTCTTTCAACCTGTAAACCCATTTATTCTGTAAAGCCTTTTTACCTGCAGGCAACTTGCACAAATCCCATGTCTTATTTTTCAGCAAAGAGTCCATTTCATCTTTCATTGCAGACTCCCACTGAATCTTAGTATCCACTTGCACAGCTTCATCATAACTTTCAGGTTCACTAGCATTAGTAAGTAAAATAGAATACAAAGAGGGAGAAAACCTTTGTGGAGGTCTAATGGGCCTTGTTGATCGTCTAACATTCAATGGTGTGTGTGGTATTTGTTGTTGCAATTGTTGCACATCATGAGAAATGGCTGGAACATCAGCTTTTGGAGTATCATCCAGCACTACATAATCATCTTCTTTCTTCTCATATTGGTGCAACAGATCTTTGTACAACACTTTTTCATTGAATATGACATCCCAGCTTCTTATAATTTTATGATTTTCAAAATCCCAAAGCCTATAGCCAAATTCATTAATTCCATATCCAACAAAGACACATTTCTTTGATTTAGCTTCTAGCTTGGTTCTATTTTCAGAGTCTATATGAGAAAAAGCTTCACAACAGAAGGTCTTGAGAAAAGAATAACTCACCTTCTTACCAGTCCATGCTTCCTTTGGAATACCACAGCCCAAAGGAGTAGAGGGTCCTCTATTAATCAAATATACTATAGTATTGACAGCCTCTGCCCACATGTGTAAGGGTAACCCAGCATGCAACCTCATGCTCCTTGCGCGCTCCATTATAGTCCTGTTCATGCGTTTAGCAACTCCATCTTCCTGTGGAGTCCTTGGAACAATTTTTTGTCTACAAATACCATTAGTGAAGCAATAATCTTCAAATTCATGAACTGTAATACTCACCACCATTATCAGATCTGAGACATTTTAATTTCTTACCAGTCTCATTTTCAACCAAGCATTTCCATTTCTTAAAAGTTTGAAATACATCAGATTTCTGTCTAAGGAAATAAACCCATACTTTTCTAGTTGCATCATCAATAAATGTAACATAATAATGAGAGCCACCAAGGGAAGATACCTGAGCCGGTCCCCATACATCTGTATGCACAAGCTCTAATTTCTCCTTTTTGTTTTCCTTCCCAGTCTTTACAAAACTCACTCTCTTTTGTTTTCCATACACACAACTTTCACAAAAGTCCATATTCACACATTTTAGACCTAGTAAAACTTTACTTGAATGAAGTACTTTCATACCTTTCTCACTCATGTGCCCAAGTCTATTGTGCCACAATGTTGTATCAGAATCTACAGCAGCTATTTGTTCTCCCTGCTCAACTGCAGTAATTATTCCTGAATATTCATTTTTCTCTGAAACAATCAAAGTAGAAGGAACAATATGACCTGTACAAAGATATAAGGTGCCTACTTTCACACCTTTTGCTACTACAAGGGAACCTTTTGAAACCTTCCAATTTTTATCATTAAAAGTAACTACACAACCCTCATCACCGAGTTTCCCTGCTGAAATTAAATTCCTACTCAGCTTTGGAACATGTCTTACCTCATGTAGTAGCCAATGATTCCCATTCTGCAACTTAATCTTAATTTTTCCCTTTCCAACAATCTGACAGGGTTCATTATCCCCCAAATAAACAAGCCCAAAATCCCCTTGGACATAATCAATGAAATAACCTCTATGAGGTGTAGCATGAAAAGAAGCACCAGAATCTAAAACCCATGAATCATCAACACTCTCTAAAGACAGAAGCAAAGCATCCTCTTCGGATTTGTTACTTACCACATTTGCCTCTTTGTTTCCATCTGATTTATCTCCTTCATTTTTCTTTCGAGTCCAGCAATCTTTCTTTTTGTGCCCTGGTTTCCCACAGTACCAGCAATCATTTGGTCCTCTCGATTGAGACCTCCTCCCCTTTGACTTTCCTCTTGATTTCCCACGATTTCCAGAGTTACTTCCTCTTTCAGTCGTTCTGCCCCTGCTTTGTGCATTTAAAGCACTTCCTGATGTAGATCCACCTGAGGATTTTCTACGAGTTTCCTCACTTAAAATAACACCGATCACATCATCATATTTTAGGGTACTAGATCCAGGAACAAAATTACTCACCGCCATTACCAAGCCATTCCAACTTTCAGGCAAAGAACACAAAATCAAGAGAGCCCTAATTTCTTCATCAAAATTGATACCCACAAAAGATAATTGACTAGTAATAGTATTAAACTCATTTAAATGATCTGCAACAGATCCACCTTCTGCCATTTTCATATTAAATAAATGCTTCATGAGAAATACCTTATTTGAAGCGGAGGGCTTTTCATAAAGTGTCGCTAGGGTTTTCATCAAATCTTCTGTCGTCTTTTCTTTTGTAATATTAAATGCCACCAATGGTGCCAAGCATAACCGAATGCTTCTGAGTGCCTTTCTATCCAAAAGATCCCATTCAGCCTCTGACATAGTTCCCTAATTCTTGGCTTTTCCTTCCAACGACTTCCATAAATCCTTCTGATATAAATAGTCTTCCATTTGCATCTTCCATAACTGGAAGTTCTGCCCATTAAACCTATCAACCCTCAACTTACCCTCATCTGCCATTGCTCCCACTCAACTGTGAGACTCCCACTTAACCGTGAGACTTTCCTACAGAGGATAACAGAAAGACAACCTTGCTCTGATACCACTTGTTAGGATAAACCACAGACAGAAATAAAAACTACATGCAAATATAACCAATAACACAAAATAATAGAACACACAGAAATGAACACAAGGCACCAAGATTTAACGTGGTTCACCCAATCCCTAGGCTACGTCCACCAAACAGCAAGTCTGATCTTATTACAATCCAGTGATTACAACCTGATTACAATCCGTAATCCCTTACAGCTCAATACCGTTGCAACAACCAATTTTGTATCACCACACATAAAAATACCCAACCCTATGCCCTTTTTATACAAGTATTAAACCAATTTAGGGTTATAACATGTCGGCCATATGTCGGCCATAATATGTCGGCTACCATGTCGGCTACTTCCCAAAAAAATAAAATTTATGAAGTATGTACAGTACTTTCCTGATCAATCACCACAATCTAACAACATGTAGTACTTTACTATGATAATACAAGTGATATAAATAGATCAAAGAACCCTATGATGCATGCAAAGACAAAGCACATTTCATACAACTGTCATTACTTGAGAGAGTTAGTTTAATGCAAATAAGTAAGGATGGAAAATGTGAATACAAAAGAAAAGATATATAATATCTTCACAAAAGATTTACCTAAGGATACTCATGAGTATCTAAGAAGTAAACTAGGGGTGATACTTCTATCCAAAGCTACTTAAGAAGCATAAGTAGTGTAATACATCAACTAAGCTAAATGTTGTAGCTCACAACTTAATGTAGATGATATTACTTGAGGAGCTACCTAAAGTAATGAAGGAACCAAACTACAAGATTTATAGTCACAATGAAAGGTGATAAAGGGGGAATCTTATATTAAGTATATCTATATACAAAGATGAAAATTCTTTGGCATTGTTGTCAAAGAGGGAGATTGTGTACTTGATGTTTGCTAAAGGGGAAGATATATGCCCTATTAAGGGAGAAATTACTAAACGAAATATATCTACCTAGTAAGAGTGAGAAAGTACTAAGGGAGAAATAAGAATAGAGCAGATAGAGATAGATACCTAAATAATCAGAAAGAGGGGGATATAAGTCAAAAGGAGAAGATTCAATAAAGGAACATCACAAAACTCACATTACCCTATACAAAGGAAGGAAATATACTACACTGATAGAGGGAGAAATTTTAAAGATTTGTTTCCTTTTTGGTAATGGTGTTGGTATTGTTTTGTCATCAATGCCAAAGGGGGAGATTGTTGATATAAGATTATTTTGAAGTGAAGAATTTGTAATGGTACAATCATTATTTTTTTAATGATGTCAAACCTACTACCTACTAGTGAGATAATTTCTTTTTCATCTAAAATCTATCATTTAGTTGATTGATGAAGAGGATTTGAGAAGAGGAAATAATAGCACCTAGAGAAAGGTTGAGTTATTTGGTATGTAAAAGAAGCACTAAGACCAAGTAAGACATTTCTACTATAGTGAACTATTTATCAACTTAAAGTGTGAAATGAAAGATTACTCAAGATCAAGTATGAAAAGTGTCCACCAAGCCTTGCTAAGAAGTTAGTGCAACCCAAGAAAAAATTATTGGATGTCAAGTGAAAAACAAGAGCTGCCAAGAAAAGATGAAAATTAGTGCATACCAAGTGATTTTCAATATGTACCAAGAAAAGTTTAGTAGATGTAGAGTATTAGTAAACTTTAGTGCTCACCAAGTAAACTAGTGTTGACTGAGTGGACTAATAGTATGGAAGCTAAGTGACAACATATTAATTTTGAGTGCTAGTATTAATGTTAAATCATAGATCTGATGAATCTGAGCTAATTATTTTATTTTCTTCAAGTGTGTAAAGCATGTGGAAAATTACTATGATGATCTAGTAGCATACAATTCAAGGTAACCATTTTATAGTGAATTCAAAGAATATTTAGGAAGAAGTTTCTAGAGGAAACAAATTGAAAAGTGGGTAGATTCATTGTATCTTACCTAATCCTACCTAACCCTAAATAGATGATTGTGCTTAAATAGAAAAAGATCCTAAATATTTATTTATAGAGGGAGATTATCAGAATTAAAGGTTGTCATGTGTGATAATCTATGGAAGATAAGGAGTCTAGAGTATTGCTTCATTTAGTGGTTGAATAGAAGAGACTATAATTGGCATGAAAAGAAAGAAGGATTAAGAATATGAGTGCTTCAAGAGTGAACAAGCAATCAAAGTTGAAGTGTGTAAAATCCAACTAGAATGGAGGACTCAAATAGAGATGTATAATCTACAAGTTATAATTTGTTATCAGATCAAGTCCTACTATTACTTTCTAATCATTGTATCAGCCTTGGGAAAATCCTTTGGTTTAAAGTTGAACTAAAAGTCATTTGTAAATCCTTTAGCTAGGTAAAATTCCAAGTGAATGATCTAAAGTCCTCTAACAAGGATGACTCCTAAAAGGGTGATTGAAATCCTCTATCTAGGTCATAACTAATAGTGTGTATTATAAACTTTATTAGGGTTGGCCTTTCACAAGGCATCACTTTAGAAGAGTGAGAATTAGTAGCATGTTATTAGTGTTTTTTCCCAAATTGGGTTTCTATTTGAAACACTTATATCAAATGGGTTATTCAATCCATTATGTTCCATGTTTATATTTCTGCAATATGTTTTAACCTAGGACAATAACATATAGAGTTTAAGATTTGTAAGATCTAATGGATGCATGCATAATATGGTTTTATGGATATGGGTCTACCAAGAATTGAAAAGTTTTATTTTAACATATGGACCTTATATAATAGATTGCCCCACCCCCCCAAGTTATTCTAAAGAATTCCAAAATTTTATATCAAAAGCTTTATTAGGAGGGGAGCCCCCTTAACCCCACCTCCTTGAGTTGTAGATCTTGTGTCTAAAGGTGTAGTCTCTTAGGTGACTGACATCTTTGGCATGTGCTTTTTGATCCCTCTTTTCTCTCCCAATTTTTTTTGGAAAGATGCACTTATTGGTCCCCAAAAGGAATTTTTAGAGGCTCTTGTTGTAGATATTTCTTCCCACAAAGATTATACTGAGATTACTCTCCTTGCGGAAGTGGGTAATAGAACAATGGTTTGTCTCAAATTGGCTTTAGTGTGGTGCTCTTTCAACTTTCATCCCTCTATTGATATTATTTGTAAGTGGATTTCCCTTACCTAGAAACTTAAAGAGAGTGTATCTTCATAAGCTATGCTAAGGGGACTATTCTTGTTTGAATTTATAGCATTAGAAGATTTTTCTTTTATTTTCTAAGGCTCCAAGATTTTTGGAAAACATTTCTTCATCTTGCGTAAGTGTAAACCATAGTTTGATCCTTTTTAACTAACTTATAAGGCCCCTATTTGGGTTTGCCTACCTAGTCTATGGTTATAATTCTAAGCCAAATAGGTGTTAAGGAGGATAGGTGAATCCTTTAGGAAATTCATCTCTACTAATATGGTCACTTTGGCAAAGTTTAGGCTTATTTATGTGATATTTTGTGTGATTGCTTCCATCAAATTTTCCCTCACCAACATCATTAAACTCAATTCAAAGTTGGGCTATTGGTCCTAGGTCATGGAGTATAAAGCGACCTCCCTTTTTTGCTAAAACTATAATACTAAGGTGCATACTACCATTTAATGCAATCATATGAATACTAAAGAAGGAAAAATAAAAGATAAGATGTAAGAAGACCCTAAACCCACCCTAAAAATGGTTGATGCAGATTCCCAAAACCTTGTTTCTCTATTGGAAGCCAAGTCTTCCTCTACCTCTAAAATTTCTCTATCATTGGAGCACTTGTTGGAGGAAGGAGAAATCCCCATTGCTAACGTAGAAACAAATATGTCTATGAATAAAACTAGCATGTGTGTGAGTATCCTACAAAGGCACCTATTAGTTTTGCATTCGAAGAAGAACATTATCTCAAAATGGGTATCACCTATCAAGGCTACTTCTAGCATAGAGATTGAGCACTCACTCCAAAAGTTGCTTAGGTTATTGAATGAGGAAGAATGATAGACCTAGAAGAAGAAGACCAGAATAAATAATATGGATGTAGGTAATGACACCAAGGTGGGAAGATCCTCTAAAGGTGATGCAAGAGAATCATGGATGTAAGAGAAATCTTGCATCACCAAAAAATATTTCTTTTTGTTGTTTGAATAAGGCTTACCTTAATGTAGTGTTTGTGTCTATGGACGCTTCCTACTTTATAAGTTAGACATACTAGCTCGGAATGTCCTAACTTTAGAGGTGGATATTCATCATGGATATTTTAGCCTACCAATTAAGGCTTAGTGCTATATCATTCATATTCACAGATTTATTATGGATTTTTGTTTTGTAATTTTGTATATAAACTTCAAGCTCACCATGGGAGGATTTAAAGATCCCAAATGAGGCCTAAAAACATGACGAATGAGCACTTGCATGATTCTAGCACTATAGATCAAGAGGTAAGGTTTCTAAAAAGTGGTTATAATAGTCAATTAGAGCAATCGTTTGAGAGTTATGGTCTTCCAAAGTTGAACCAACCAAAATGTCCAAAATAAATGTCAAAGGTATATTTGGGTGACTTTATATGTATTCTTAAGGTCTATTAGCCCTAGGTATTAAGTTTGAGTATCTAGAACCTTCTTAGGTAGAATAAAATTGTCTATTTAAGAAATGTCCAAACATTGTCTAGGATAGCTCTGGATGATTATTTGTATCTTTATATTTCAAATTTTTGTAATGAAGGCACCCATGTGGGTTAGCATATTGTAAATTTGAAATATGTAATTTTTCATTTGTGGTGATAATAAGAAGCCCATATTTTGTTCTCACAATTACTATTATTTCTTTGTTTCCATTATGTATTTATATTATTAAGGATAGGAGCCTTCATCTTCTTATCCTAGGAAGACACCTGCCCATTTTGTATTTGATGAAGAATACTATCTCAAAAGGGGTATCACCTATCAAGGCCACTTCTAGCATAGAGATAGAGAACTCACCCCCCAATATGTTTGGATTACTGAATGAGGAAGAATAAAAAGTGTAGAAGAAGACCAAAACAAAGAAGATGGATGAAGGTAATGACACTGAGGTAGCAAGACCCTCTAAAGGATGTCATATGACTCCAATTATAAGGGTAGTCTCCTTGTCCATTCTTCTTATCACAAGTCAACCAATATACTCCCAAGGCCTTTTTAGCTTCCTCTTGTTTCTTGCAAGTATATAAAGTATCAAATTTTTTTTCCCATGTGATTTAATAAATTAATTATGAGATCTTCATGTTATTTATCTATTTCTCTCTTTGAAATGTTACAATTAACCACAGATAGAAATAATAGTTACATGCAAATATAACCAATATCAAAAAATAATAGATCCCACAAAAGAAAACACAAGACATAAAGATTTAACTTGGTTCACCTAATCCTTGGGCTACATACACCAATAACAAGTTCAATATTATTATTATATAGTGATTATAATTTGCAATCACTTACAACTCAATATCACTACAAGAAGCTACACTATCACCATTAAATTTTCAAAACCTTAACCCTAAGCCTTTTTATACAAGATTTTTCCACTTACAAAACTAGGGCTATAATAATAGAAAAAATAATATCTAATGCCTTTTACAATATAATGTCATTTTTGGCTCTAGGGTCACTACCCGCAAAAACCCTTGCGACTACATTGCCCCTTGACCCCACCCTATAGTACAATAGGGAACACACATGGGGGGCTTCCCCAAGACCCCATTGGGTCACTACCCCTAAACCTCATAGAAATAATCTAGGTGAAAATTGCAATGAATAAACCTTCAAGTTTGATTGTGCTCCACATCACAACAATCTGCCACTTGGAGACTGATTAGAATCCACAATAATAACCTACCACTTGGAGACTAATCATAGCATTGCTAGACCTATAGCTCCCACTAGAATGTAAAACCACCCTTGAATTTTTTGTTCTTTTAATTCTACTCAATCTAGAAGACCAACCAAAGTTGAATAGGAGTTCAACTTTTCCCTTGTTACTACCTTGGTAAACATATCTATTCGATTATCATTTGTATGCATCTTCTTCATATTTAACTATCCATTATCCCAGACTAACTGAATAAAATGGTACTACAACTATATGTATTTGTCTTTGAATGTAAAGAAGAATTGTTTTCAAGATGAATGGAACTCTGACTATCTATAATAAAACAATCATCCCTTTGTGGGTGTCCCTTTCTTCAATGAAGAAATAAAGTCATATCATCTCCTCAGTTGCTTCTGTAGAAGAAATATACTTTTCCTTGGTAGTGGATAAATAATTCATCTTCTATAACCTAGAAACGAAGCTCATTGCTACCCCACCAAATTATAGACATAACCTATAGTACTCCACATGGTATCAATATCTCCTACCAAATCTAATTCAACATAGCCCTATAAATCAGTAGTAGAGCCTCCAAAATGTAAACCACATTCCAATGGTCAAGTGCTAGATGAGTCATGTACATGCTAACAACTCCCACAACATGTGAAATATCAAGCTAGCTACATACCATACAATACATCAAGCTTCTTACAACTGAAGCATAATGTACCTTGGACATCTCATCCTCCTCTTCTTGTGTCTTTGGACACATTTCCTTTGTCAACATCAAATTACCAAGTAAAGGTTTGCTAATAGGTTTAGCATTCTCCATAGAGGAAATTTGCAACACATTCTCAATATAATTAGCCTAAGGTAATGCCAATTTTTTGTGCTTCCTATATCTGCAAATTTTCAACCAAGGATTTGCTTTTCTAGCCTCAAATCCTTCATAGCAAATGAATGTGCTACTATTATTTTAACCCCTTAATGTGATCCATGTTAGACCTAGCTACAAGCATATCATCAACATATAAACATGAAATAATGTATTTTAATACTTACCTCTTAAAGTAAAAACTATGATCTGAATGACACCTACTATATCCATGCTCATGGATAAAATTGTCAGGTTTCAAATACCATTTTCAAGGTTCTTGTTTCAAACCATATAAACTTTTTTGCAATCTACACACTAAGCTCTCCTTATCATTGACCTCAAATCCCTATGACTATGCCATATATATCTCTTCATCCAAATCACCATGAAGAATTCATGTTTTAGCATCAAGCCAATCCAAATGCAAATCTCTAGTAGCCATAATACTTAAAACTATACAAATAGCATTTATTTTAACAACATTGAGAAAATATCTCACCAAAATTAATGCCCTTTTTCCATGCAAATCCTTTTACCACTAACCTAGCCTAGAATATTTTCTTACCTCCATCCTCTTCTTTCAACAGGAAAACCCATTTATTATATAAAGCCCTTTTACCTGCAGGCAACTTGCATAAATCCTATGTCTCATATTTTAGCAAAGAGTCAATTTCTTCTTTCATTGCAAACTCCCACTAAATATTCATATCCACTTGTAGAGCTTTATCATAACATTCAGGTTCAAAAGAATCAATAAGTAAAATAGAATACAAAGAAGGAGAAAATATTTCTAGAGGTCTACTTAGTCTTGTTGACAATCTAACATTCAATGGGGTGTGTGGTATTTGTTTCTGTAATTTTTATAGACCATGAGGAACTGTTGGAACATCATCTTTTGGTGTATCATCCAACACTGCACAATCATTTTGTTTATTCTCATGTTACTACAAAATATATTTTTACAACACTTTCTCATTGAATATGACATCCCTACTTCTTACAATTTTATGATTTTCAAAATCCCAAAACCTATAACCAAATTAATCAATGTCATATCCAAAAAATGCACATTTTTTTTGGCTTAACTTCTAGCTTGGTTCTATTTTTAGAATTAACATTTGCAAATGTTTCACAACCAAAGCTTCTATGGAAAAAAAACTCACCTTATTACCAAACACAACCCAAAGGAGTAGAGAGACCTCTATTAATAAAATATATAGTAGTATTGATAGCCTTGATTGACATGTTCCTCATGCTCCCAATATGTAACCTCATGCTCCTTGCATGCTCTATTATTGTCCTATTCATGTGTTTAACCACTCCATTTTCCTGTGGAGTCCTTGGAACAATTTTTAGTGAATGAATACCATTAGTGGAGCAAGAATTTTCAAATTCTTTGCTGCAATACTCACCACCATTATTTGATTTGAGACATTTTAGCTTTTTACCAGTCTCATTCTCAACCAAGCATTTTTATTTCATAAAAAATTGAAATACATTAGATTTTTGTCTAAGAAAATAAACTCATACTTTTCTAGTTGCATCATCAATGAATGTAACATAATAATGAGAGCCACCAAAGGAAGATACCGGAGCTAATACTCATACATTTGTATGCACAAGATTTAATTTCTAATTTTTATTTTCCTTATCAGTCTTCACAAAACTTGTTTGCTTTTTTTTTTCATACACATAAATTTCACAGAGATCCATATTAACACATTTCTAACCTATTAAAAAATTATTTGAATGGAGTAATTTCATACCTTTCTCACTCATGTGCCCTTTTTCCCTGTGCCATAGCATTGTGTTAGAATCTATAGTAATCATTTGTTCTTCCTTCTCAACTATAGCAACTATTCGTGAACATTTAATTTTCTTTGAAATAATTAAAGTAGAAGGAATAGTATGACCTATGCAAAGATATAAGGTCACTAATTTCACACCCTTTTCTACTACAAGGGAACATTTTCAAACTTTCCAATTCTTATCATTAAAAGTAACATCACAACTCTCATCAATGAGTTGTCCTTATAAAACTAAATTTTTACTCACCCTTGGAACATGTCTTGCCTCATGTAGTAGCCAATAATTTTCATTATTCAACTTAATCTTAACTTTTCCCTTTCCAACAATCTGACAGGGTTCATTATCCCCCAAATAAACAGGGCCAAAATCCCATTGGACACAATCAATAAAATAACCTCTATTGGCTGTAGCAAGAAATCAAGCCCCAAATCTAAAATCCAAGAACCATGAAAAATTTCTAAAGAATTGAATCAAAGCATCCTCTTTAGGTTTTTAACTTACCACATATGCCTCCTTGTTACCATTTGGTTTATCTTCTTCATTGTTCTTTTGAGTCTAGCAATCTTTCTTATTATGCCCCAATTTTTGACAATACTAGAAATCTCTTGCTCCTCTAAATTGAGACCTCTTCCCCTTTGATTTCCCTCTTGATTTCCCATGATTTCTAGAGTTTCTTCCTCTCTCAGTTGTTCTACCTTTTTTTTATGCATTCAAAGTACTTCCTGATGTAGATCCACCTAAGGTTTTCCTATGAATTTTCTTACTCAAAATAACACCAATCATAGCATCATATGTTAGGGTATTAGATCTATAAATAAAATTACTCACAACCATTACCAAACCATTCTAGCTTTAAGGAAAAGAACACAAAATCAAGAGAACCTTAATTTATTCAAATGAATTAATATTCATAGAAGATAACCGACTAGTAACATTATTAAACTCATTCAAATGATCTACAACATATCCACCTTCTACCATCTTCATATTAAATAAATGCTTTATGAGGAATACCTTATTTGAAGTGGACAAATTTTCATATAATGTTGCTAGGATTTGCATCAACTCTTCCATAGTCTTTACTTTTGTAATGTTAAATATCACCAATGGTGCTAGGCATATATGAATGCTTCCAAGTGCCTTTCTATCTAGAATCATATAGTCCTCCTTTCTCATAGTTTCTTGGTCCTTCACTTTTCCTTCCAATGGATTCCATAAATCCTTCTAATAAATATATTCCTCCATGTTTTATTTTCCATAACTGAAATTTTTTCTCATTAAACTTATCAACCTTCATCTTACCCTCGTCTGTCATCTCTCTAACTCAACCATGAGACTCTTTCTTGACTACGAGATTTTCCTACAGAGGTTTACTAAAAAAATGATGATGGTCTAAGTTAAAAAAAAGGATGATAGTCTGGCTCTGATACCACTTTTTATGATTAACCACAAACATAAATAATTGATACATGTAAATATAATCAATAGTAGAAAATAATAGATTGCACATAAGAGAACAAAAGGCACAAAGATTTAATGTTGTTCACCTAATCCTCAAGCTACATCCACCAACAATAAGCCCAATATTATAATTATCTAGTGATTAAAATCCACAATCCCTTATAGTTAAATACCATTACAAGAAGCTACAATATCACCATTAAATTTTGAAATCCCTAACCATAAGCCTTTTTATACAATCTTTTGCCACTTACAAAATTAGGGCTAGAATAATAGAAAAAGTAGTAGTTGACACCTTTTTAAAAATAAGTTCATTTTTGGTTTTGGGGGTTCTAACCCTAAAAACCCCCATGGGGGTGTTTCCCCTTGAAACCACCCTATTCTACACCAAGACCCTGTAGGGGCTCTTCCCCTTGACCCTATCTTGGGGGTACTGCCTATAAACCCCTATAGAAATAATGTGGGGCAAAAATGTATCGAATAAACCTTTAAGTCTAATTAGGCTCCATATCACAACATGAAATACCTTATATATTACCCATGGTAGAAAAATTACTTGAATGTCTACCAACATACCTATGGGACTGAGAATAATTCAAGAAAATATCAGAAATATCTTCAAGAGATAATTTAGAAATATTTCCCTTTCTAATTAAGTTCAAGGAATCCATGGTCTCATCTTGAAATCCACTTAGGAAGATAATTTTTCTATTGTTAGTGGTAAAATTAGGGAATCTTGAGCATTGTAAACTAAAGTCAAAATAGTGTGGGAAATCTTCTATAGAATCTTCTACTAGTTGATTAATGTGAAATATATCATTCCATACTTCCTTGGTTTTGCAATATTCATGATATTTTACTAGAAATTATGCATCTTTCATTTGATCTCATGTTATAATGTCCCTAAGACTCATAAAACATCATAATGCAAGTTTTTTAATGTGTTTGGGAATAACTTCATTTTTTTGCATTAGGTTAATAATCATAGCTTTTACAAATGACATCAAACTCAAATAGGAAAATATCAGGATCTTCAGTGGTGACCCCCTAAATACAGGAAGTCTTGAGTGAGGTATAATCTTCATACAGGTATTATATTTAGGGGTTTAAAAATGAAACCCAAAGGTCATATCATGTTGGACTATTGCATTACCATTGTTTCCATGATCATTACCCCATCCTAAATTTCCCATGTTGTCATCTATGATTCTCTCCAATATTTTTGTTTCCCAAGGCATATCATATATTTCAAATATTCTTTATGGAGGTTCAAGAGGTTTAATACACCTAGTTTAAAAAAATTCTTTAGATTGATCATATATCTCTAGAGAAATAGTAGTTGAGGCTAGCCGAGTTGAGCTTGGGTTATTGTTTTCTATTTTGATTTTTATCTCTATGGTCAATGGTTCTTTCTCTTACTATGGTTCTAAATTCTTTGAACTACCTCCTAACTCCTTCTTAGTAAATTTTCCTTGACTATCTCTAGTTATATTGATGCACCTAAATGTTTTATGTTATGCAAATCTAAGATACCAAACTAGGAAAGCTTGAGAATTGATTAGACACTCCCAAAGACACATTTTTCCTAATTAACTTACTTTGATTTCATGCCTCTAATATCTCTTTATAGAAATAACACCAAAAATGTAGGGTATAGTTGGAGTCTGATTTGTTCAATTTTTTTTGAGATATAAGTTGGATAGAATACCCTAGGAGTGTAAATCAAGGACAAGTAAGCTATGAGAGATATAGTGTCTATTTTCTCAAGGGATTAAGATAGTTCCTCAAGTGGTTATGTATGCACACTAATTTACACCTACTCTATTAAGGGGTGAAATTGAAAATAATTACCTATTGAATGAAATCTTATATTTAAGAGAATTAAACTACTTGTGCACTCAAAATAATTTATAATAAAAGGTGAATTGAAAGAACTTGCATAATCACACTTAGACTTAAAAGAATTTAATTCTTATATTCAAGAGTATTTCCACATCAAGAACTTAATCTACTTTTAATTGATTCTTCAATAACATGAATTGTATTTAAATTTCATAATGTAGCTTCCTCTAATCAATCTACAAATTTTAGATTGGGGAAGGAATTGATTCTACTTCATGTCACTGAGGTGATAGGAAGTGGAATGACAGATAGAAATATTAAGCTTTATGATTACTAATTTGTGAATCTTCCAAATAGCATATTTTAGGATACACAATATTCTATTGAAGTTGATGAAAGATCAACCCCACAACTCCCAAGAATCATCTACATGTAAAAACTTATCGTAGAAAGATAGAAGCAAAAAGCTATGGAGGCTAGAATTCCTAGATCCATAGATGAGACATTCTTGACAAACAAAAGCAAGATTGCTATTATGAAAAGTGGAAATGAATAAAATTACAAAGAGATAAATCCTTATAAAAGGAGATCAAAACCCTAACAAGGTAAAACCTAGGATGCATGATAATAATTATTGAAAGAATTAAGTATTATATGCCTAAAGTTTAGCTTAAGTAAACTAGAGATAATAAGTGACTTAATAATTAAATCAAAATGATTTAATTAATAAGGCAATATCTTATAACTCTAACATTCCCCCCACCTCCCCCCCCCACCCTCTTAAGATAAATTTAGGGAGTAGCTAAAAACCTAGAAACTATTACTAAAATTAAATTGGGTCCTGGCAATAAGGTCCAATGAGTTACCCAATAACAAAAAAATCTCTATGAAGGGAAGAAATAGAGAAAACCACATGTAAAAATCCTTGCTACAAAAAGAGATGAAAAGAATGTTCTAGAAGATAGGAACAAAAGATTATCATAAAGAACACCATTGAAGCATGAAGTTTAAAATGTTGTCAAACTATTGATCTAAAGAACCTCTACTATACAGAACATGACAAGGTAGAGAAGACTAAGTTTGAAGAGCTGATCAATCAAATATGGAAGATATTTTCATGTCCTCCAAAAATAGGAATGAAAGAATGTGTATATGGTAAATGATCCATCTCACTGAAATGGATAGGTATCAAGCCACTACAATTGCTCAATACATAGAATCAAATACTAAATACACAACTCACTCCATCAAACTAGGAAAGTAATAGAATGAACATAACCCCCATATAATTCTGAGAGGTAAGAAATGAAAACTGAAATTGAATGCAATATCTCCTGTAGACAGAAGAATCATAAACATCGAGAGAGAAAAAGAAGTACAAACACCTATATTGGCACATGTCATCACCACATCATGAGACTAGTTTCATGAAGGAACACTCACTTAACAAAGGAAGATGGTGAATATGGCCAACATAAAACTTGCCAAGGCACTTTATAATGTAGTGTGGGTACAACAAAACACAAAGATGTGCAAAATCTTGAAATGTAATAGAGTGGCACTTTTTCTCAATGTGTTTGCAAAATTGCTACAAAAGGATGTTTACAAAGATCAAAAGGGACATAAAGATAATAAAAACCATGAAAAATCATCTAAATTATTAAAATTGATCCTTAGACCTGAAACAACCAAGATATCTACTAGAATGCAAAAATGAAAAGGACTAAATAAAATGTGCCTAGAAACAAATTTGGAAAAAATGACCAACATCACTAGAAAAATCTTGAAAAGACCTTTCCAACAATATAAAGAATTCCCAAATCAAAAATTAAATACTTAAGATAGGTTTCCTAAAGTAAAAAATAAAACTTCTACCTTTGACTACATAAATAGTAAACCAAATGACATAAAAAATCCAAATAAATTGCACCATCAAGATAGGCTCAAAAAGATATTTCCTTTGATATAATATTTGTCAAAAAATACTTCCATATGACCAAGATATGGTCAAAAATCCACACAACTTTTTAGGACAAAACAAATCAAAGAAAAGATGGTTTGAAAGATGTAAAATTTTGGCTCCAAAATTGCTAACATCACACCTACACATCCATCAATACTTAGACTGACATGTGTCGGTACTTGGAGTGACATGCACCAGTACCTTAGCGATATATGTGTCCTTCAATGATGTAGGCATCACATTTTTTTTTAAAGAAACCATATAAGTGCTTTTTGAAACTTTTTTTTTTGAGTGGGAAACATGCATTTCTTTTTTTAATTAAGTGATTTATGCCTTCTTATTTTTTATGTTTTTAGTATAAAAAAAATCATCACCTCAGGAAGCAGGCCCAAATCTCAAAGAAATTTTTATGCCTCAAATTTCAACTATGTCCAATTTGGAAAATTTTATATGGAATAGTGTTTTTTGGGTGCTACAAATCCAAAAGTGAGGTCCATTTGGGTGTATTTACAACTTAGTATTTTGCAAGGTTATTTACCATTCTGAAAGGATAAGAGGATTTTGTTACTATAGAAACACGTGCTAAGGATTATATAATTCAAGAAATGCTTTGCTTATGGTTGGTTAGCATTAATGAAGAAATCCATCATTGAAAGTACAAAAAAATGTTGTCACAACTTGTTTTTTGAGTTTTTTAATGAGTTTTGGTGCACTGTACAGCTAGTGCATAGAGGTTTTTCAATTTCTTGTTAGTATGTTTAATTATTTGTCTGAATTAATTTTCTTTTGCACTTGGTCTCATGCTTTGAATCAATCTGGTTGAAAAGTTATAAGCAAAATACTGTCAACTAGTCTAGAATCTTGATTTTCAGCATTGCCATGCAAATAAAGGGTTCTATTGCCACTTGCCATGATTTAAAATGCTTGATATTTTTTGGGAACTGGTAATGAAGTTTTTACATTGTATTATATTCTTTATTTTGTTTCTACAGAGCTATCAAAACAATGTTATGGTGATGCCCTAGGCTGATCCCTATGTTTGGATGAGCCTGCAGAGAGGGAAAATCTATTTGGTTTAGAGTTTTGATGTAAAGAAAGACACCATTAGGTATATGTTTTGGAAAGGTATTTGAATCCTATTTCCAATGGTGTATGGGTTTTATAATTATATTCTGATTGGTGAAGAATTTGAAGCATAAACATAAAATCTGTCCTGGAAGCCTAGAAATTCTTAAAATGTAGCTTAGTGCAGAGCCCGTATCTTTTTAACAAATTGTTGGATCTTTCTGAAATTTGATTATGTTCGTGAAAACCTAATTTTTATTATTATCAAAGGTGGGATTGATTATTTTAGTCCTTGTTCAAAAGTTGCATCTATCTATGTATGGATCTATCCAGAGGCATAAAAGAGCTTGTTTGAAATTTCAGCAAGACTCAAGAAAGTTGTATGGAAAGCATAGATCATTAAAGAACATGAAGAGGAATTCAAGGAGTGAAAATTCATGGCATTGACGGTGGTTATCGAACAGCAAGGGTTGTGGTATTTCAAGGGAAATAAGGCTATACCTAGGAGGCAAGCCTTGGGGTTAGGCCTAGGAGGTCTAATAGATTGAAAACTATATTTAGATCACTGAATGATCTTGTTGGTGCTATAGAAAGTTTTATTGAATCCCATAAGCCCTCTACATTAGAGTGGTAGCAGAGCCATATATTGGCTAGAAGTGGTGTATGTTAGACATAGAAGAATCTAAAGGTAGTTCAATGCCTCCTAAGGCAATGAACCAGGATGTTGTAAGGCAACTGGTGACACAAATGTTGGAGGAAATGAAGACCCAAGAAAAAGGTAAAGAGAAAGAAGGAAGTCCCAATAAAGATAAAATGAAAGTGAAAATACAGTGGGGTGATGAGACAGATAAAGAGGAAGAGGAAGCTAAGAGAAAGAAGTACTTGCTCCTGATCAAAAGGTAATGATGGATGCATTTAAATCAATTTCCACGGATAACATGGATGGTATACCTAGCTATGGTGGTAACTTAAATGGGGAAGAGTTATTGGAGTTGATAGATGCTTCAGGCAACCATTTTGATTACACAAAGGTGGCAGAAGAAAAAAGGGTCAATGTATCCAAGTCGAGGCTAAAAGGATCAGCATTGGTATGGTGGAGCATGATGCAAGAAGAAAGATTGCAAGATGGAAAGAAGAAGATAGTTTCTTGGGAAAGGATGAAGATCAGACTCAAGGCACAATTCCTTCCAAAAGACTATGAAGTACAACTTCATAAAAAACTTCAAAATCTGAAACAAAGGGAGTTCTAGATGTAAACTCCTACACAGAAGAGTTTCATAAACTGAGTTTAAGAGCCAAGAAGATTGAGAATGAAGTGGAAAAGTTGGCAAGGTACATGAATGGTATTAGAACCAATATCCAAGATGAGATCAGCATTCTCACTCTTGATAGTGTACACAATTTTTTTTAGTTGGCCTTAAGGGAAAAAGAAATGTTCAAGAGAAGACATGAGCAAAAACAAAAGCAAAGAGGAGGTAGGAGTTTTAGAGGAAGGGGCACATTTGGAAGAGGTCCCAATGCTGCAAAAATAGAGGAGAATAGTCCATTTGAAGGACATGGAGACTCATCAAGAGGATCCTTCAGAGGCACATATAGGGGAAGAAGTAATTTCAGAGGTAGATGGGGACAAGGAGGCAAAAATACCCTAGTATTTATAGGTAGATCCTATCATTGTAATCAAGTGGGTCACTCCATCAGTAGATGTCCAAAGAGAGCCTCAAGTTCTCTGTTGGAGAAAGAAGAACACATTTAGTTCAAGAGAAAGATACAACATCACCCATGATAGTCATTAGTAAGGCAGGGCCTACTATGGATGGAGAGAATCTAATGGTGAAAAGAACCTTGTTAAAAATACCCTAGACTCAAGAACCACCACAAAGGAAGAGTTTTTTTAGAACAACATGCAAGTCACATGGTAAGATTTTCAAAGTAATAGTGGATTCAGGGTCTACAGAAAATATTGTCTCCACTGAAATGGTGGAGAAACTAAAGCTCAAGAGACTACCACACCATAATCCATATAAGGTGTCTTGGTTAAATAAAGGACAACATGTGTTGGTAGATGAACAAGCATGGGTAGAATTTGAGATTGGAGAGTATAAGGATATGGTCTTATGTGACATCCTTCCTATGGATGCATGTCATTTACTTTTGGGAAGACCATGGCAACATGATGTGAAGTCTACTCATGATGGGGAGAAAAATAGCTATATTATTGTCAAAGATGGAAAGAAGTATCAAATGGATCCTTTACTTAATTAGAATGAAGAGAAATAAGTGGGTTCTAGTATCATGATGTTGAGTGGGAAAGAATTCCTACAAATATTTAAACATGAGGGAGAGCAAGGATATGCAATTATCCTAAAACCAAAAGAAGAGGCAAAACCAAATTTCATGAAAGACATTCCACAAGAAGCACAAGAGTTGGTAAAACAATATGAAGAAGTTATAGGGGATGGTAAACCAGAATCATTACCACCTATGAGGGATATTTATCATCAAACTAATCTCATACCTAGATCTAATCTGCCCAATAAAGCTATTTACAAAATGACTCCTAGTCAAAATGAAGAAATTGGTAAACAAGTGCAAGAGCTGATGGATAAGGGCTTCATAAGGAAAAGTTTAAGTCCTTGTGTTGCTCTAATAGTGTTGTTACCTAAGAAAGGATGGAAATGGAAAATGTGTACAGACTCAAGGGCCATTAACAAGATTACAATAAGATATCATTTCCCAATGCCTAGAATAGAGGATATATTAGACAATTTGGGAGGAGCTTGCTATTTCACCAAACTAGCTTTGAAATCAGGGTACCATCAGATTAGAATCAAACCTAGGGATGAGTGGAAGACATCATTTAGGAAAAATACAAGGCTCTACAAATGGTTGGTGATGCCCTTTGGGCTCACAAATGCACCTAGTACCTTCCAAAGGCTTGTGAATGAAGTTCTGGTTGAGTTCATCGATAAGTTTGTAATTGTGTATCTTGATGATATTTTAATATTTAGTAGGTCCAAAGAAGATCATCTCAAGTATGTGGAGCTAGTGCTAAAGAAGTTGAAGGAGGACAAGTTGAAAATCAATCTTGAAAAGTGTGAGTTTTGTAAAACTGAATTAGTTTACCTTCATTTTTTTATTTCTCAAGGTTGCTTAAAGATGGACCCTAGTAAATTTGATGGAATCTTGAATTGTCCAATGCCCTAAATCATAGGAGATGTTAGAAGTTTTCATGGAATGGCTTCATTCTATAGGAAGTTTGTGAGAAATTTCAGTCATGTGTGTGCACCTATTCTTAATACTATAAAAGGGGAAATGAAATGCAAGTTCAAGTGGACAGAAGAGGCTAATAAGGGGTTTGAGTTGCTGAAAATTAAAATGGTACAGTTACCTACACTTAGACTATCTGATTTTAATTAGTTGTTTACTGTTGAGTTTGATGCCAGCCAAAGGGCTATTGGCATAGTTTTGAGTCAAGAAGGCTATCTAGTAGCTTTCTTTTTTGAAAAGTTGAATGATTCCAAACAAAAGTATTCCTCGTATGATTTGGAACTATATGCTATGGTACAAGTTCTCAAAAAATGGAGACATTACTTACTTCCAAAAGAGTTTGTTGTGTTCACAGATAACCATGCACTTAGTTTCTTGAATGGACAAGATAAGTTGAATCAAAGACACCTTAAATGGGTTGAATACTTGCAAGCCTATACCTTTACCATAAAACATAAGAACGGAGTCAAAAATAAGGTGGTAGATGCATTAAGTAGGAGAGTTTAGCACTCCAAGAAATCAAATTAGAAAGTGTAGGCATGAAAGACATCAAGGGACCTTACCAAGAAGAGAAAGATTTCAAAGAAATCTATAATACTTGTTAGTAATATTTGTAGGGATTCAAAATTGATCATGTTGATTATACATTGCAAGAAGGTTTATTATTCAAAGGACCATTTCTTTGCATACCTCAGAATTCTATGAGGGAGAACATCATTAGGGAAAAACATCAAGGTAGTTTGGGAGGTCATTTTGGGCTTGATAAGATATTAGAACAAGTGACCCAATATTATTATTGGCCAAAGGTACAAGATGAAGTCAGAAAGTTTGTTAAGCAATGTAATATATGTCAAAGAGCTAAGGGAACAAGAAGTAATGCAGGGCTATACCAACCACTCCCCATTCCACAATGACCTTGGGAATGTGTGAGTATGGATTTTGTATTGGGATTGCGTAAGACTCCAAGAGGCTATGATAGTGTCTATTTAGTGGTGGATAGGTTTAGAAAAATGTCTCATTTTATCCCTTGTAAGAACACAAATGATGCCTCCCTTGTTGCAGGTCTATTCTTCAAGGAAGTGGTTAGACTTCATGGGTTACCAATCAGCATTGTTAGTGATCGAGAGAGCAAGTTTTTTGGTCATTTTTGGAGGACACTTAGGAAGAAGTTGGGAACTAACTTATCATTCTCTTCAGCCTATCATCCTCAAATTGGTGGTCAAATAGAGGTAGTTAACAGAAGTTTGGGCAATCTTCTTAGATGCTTAACCAAATAGCATGGGCAGTCCTGGGATCTTATTCTTGGACAAGTAGAGTATGCATATAATGATTCACAGAATCAGAGTATAGGTAAAATCCATTTTGAAATAGTTTATGGTGCTCATCCTAGAGGCATTCTTGAGCTTAGAGACCTTTCATTGCAAGACAAAACAAGTGCTCAAGGAGAAGTGTTTGTCGACCATATCAAGTCACTTCATGACCAAGTAAGGAGACTTTTACAACAGCAAAATGCAAAGTACAAAGAAAGGGCTAATCAAGGGAAGAGAGACCTTCAATTTAAGGTGGGTGATTTAGTCCTAGCATATCTTGGGAAGGTAAGGCTTCCTAAAGGTACCCCACACAATTTTTTGATGAAAAAGATTGGACCTCTCAAGATATTGCACAAGTATGCAAACAATTCTCATGAGGTGGAGTTACCTCCGAATTTGGGCATCTCTCCCATATTTAACATTAGAGACCTTTACCCTTTCAAGGTTGAAATAGATGAAGACACTCTTGGGTCAACCACTTCAAGTGAAACTACTCACGATTGGGTCAAAGACTTACCCAATCCTAAGCCTGTCACATTGGAATGCATTCTTGATTCCAAGGTTCTCAAGAAGGAAAGGAAAGACATATACAAGGAGTATCTTGTCAAGTGGATTGGCCTACCTGAATCAAAGGTTGTATGGATGACTGAATCTGATATATTGAAGCATGGCAACTGCTTGGCCGACCTAGTAACTAAAGGGACTTGAGTTTTTCATCTCAGCGGAGTATATGGTGTAGAGTACCCTCACTATGAAGACACCTTGGAGGATAAATGGATAGTTAAGTCTAATTAGTGAGTTTTAATTGAGTTCTAATTTTTAATTATGCTTAGTTGTGTTGAGATGAGTTAGTTAATCTCATAAGTTTATGTGTCTGTAATAAAGGACTTGTCATAGTCCATTTTGTTTGTTATAGGCCTAATTGAGCTACTATGTAAAAAATGCTCTTAGGACCTTATTTTGGTGTGTGTAACGGGTTGACATAGTCCACCTTAAGTTCATTGATGGTTTATCTAGTTTATGATGAGAGTCATTATTATTAAAAATGTGACAAACATGCTAGTGTGTTGATCCATATTCCCTAGGTTGTCAACAACTTATTATTTTGCAAGTTTATTTAGCATTGTGAAAGGATGAGAGGAGTTGGTTACCATAGAAACATGTGATAAGGCTTATATAAGTCAATAAATTCTTTTTTTATGGTTGGTTAGCATTAATCAAGAAATCCATCATTGAAAGTACAAAAATATGTTGTCACAACTTGTTTTCTGAGATTTTTTATCAGTTGTGATGCACTATACAGCTAGTGTAAAGAGGTTTTTTGATTTCTTGTTGTTATATTTAATTATTTATCTAAATTACCTTTCTTTTTCACTTGGTCTCATGCTTTGAATCGATCTGGTTGAAAAGTTATAAGCAAAATACTGTCAATTGGTCTAGAATCTTCATTTTCAGCATTGCCATGCAAATAAAGGGTTCTATTACCACTTCCCATGATTGAAAATGCTTGATATCTTGTGGGAAGTGGAAATGGATTTTTTAAATTGTATTATATTCTTAATTTTTTTCCTACAAAGCTTTCAAAAAAAAGTTATGGTGATGCCCTAGGCTGAACCCCGTGTTTGGATGAGCTTGCAGAGAGGGAAAATCTGTTTGGTTTAGAGTTTTGGTCTAAAGAAAGACACCATTAGGTATATGTTCTGGAAAGGTATTTGAATCCTCTTTTCAATTGTGTATGGGTTTTATAATTATATTCTGACTGGTGAAGCATTTGAAGCATAAACATAAAATCTATCCTAGAAGCTTGGAAATTCTTAAAATGCAGCTTAGTGCAGAGCCTGTATCTTTCTAACAAACCATTGGATCTTTCTGTAATTTGATTATGTTGGTGAAAACCTAATTTTTCTCATTATCAGTGGTGGGATTGAGGATTTTATTCCTTGTTCAAAAGTTACATCTATCTGCGTATGGGTCTATCTAGAGGCATAAAAGAGCTTGTTTGAAATTTTAGCAAGACTCAAGAAAGTTGTATAGAAAGAATAGATCATTAAAGAACATGAAGAGGAATTCTAGGAGTGAAAATTCATGTCATCTAGGGTGGTGATACAATATCAAGGGTTGTGGGATTTCAAGGGAAGTAAGGCTATACCTAGGAGGCAAGCCTTGGGGTTAGGCCTAAGAGGTCTAATAGATTGAAAACTATATTTAGATTAGTGGATGATCTTTTTGGTGCTATAGAAAGTTTTATTGAATCCCATAAGCCCTTTGCATCACCTTCCACTTCCCAATTTTAGAGATCGATGAAAGTTTCAACTTGATATTTGAGTAGAAGACATTTGAAAAGGCTAATTTAAAAGGCCTAAAAGAACTTTTAAGTATATATGAAAAAAGTTTCAAGGGTGTGTGCAGGATCATGGTGTGCCCAAAAGTGGCAATCTAACAAATATGTAGCTCTAAAATGCCTCAAAGTATTTCAAAATCTATTTTAATTTTTTTCCCACCCATCCTAATACTGAACCAAAATATTAATACCTTCATAAAGCCCAGTATTGCTTGGGATACTAGCCCTATAGATTCAACTTTTAAAATGTCCCAAAAACATGTTTTTGGCATGTTCAAGTCTATGTTTTTTACTTCAAATATGTGTCCGATGACCTTTTTTTCACCCAAATTTGATGAAATGAAAAGGGTTTGTTAAGCATGTTATTATCTTTCCATAAATCTAATGTTTGTGAAACTAAATTTTAGTAACAAAATATTATTCATTTTATAATGGAGTTATGCATAATGTATTTATTGACATGCTAATTGAAAAATAAGTATAACTTTCAAACGGTTTAATATTTTTAAAATCCAAAAGATGAAACACATTATATACTTCTTCTACTATGAGAAAAATAAGATAAAATAAAAATTATGTAAATTTTTCAATTAGTTAAGTTGCTCAGACATGGGAGTTTTTTAATTCTGAAAATACTATTGTAGAAAATTCATAATTAATAAGTTAAATTTGGAATAAAAATACCAAAAAATATGTGTCACACATGGGCATGAGTCTACTTCTTACATCTATATTCTTATTAAAAAATATTATCATTTAGTTTTGATTAAGATGGTCAGAGATAACCCTATTTCTTATTTTTGTCTTGAAACTTTTATACTGTTGAATTAAAATTCAAAATTTTGACCAATCAAATTTTTGTTTCTTCAGATAAGGCCTAACAGTTCAAAAACTAAATTCAATTTCTTATAGATTCTCTTCTCACGAATTTTTTATTTTAAGTTCATGACAAGTTTGAAATTACACATCAAGTTGACATAACCCCTGATTTGTTAATTTTTCATTGCCAATTAAGGGCATAGTTTGGTTGACCATGATCTTGCACATACTCTCAAACAATTGATCATTCTAGATAATCTAGATCAAGAAATTTCTAAAACTTTAGAGATTACAATTACTCACAGACAATAGATTGTAACAAATAGAGATCACACAACTGGATTGTAAAAATAATTTGTATAACTTCATTCAATATATATCACATAAGATACGAACAACAACTAAACATTTTAGTAATTAAAAGCACTAGATTAACTCACACTATACTGTACAATAAAGTACACCTAAAAATGAAGGAAAAGGAGACCCTTCCTCTTGTAGTTACCAAATGCTCCAATTCTTTGGATCACTTCTTCAACACATGTATTTGAATCAATAAAAGCTTAACATGAGTAGTAGCTAATATTATTAGATTAAGTGTTATGGCATTTCCTTACATATTTTTATGCTAATATTTACTAATTTAGTCATTAATATACTACAAACTATAAACCATATGTTTGTCATTATACAAAAAGAAAAAATCTCTTGGCTAACCTAAATCATGGACACCGAAACACAATCAAAATTATAACCATTTTCTTCATCTTTTAAAGATTAAAAGAACTACTAGCCAAAAATGAATGATTATCTTGTCACATTCTTGTCCATATGGTTGATGCACCGATTGGTCATGTCCTCCATTCATTTTTCCATATTGGAATCCCCTATAATTGATAAATATTCAATCTAGTCAACATTTTAACCTAATTTTTCATTCCTAGTCTAAATTTTAACTTTCCTCTTACATCTATCAAGTTTCCTATCTCTTTCCTACCAAATGGTTCAACTGGATTAATAGGGGAAATGGAAAAGAAGAGAAAAATGAAGAAAATATAAGTGACATATCCTAATCTCATCAATAATTATCTCATTTTTATCTATTCTCATTCTAAAATTCAAAGATACCACTTGAAATAAAGTGACCATCTCCCTTATATTTATGATGATTATATAAATGAATAAACCCTAGAGTGTAAAGTACACCAAAGAACCCTTTACTCAAGGGGATTATACTTATTATTTCATACAACATAATTTTTTTTATAATTAAGTAGTAGATCATAATTTTAATATCCCCTGATAAGAATATGTAACATTGGACCATAGTTATAATGAATTAAATGATATATATGGAATAAATAATTGATTTGGATTGAATAATAAATTATTAAAGAATAAAATGACTATTAGATATCTTGATTATCAATTTATTATTACCAAATATATAAGTTGATTGAATTAATATGACAAATAAACTAATTAGTATTTGATTATTAAATAAACAATTATAAATCAATATTGTTGGAAGTGAATAATAACAATGATCGTTAATTAGATAATTAAAGTTCCACCACATATAAGAGGGAATCTACCTAAAAGGAAAGGATCAGGATCAGATCATGACTACTCACACCCATAACATTGGTATACAATGAATGGAAAATGACAGGAGAAATCAGAAAGGAAGTCCACCCATGAGTTTATAGCTTTGTCACCTCTAGATTGTCCATACCATGTGACTCTACATTTTGCATAAAGGTACCATGGGAAGAGTACAAGATTATTCTAGACAATAAAGGGGAGGGTAAGTCCACATTGTCTGAGAGGAATACATTGCAAAAAATTATGTAACAGAATACCAAACTCTACATGAGATCTAAGGAGGAATAACATTCAACAACAACTATATGAAAGCCTTTGATATTGAAGTAGACACATTAGATGAGGTAAGAACGATGGCATAAGGAGTATCGAAGGTAAAATGGTACATATGTAGGGGCCATGTTGCCAAGGAGGAATGATAGGTAGGGCCAATAATTAGACACTAATATCCCAATAAACATTAAACCATCGAATACTAATCAGATCACAAAGTTATAAAGACATTGGGGCTTGAAAGGTAAGTAAGTATAATGGGTATGTGCAAGATCATGGTCAACCAAACTATGCCCTTAAGTGGCAATAATAAATCAACAAATCAAGGTTATGTCTATTTGACGTGCAATTTTCAACTTGTTATGAACCATCTATCAAAAAGTCGATAGAAAAGAATCTCTAGGAAACTGAATTTAGTTTCTAAACTAATAGGCCTTATCTATAAATAAATAAAAATTGACTGGTAAATTTTTTTAATTTTAATGTAATAATACAAAAAAATTTAGGACAGAAATAAGGAGTAGACACATGTTTGACCACCTTAATCAAAATCAAATGATAATATTTTTTAATAAGACTTTAGATATAAGAATTAGACTCATTCATGAGTGGGATGCATATTTTTGGGTATTTTTATTCTAAATAAATAATTAATATTAATTTTCTACTATAGTATTTTTGGAATTAAAAAACTCTCTTGTCTGACAATCTTAACTAATTCAAAACTCTGCAAAAATTAAATGTTTTTCTTTTTCCTTATATTAGAAGAATCATCTTTTGGATTTTAAAAATGTTGTACCATTTGAAAGTTATAGTTTTTTATAAATCAATATGTCAATCAACACTTTACACGTAACTCCATTAGAAAATAAGTAATAATTAATTACTAAAGTCGTAATTTGACAAACATTACATTTATGGAAAGCTAAGAACATTCTTAAGAAACCCTTTTTGTTTCATCAAATTAAGGTGAAAAAATTTGTCAACTCGATGTTTGAAGTAAAAGACACACAAGAATAGGCCAAAAACACGTTTTTAGACATTTTAAAATTTGACCATGTAGGGTTGCTATCCAAAAATATAATAGGCCTTATAAAAGTATTAGTTTTTGGGTTTGGTATTAGGATGGGTAGGGAAAAATTTAGAATATATTTTCAAATGCTTTGAGTCGTTTTAGAACTACATAATTTCTAGGTTGCCACTTTTTGGCACACCATGATCCTGCACATAGCCTAATGGAATGTAAGAATGTTTATTTAGTTACATGTAGTAATGTTTTACTTAGGAAATAAGGAAACTTTAATTATATTTAGTTATTCTATAATGGTACTATTACTATTACATAATAATAGTACATTTAGTAGTTAGTTATATTCAATTATTTTATATTAGAACTATTACTAATGCATAGTAATAGTATAATTATTATTAATTTTCTATACAATTTCAATAGGAATCAGAATTAGGATTCATAATATTAATAAGTAGATATAGTAATAAATGCAAATCATTTGTAAATGTAGAAAGAGTATTGATTTACATTAAATATGAATCTATTGAATAGATATGTAGTAGATGTGCTAAGATAGTCTTGTAGGTCTTTGAAGGATGATGACTAACTAACCGATGATAATTCTAAGGAATATAGAGGGTCTTCCTAGAAGATTATGAAGCCTGAGTTGAAAGGTAGTTTTAGGGAAGAAGGCTAAATAATCAAAGGTCATTCCTCATGAAGACAAAGGATCCTCCCAAAGGGTTAGGAAGCCAGATTAAGGGATCCTCAACAATGTGTAGAAATAGTAACATTCATAGATATCAATTGTTAGAATTCAATTTAATAGACTATGTTGCCAATAATTTCTATATAGGTAAACATGTCCTAAAGAGTAGGGACACTACAGTGGTATCAAAGCATGATCTTGTCATCTAGTAGGGTAAAGATAATTATACAAAGATATAAATTTTGAATACAATAGTTTAAGAATCTTGGAAATATTATTAAACAAATGATAAATCTAAGTTCATACAAGTAGTTTATTGTCAAGATAGGAGAGGCAGTGTAAATACGCTTGAGATGGGTAGATTCCAAGATAGGTAAGCACATGGGTTCAACTATATTGAGGAAATAGTCCATGATGGGTGAGGACATGGTTTCAAATGCCTTGAGGAAAGAGTCCAAGATAGTTAAGAACATGATTTCAAAATCCCTAAGGAAAGAGTCCAAGATGGGTATGAACATGTAGTCCCAATGCCTTAAGAGGGCCTACTCATAGATAGGTATCCTTTTATGGAGGCAATGTATGAAACACAAAAGGACTTGAGATCAATATGATAACCTATTCAACCTATTGCATTAAATGAATCATGAAGGAATATATATTGAAACTATAGAGATTGATCATACTATATCACTCAATCATCAAAAAGAAATTCACCATTGTGCTCAATTAATTACATACTATTAAACAAGGATCCATCTTGAGTTCACCAATATGATTAGCATATAATAAGTCAAAGTAAGAACCACTTGCAGTATTCAATCTAACTCAAGCTTGGAGAAGGAACCAAAAAGGGTAACAAGAATTTAGGATTCGTTGATATTTAACAAATCAAATGGAAATATTAATTGCTTGAGGACAAGCAATTTTGGGAGGGCGGGATTGTAATATCCGCCTAATAAGGAAAATGTAATATTGAACCATAGTTATAATGAATTAAGGAATAAATAATTGATTTGGATCGAATAACAAATTATTAAAGAATTAAATGATTATTGGATATCTCTATTATCACCTTATTATTACCAAGTATATAAGTCGATTGAATTAATATGTCAAAAAAAATTAATTAGTATTTGATTATTAAATAAATAATTATAAATCAATATTGTTATAAGTGAATAATAAAAATGATCATTAATTAAATATCCATTATATATACGAGGGGACCCACCTAAAAGGAAAAGACCGGAATTGGGTCTTGACTCCTCACAGCCATATAACATTGGTATATAGCGAAGAAAAAAGGGCAGGGGAAAATGGGAAGTCCACCCACAAGCTTATAACTGCATCACCTCCAGATTGTCCACACCATGTGACTCTACATTCCGCACTGATGTACAATGGAAGGAGTACAAGAGTATTCCAGACAAGCAAAGGGCCGATGAGTCCACATCGGCAGAGGAATACATTGCAAAATATTATGTAAAGGAATATAAAACAAGGAATATCAAAGTCTTCATGAGATTTGAGGAGGAATAGCATTCAGCAAAAACTAGACGGAAGCCTTTGATATCGAAGTAGACACGCCAGCCAAGGTAAGGACGACCACAGAAGGAGCATCAAAGGTAAGATGGCACTTGTGCAGGGTCCACGTTGGTAAGGAGGAATGATAGGAAGGGAAGATAATTAGACACTCAGCTCAGTGGAATACCAATCAGATCGCGAGGTTATAAAGACATCGAGGCCTACAAGGTAAGTAGGTACAATGGAAATCTAAGAATATTTATTTAGTTACATGGAGTAATGTTTTACTTCAGAAATAAGGAATGTTTAATTGTATTTAGTTATTGTGTAATGGTACTATTTCTATTACATAGTAATAGTATATTTGTTAGTTAGTTATAATCACTTATTTTATATTAGAACTATTAGTAATTATTATTAATTTGTTATACAATTTCAATAGGATTCATAATATTAAAAAGTAGATATATTTAATAAATGTAAATAATTTGTAAATGTAGGAATACATTAAATGTGAATCTATTGAAGAGATATGTAGTAGATGTATTAAGATAGTCTCATAGGTCTTTGAAGGATGATGGCTAACTAATCGACGATCATTTTGAGGAGCATAGAGGGTCTTCCCAAAGGATTACGAAGCGCAACTTGAAAGGTATTTTCAGGGAAGAAGGCCAAATAATTGAAGGTTATTCCTCATGAACATAGGGGATACTCCTAGATGGTTAGGAAGCCAAATTAAGGGATCATCAAAGATGTGTATAAATAGTAACATTCCTAGATATCAATCATTAGAATTCAATTTAATAGATTATGTTGGTAATAATTTCTATAGGTAAACACGTCCTAAAGATTAGGGACATTACAATAATCTCATTTGTTTTATAATGCAAACTAAAGTCAAGAGAATAAAGCTATTATAATGCTTCTTATATGCTCAATTTTAAAATGATTATCATTTCATACTTGAATATCAGTACCTTTATTTTGTATTGTGATTGCCAAATCCAACACCTCTAACTACACAAATGTCTAAACAACTAGATGCAAACATTAGATACATCATTATAAAGAAATGCTTTATTGATAACTTAGCTATGTGAATTATTATTAAGAAGATGAAAAAATATGGAATATAAAACTTAAAGATACCTCTAGTAGACTAGACCTATGTCTCAAAGGATCATAATTGATAGGCTTGACTAAATATACTCTTATAGAATTTGTAGTTCAACACTTGAATTTTGAATCAAATTATTCAAGTTGAGAATGACCCGCATAACACTCATAAGTGGATATGGTGATCTTTTTCATGGATATCATCCATCTCATAGACAAAACCTTGTGCTAGTCATCACAATGGTAAGAAGGGATGTCATATCATACAACATGGTAGATAGTATCAATCCTTTCCTTTTAAAGAAGAAAAAATATTTATATTTTTAGTTAGTGTCATAATTATACTCACCTATGATACAGGGAACACCCCCTAATAATTCATTATAGATTTCATGATAGCTTGGATTAAGATAATTCCAACTATAAAGATAGTCTACACTTTGGCGTTTCCACTATACATGTTCTCTCTACAGATGATCAACATCGCATACTTAGATCTTATGAATGTAATTCAATGTTCACACTGAAGTGGGGATATGACACTCTACAATAAAGTTTATTCTTTCATATAATCGTTTGGTAAGAAACATTCCTTGCTTTGGGCTTCCCTAAAATATAAAATTGGAGTTATGCAAATTGTCATTGTAAATTCAATATTAATTCATGTATATTGGATGCCTCTTCTTGTCTATTGTTTCCTCCCTCCATAATTGAGGATTGATTGGTGAACTAGATACTTTAATGATATGGAAGAAAGTAAATTTTTCCACATCTTTCCCTCCATTAGAACTTCTCTATTGGCCTTACATCTCAATAGGAATGTGGGCATCCCTCTTATAACTCATTTCATTCATTTTTTTTGATTGACTTCCACCTTTGACAAAAAGAGTTGGAGTTCCTTTTTATATAACGAGTCATATTCCACACATGTCCCTTCATATGAGAATTCACACCTATTTTTCCTATAACCATTCACAAAAGAAAATAATTATTTTCTTAGGAAAGTCACTATCTTAATCTTTATGATTTTGAAAATCTAGAGTCACATAGATCATCAAAGTACAAATGATTTCATCATTTATCAATTGTATAATAGCCTCTGACTAAGAAATAATGGGAAAGGTACTCAATTTTGATGTGGTCCAAAGAGACAATCTTCCTTGTATCTATTTTCATTTCAGATGAAAATAACGATGATAATAGTAATATATAACCATCTCTCTTTTGTCTATGATTATTATAAGACAGCATGATGATACATAATTTTAAAAAATAAATCATTTCCCTTGTATATATTTAACCATTATAATAAAATAAGATACCATGTAATAAATGATAATCCTCTCCATTTTATCTATGCTTACTGTTAGAAAATAAGATACTATATAATAAACCATAACCATCTCTATTTTATATATAATCAATTTTATAAAATAAACTAGTAGAAAATAGATGATAGCCATCCGAGCCCTTTTATCTATGCTAATTCTAAAAATACAAGATACCACTTGCAATAAAACCACCATCTCCCATATATTTATGATGATTATATGAATGAATAAACCCTAAAGTGTAAAGCCCATCAAGGAATACTTGGCTTAAGGGGATTGTACTCATTATTTCATATGACATATATTATTTTTAACAATAAAGTAGTAGAATGTAATCTCATTTTTTTAATAATATAAATAAAATTCAAGAGATTAAATATATTATACTGCTTATCATGCTCACTTATAAAATAATTATCATTGCATAACTAAAGATCACTACCTTTCTTTTCTATTATTGTCGCAAGGTTCAATGCCTCTAACAACATAAATTCATAAACAACTAGGTGAAAACATAAGATACAAAATTATAAATAAATTCTTTATTAATACCTTATTTATGTGAATTATTATTGAGGAGATGTAGAATTATTAAATTTAAAAAATTTAAAGACAACTCTTAGGGACTAGACCTATGTCTCAAGGGATTGTCATTCATGGGATTAACTATACATTTATGCTCATAGAATTTGTAATTCAACACTTGAATTTTGAATAAAATGGTTCATGTTGACAAAGAAAGATATAGAGATATAATACACCAACTAAGAACCCATGATAAAGTAACTTGGCTAGACATAAAGTTGATGTAATATTTTTAAAATATATATAGTAATGGATGTAGTATGATATGATTGCAAGAGAAAGATAATGTGTAATCAACTAATGTTACAAAAACATAATTAAACATTAAATCAAGTACATCAATCCACATAACTTTCTTAAATTCTCTTAAGATAGGGTTACTTTAAAAAACACTAATTAAATAACTAATTTGTTGAATTTGAGTCATATGACATAGCTTGCACATATTTTGAAAACCCTCATTTATTAATTTGTATTCAATAAATTTAAACTCACATTTTATCACTATAATCACAAATAAGAGGGTAAAGATACATTATAATACTTAACATACTAAAGAAAATAATAGTAATCTTATAAGCCTGAGTACTAATTTTTATTCATTATGGTTACTACATCCAACACCTGTAACTTTACACAAGTATCAACAACTAGATACAAACATTAGATGTGAATGGTCAATTCATTTATATGGAACATTATTTGGAAAGAAGTAAGACAAGTGCATTCAAAAAAAAGATCAAAACCTAAGTCAATAGACCTAAGCCTTGGGGACTTATCCTAGATGGCCTTTCCTACTTCCACACTTATAGAATTAGTAGTTTGGCTCTTTAGTTTTGAACCATATTTTATTAGTTTAATATGTATGGGAAGAACTCTACCATATATTTATTATAGTATGTGTAGTTAAGTTAAAAATTATGTATACAACCCTCTCTATGGTTCTATTCCTCAAATGGTTTCACCATCGACTACCATACAACTACTTAAATATAGAAAACTTATACTTACCAATAAAAAAGTTTATGATTCATGTTTGAGATTATTTCAAACTCAATTGTCTTCTCCTCCAGTTTATTGGTAAAATTTCTCTTGTCATCATCTATCACGGCCTTGTCTTCAATGGCTTTCTTCTTTTGTTCAGTCACTTCACAAAGCATTATGGCTTGTGACTCTTGTTCAAGCTTGAGTATTCTGATTTCTTTAGCTTGTTCTTTATTTTTCTCCATCAATTCAGCTATTGTTGCATCAAATTCTTTGGAATCTCCATTAGAAAACACTTGTATGGTATCAATCTCCTTGTAGCATATGTCATTTTCAGCTATGGCTATATCCTTCCTTCTTTTCAAGGACTTTCTCAATTCCTCCCTGGCTTCCTCCAATTTGTGTAAAGTGAGATGCACATCAATCACCTGATTGTCTACGATCTTCCCAAGTTTGAAGACTTCCATCTTCAAATCTTTTCTCTAAGTTGTTCGACTTCTCCTTGCAAGAACCTTGGCTCTGATAACAATTGTTGAAATATTGAAATGGGAAGAGTACTTCTGAGAGAGAGGGGGGGGGGGGGGGGGGGGGGGGGGTCGTGAATTAGAAGTACCACACCTTTTTAACCTTTTTAATCCCTTAAAACAAATAACTAAAATTAAACTACATGTATTTAAACATATTAAATGAACATAAAATAAACACACGCATCAACACACATAACACTGGATTTGGTAACCTAGAAACCCTCCAAGAATAAGAAGGTAAAACTCGGGTGGGGATGATACCCACAAAATCACTGCAACAATAATTGTTTGACCACTTCTGATGGTCTACCCTATGAAAGGCCTACCCTATTAAGGGCTTTACACTATGTCAATAGTGACCTGGTTAAAGGATTTACAAACACTTTACATGAAGTGTCACCTTGTTAAAGGATTTAGTCACCTCTTCAAATGATCTACAAAATAGTTGTTAAGCTAACCTATCATCATAGGGTTTTCACTATCTAATACAATGGCTAGAGAGTATTAGAAACCTTTAACTTGACTACTTACAATATTCAGTTGCTGATTTTAGGTAGCTCATTCTAATGTGATCCTTGCTTGATCTGATTTATGTTTGTATCTTTTGTACTATTTTGATTAACTGGATGTATAATTGCTGCTCAATTCACTAGGTCTATGATGCCCATGTTGTTTTCCCAATTTTGTAAAAAAAAATTCTTATCTACTTGGAAACTTCCTTAACTTCTCTTCAGAAACTTAAAATCGTGGGGTCTAAGTCTCTTTATAAAGACTTCATAGACTTAGGGTTACATATGGATCTATGATCCATATTGAATCTTGAATTCTCACTCATTCCTTGCATTTTTCTCATTGGTTGCATGCCTTCTCCATTTTTCTTATTGGTTGCATGCTAATTACATAGGAAATATAAAATATTCCTTCTTATCCATATTTTCCTTCAAAATCCTTCTATGTTGGCTCCAAAAATGGTTTACATCTAAGTTTGTGAGGGCACAAACTCATATGTTGATTCTGTGTTACTTGGCACATACTGGACTATTGGTGCTCAGCACATATACTATCCTAATTTGCTTGGCACCTATTTCATTCTATCTTGCTTGGCACATGTATGACTCTAGCTTACTTAGCATATGAAATGTTCTGATTTGCTCGGCATCAACTGTGACTTAGGACCTATATAATGGTTGGCATATATAGTGTACTCGGCTTCTATGTAGAAAGTGGTTAATTGTGTTGACATTCAAATGTCAAAACCATTCTAAGACCAATAGGACTTATTAGAAGATCAACTGGAGAAGTTTTAACACATTAGTTCCTTGATGAAGTTGAATTTGAGTGTGCCCTTGCACCATATTCCTAGGGTTGATTATTCTAAAGTTCCTTTGAGATGAGTTCTTGTATACCATGCCTCTTTATGTCTACTTCATCCATCCAAGCAATCTCCTCTTCAAGATAACCTACCCACTTCACTTGATACTTCTTGTAAGTGCTCTTCCTAGTATTTTTAATGACCTTAGCGTCTAAGTTCATCTAAGGTTCCTTTTTTCCATGGTAAGGTAATTTTGCAACATCTTTTTCAAACTCCTCCAATTTTTTTCCTACATCTAAAACACCTCTATAAGGTGTGAGATAAGAAATGTTGAAGATTGGTGAGATACCAAGGTGTGTTGGAACTTCAACTTTAGAAGAATTTTCTTCCATTTTTCTCAATACCTTGCATGGATCGAGCATTTTCATGACTAGTTTGGTGTGTTATCCCTTTGGTAATTTCTCTCCTTTTTTCAAGTAGACCCATACAAAGTCTTCAACCTATAATTTCACATCTCTCCTACCTTTATCTTTGGAGTCTTTATACTTCACTACACTCCTTTCCAATTCCATCTTTACTTGTTCATGGAAATCCTTCATGTGTTCAAAAAATTATTCACCATGGGCACTAATTGGAACATAAGATGGAATGTCTCTCAACTCCAAGATTCCCTTTGGGTTGTACCCATAAACAATTTGAAAGGGACTCTTCCCCATAGTTCTATTCATTCAATCATTGAATGCAAACTCAACCTATGGTAGAATTTTATACCAATTTGCACCATACTATTTCATAAGACATCTAAGAAAGTTTGATAGTGATCTATTGAAAACTTCAATCTACATGTTTTTTTGTGGATGATACGCATAACTAAAACTCAAATTTGTGCCTACTCTCCTCCATAGTGTCCTCAAAATATAGCCAAGGAACTTCACATCCCTATTTGAGATGATGGACTTTGGTAAACCATAAAGTCTCACAATCTCCTTGAAGAAAAAATTAGGAATATAGGTAGCATCACTAGTACTTTTGCATGGAATAAAAACATCTTACTAAATCTATCAGCTACCATGTATATGCTATCAAAACTTTTTTGTGTTCTTGGCAATCCCATAACAAATTCCATGCTACAACTAATCCGTGGTCTAGTTGGTATAGGTAGTGGTTGGTATAGACTAGCACTTTTAGAAGTTCCATTGGCCTTGTAACAAATAGTGCATTACTCCACATACTTTCTCACATCTTTCTAAACCTTAGGCCAAAAATAGTACCTCCTTACCTATTCCAAAGTTTTATCCAAGACAAAATGGCCATTGATGCTACTTGCATGTTTATCCTTTATTATGTTTTCCTTGATTGAAAACTTTGGGATGCATAATTAGTGTCCTTTGAATAGTAACCCATCTCAGATGAGAAAATATGCATATTTCACATGATAGTCCTCAAACAAATCAAAACATAACTAAGATACTTCATGGAATTCTTCATCATTTTCATACATTCCTTTCAAGGAATCCAATCCCATATTCTATAATCTCATTTCTTGAATTGCCAAGTTCCTCCTATTCAAAGCATCTGCCACTTTGTTCGCCACCCTATTCTTATTTTTTATAGAGAATGTAAATGCTTCAATAGATCTTACCCATTTCATATGTTTTTGGCTCAATTTGTCTTGGCTATTTAGGAAACTAAGGGCCTAATTGTCGGTAAAAACCACAAATTCCCTAGGTAGTAGAGAATGCCTCCATTTCCTCAATGATTGAAATAATGCATATAATTTTGAATCATAAGATGAATACCTTTTCTTGGAGTCATTAAGTTTTTCATTGAAAAATGCAATAGGTATGCCCTTGTGACCCAATATCGCTTGATCTACAAGATGAAGTATCATATTCCAAGATAAATACCTTCTAAAAATTAGGAACAACAATCATTGGTTTTTCTGCCACCTTTTCCTTCAGCATTTTAAATGCTTGTTCAGCCTCCTTGGTCAAAAAAAATTTTCATCTCTTACCACCTTTTTATCACGTCCAATATACATGCACAATATTGACTAAAATTTCTAGTAATATTTCTGTAGAAAGAAGAAAGTCCATGAAATCTTCTTACCTCAAACTTGTTTCTTGGAGAAGCCCAACTTAGTATGGCTACCACGTTATCAGGATCCATCTTGATAATCCCTCCAAATATGATAAACCAAATATATACAAGTTCCTCTTGCAAAAAGACAATATTCTCCAAGTTGATGAACAACCTTTCCTCTTATAGCCTCTTCAAGACCAAATCAAGTTGCTCCAAGTGATCTCCCTTGGTCTTTTTTGAACATTAGTATATCATCAAGATACACTATGACAAAATTTCCAAGGAATTGTCTCTAGACCTCATTCATGGATCTCATGAATTTACTTGGGGTATTATATAGCCTAAATGGCATCACCCTCCATTCATACAAGCCTTCATTGGTTTCAAAGGTAGTCTTCCATTCATCCCCAGTCCTTATCCTAATTTGGTGATATCCAATTTTCAAATCAACCTTGGAAAAATACCTTTCTCCACTCAAACGATCAAGCAAATCTTCTATTATAAGAATAGGGAATCTAAACCTTATAGTAATCATGTTTATAGCCCTAGAGTCCATGGATACATAGCCTCCATGTCCCATCCTTCTTTGGAGCTAAAATGGCTAGAATTGCACAAGGGCTCCAACTTTTTTCTATTATCCCCTTATGTAGGAGTTCTTGAATATGCTCTACCATCTCTTTGTTTTGTTGAGGTGTTATTTTATAAGTAGCCTTGTTTGGAAAATTTTCTCTAGGAATCAAATCAAAATTATGATTTACCTCTCTAACTTGGGAAAGTGTGCTTGGCATATCTATGGCCAAGATATCAACATACATCTCAAGTAGTTCTGCAAACTCCTAAGGACCTACTCTCCTCAGGACAAACATTCCAAGGAATTATCTCAAGACCTCATTCATGATTCTCATGAATGCACATGGGACATTAGATAGCCAAAATAGCATCAATCTTCATTCATACAAGTCTTCATTGGCTGTAAAGGAAGTCTTCCATTCATCCGCTTCCCTTATCCTAATGTACTGATATCTAGTTTTCAAATCAACCTTGGAAAAATACCTTGCTCCACTCAAATGATCAAGAAAATGTTCTATTATAGACATAGGGAATCTATTCCTTATAGTAATCATGTTTATATCTCTAGATTATATACATATCCTCCATGTCCCATCCTTCTTTGGAGCCAAAAGGGTTGGAACTTTACAAGGGATCTTTTTTTTTGCTATTAACCCCTTATGTAGGTGTTCTTGAATCTACTCTGCCATCTCCTTATTTTTATTAGGTGTTATTTTATAAGCAACCTTGTTTGGAAAATTTTCTTCAAGAATAACATCAATATTATGATTTACCTCTCTAACTGGTGGAAGTGTGCTTATTATATCTATGGCCAAGATATCAGCATATATCTCATGTAGATCTACAACATCCTTAGGACCAACTCTCCTCTTTGGTTCTTCCATCTTAGGGGATTCCTACTTCTTCCTCTTGTCTTGTGGCTTTATTACCAAAGCATAGCATGGAGGCCTATCCTTCTTGACAATTTTTAAAAATTCCTCTCCTAAAAAAAAAAAACTATTCCTTTTGTTCCTCTATATTATGAGACATGGGTATGAAAGTTAACTCCACTTCTTTAAAATTGATGATGTCAGTGTTCAATCTCAAATCATAGTGTGCCTCCACATCATATTTCCATGGTCCCCCAAGAAACAAGTGGAAAGCATCCATTGGAACAATATCACAAAGTACTTTACCTCTGTACTTTCCGAGTTGTAGCTCCACCCAAGCTTGTTCTTCAATTACAGTATGTTGACTCTTTGTGAGCCATGATACCTTGTAGGGGAAAGGGTGAGGTACCTTCCTTAATTTCAATTTCTCCACTACTTTTGAAAATTCCATGTGTATAGTAGACCCATTGTAAATCACCATTTTACATACCTTGCATCTAGCTATTCAAGTTATCCACACCCACAAACTATCCTTCTCCTAGGCTACTTAGACCTAATCTAGGAATAATAGGTATTCAAGGTCAAACTTATTTTTCATGGTGGAATCTATTTTCCCTCAAAATAAATTCAACACAAATAAACCATTTCTAACTTCACAACCCCATCTCAAGTTTGTGAAATAAAATTAAACTTGCATTCCTTAGATAAGACTACAAGAAATTGTGACCAACAACTTGATTTAATTTTCTCCCAAGGACAAAAATAAACCCAAAAACTAGTTTAATAGGGAAATTTAAACTATCCTCAAGGTATCCCAAGAGATGATAACTTGATCAATCCTCTAACATCCCTTTTCTTCCAAATCACCTAGAAAAAATTAGGCCTAATTAAGGCTATTTTACAAAGAAAATACCCCTTAGATTACCTCACAATCAATCCCAGCACTTGGATCATATCAAGGATCATAAAAGGATCTAATTTCATCATTATATTCCACCTCCCAACTTGACGTATTCATTCCTTTGCATAAAATAGGACGATCACATAGAGATGCATGTCCTAGGCTTTTGTTGATAACTCTAGTGGTTAGAATTTTTATGAACTACAACTACAAAAAGTCTTAAATTACACTCCCATATCTTCCAAATCACCAAGAATTATATTTTTCCTATGGCTACTTTGTAAAATATGAGTAAAACAATGTAAAACCCTAGGTATAGGTCTACTTTAGACTAATCAACATAAAACTCCTTATAACTTGCTTATATCGTCACTTCAAAGCCTCAAACTAGATCAAAACAAAAGGTATTTCAACCCTATATCTCACCATGTGACCTATCCAATGATGTCAAGCTATACAAATTCATAGAACAACCAAAAATAACAAAAATAGATCAAAATCTCAATTTTATTATTAATTCAATGCTTTCTCCATACAATATCAATCCCAATATGTCTTCAAACATGTTTTTCATCCTCTTTCTACATATCCTAATAGTTCTTCCAACCAAATAGTATTTTGGAATGACTTTATATAAAAGAAACTAAAATTACAAAAACTTGCTTATTAGCAACTTTGGGAACTTTTGACAACTTTTAGCAAAACTTGGAGTTTGGTTCCCAGACCAACTAACAAGAATGTGATTGGCACAAAATGGGTATTCAGAAACAAACTAGATGAGAATGGTGAGATTACCAAAAAAAAAGCTAGACTAGTATGCAAGGGTTATGCTCAAGAAGAAGGAATAGACTATGGGGAAACATTTTCTCCTGTTGCTAGAATGGAAGGAGTAAGAACTTTACTTCCATATGCTGCCTACAAAGATTTTAAAGTCTATTAGATGGATGTAAAATTTTCTTTCTTAAATGGTATACTAGAAGAAGAAGTTTACATTGAACAACCAGAAAGATTTTTTGATGAAAACAACAGGGATATGGTGTGTAAGCTACATAAAGAACTCTATGGTTTGAAACAAGCACCTAGAGCATGGTATGAGAGACTTCACAAGTATCTAGTGCAAATTGGATTTGAAAGAACTGATGATAAAAACAACATGTACATCAAAGTAGAAGAAGGTAAAGACATTATTGTATCTAAATTTTTAGTCTATGACATAGTGTTTGGTGTTAAGGAAGTACTTTGCAAAGGCTTTGCTGACAAAATGAAACATGAATTTGAGATGTCTATGTTTGGAGAAATCAAATTTTTTGTTGGATTACAAGTACATAAACTCAAACATGGAATATTTTTTACTCAATCAAAATACATCAAAGAAATTCTTAAAACATTTGGATTGGAGGAATCCAAACATGTCAGCACACCAATGGTAACAGGAAATAAGCTATCCAAAAATGATGAGTCAGCTGAAGTCAATCAAACAATGTATAGATCCATGATTGGAAAACTACAATATGTTGTACATAGTAGACCAGACATAGCATTAGTAGTTGGAATAGTGGCTAGGTTCTCTGCTAATCCTAAAGAAAATCATCTCATAGCAGTAAAAAGAATAATGAGATATCTTAAAGGAACTAATGATTTTGGTCTATACTACAAAAAGAATGGAAAATTTGAGCTCAATGCATATATAGATGCAGAGAACACATTGATGATAGAAAAAGCACAAGTGGAGGTTCATTATTTCTAGGTAAAAGGTTGGTCACCTAGACTAGCAAGAAACAAACATGTACATCCCAGTCTACTAAAAAGTCAGAATATGTGGCAGCTGCAGTGAATTACACAAACATTGTATGGCTCACACATCTATTGAATGGAATGAAAGAAGAAGTAACAAAACCTGTGATATTATATTGTGATAATACAAGTGCTATAAATATATCCAAAAATCTAGTGATGCATGCAAAAACCAAGCATATTGCAATCAAGTATCATTATGTCAGAGAATTAGTAGAAGAAAAACAAGTAAAGTTGGAATACATTCACACAAAGGAACAAACTGTAGATATCTTCACCAAACCATTGCCCAAGGATGCTTATGAATATCTTAGAGGCAAGTTGGGGGTAATACCCCTAACTCAAGTAGTTTAAGACAACAAGGAAGCTCTCCTGCATCAATAGGAATAAATCATTGAAATATTACCAGGTTGATGCAAAGGATGGCAATAGGAGTAGAAACTCCAAATCAGTCACAAGCATAGTGATAGAGGGAGAAAATCAACAAGAAGCCAAAGCTTATATTTTACATAATAAAGATGCTACATCTTTGGCATTTATGTCAAACAGGGAGAAATATGCAGAAATTTGATCAATACAAAGAAAGAGGGAGATATATGAGATCAGTAGTAAAAATACAGCAAGACAATATATACATTCTTGGTGGTAACTAAGTTGATTAATTGATCAGTTTAGTTTGCCATCAATGCCAAAGAGGGAGATTGTTGGAAATGATTGAAATGCTCATAAGAAAATTTGTTAGCATAATATATGGAACTGGTAAAGAATGTCCTCAATCATTGTTTTGTCATTGATGTCAAACTTGCTACTTGCAGGAATGACAATTGCTTTAGTGATCCAAATACTATCAATTAGTTGATTGTCAAGGATGAGGCAATCAATAAGATGTAACTAGAACACCTAGAGAAAGGTTGAAGTTATGATGTTGTAATGAAGTACAAGGATCAACTAAGCCATTGATGAAAAAGTGTATTTGATGACATACTATAAGATACAAAAAATGGGCACACTGAAACATATCAAAGATTTAAGATTTTAGCTAAGTCTTTTGTAAAGCTCAACTAAGCTCATTAGAGAGAAGACGTCAAGCAAGCTAGTAAGAGCCAAGAAAATTCCTAGTTAATGCCGAGTAAACATCAAATGCCGAGTAAACTTTAGATGCCGAGTAAACTTCAAATGCTGAGCAAGTTCAGATGCCGAGTAAACTTTAGATCTCGAGCATGTTCAGATGCCGAGTGACACAGAGTTTACCAAGTGCCGAGCTAAACTAAGTGCCGAGAAGGTATAGGTGCCGAGAGCATAGAGGTGACGAGCACCAGTAACTCAATAATGCCAAGTTGCTGCATTATTTTGAAAATCAAAGATTTGCCAGATCTAAGCTGAAAAGGTTGTTATCTAGAAATTTGTGAATTAAAAGGAAGATAAGAATGATGAGTTTGTGGCACAAAACACCATGTAGAACATTTTTAAGGATACAACTAGCAAACTTTCTAGAAGAGACCAAGATATGGGGTAGATACATTGTATCCTACCTGATCCATTTTGAAATCCTAAAATTGGAGAGGAAGAATTGAGCGGCAAAGGCAAATCAGATCTCTATTTAAGAAGACATAATTTAATGAAGAGAGAGAGAGAGAGAGAGAGAGAGAGAGAGAGAGAGAGAGAGAGAGGTGGTCAAGCATAAAAGCATGAAGTACTAAAGAAGGTGCTAAGGAGAAGAAAGAACAGGAACTCTATTTGGACAAACGACCACAAGGATGATTGCATTGGCAAAATGAGTAAGAAGACGCAAGGAGACAAAGCTTGAGAGGAAGACAAGCAGACAGAGCTGGAGTGATTGAAGCCAAGCATAAGGATTGAATTGAAAGTGTGATCTGAAATCTACAAAGTATGTTGTAAGTTATATCAAATCAAAAGACCATTATCGTTACTTTCTAGCAATTGTAACAATAAGTTTAAATCCTATTGACTTAGGTTGGTTTAATAGCCATAAGATAAATCCTTTAACAGGGTGACATTCCTAGTGAATGTTCTAAAGACCTCTAACCAGGCACATTCCTAACATTTTGGTAAAATCCTCTAACAGGATCACATTTAAAAGTGTGTTGTAAGCCTTTAACAAGGCAGGCTTTTAACAGGGCATCACTTCAGAAGAGTGAGAATCAAGTAGCATGTTACTGGTGCTTTTTCCCAAATTGGGTTTCCACGTAAATCATTGTGTCATGTGTTGATCTTGGATGTTTTACCTTTGCATATTGATTTGCTGTAATTTGCTTATATGATTGATTTATTTTTGGATGAATGAAAAGTGTATGGATTCATTAAAGGTATTAATAGGGCATTTGGACCTTGAAAAATTGATGCACCCCACCCCACACCCACCCCTCTCAGTTATTCTAAAGAATTCTAACAATTGGTATCAGAGCTTGACTGCTGATTTAGTTTAAAGGGACTACAAGCAGAAAAGATCAAAATGCCAAAGAGAGAAGTTCCCAAGTTCAACAAAGACAACTTTGTTGCATGGCAAAGTTTGATGAAGCTACATCTTGGATCCATACGAGATTATGTCACAAATTCAATTATCACTGAACATGTAGATCCAACAGGTGCTCCTACTACAGAAGACAGGAAAAATAAGCAAGAACACAATCAGAGAATGCTATAAATTGCCTCTGCACTCAGCTATGCTGAATTTGGTGATATCAAAGGATGTGACACTACATTCAAAATGTGGAAAGCCCTATCAAACATCTATGGAGGAGATCAGAATATGCAAAGAGCAAAAAGAGAATGTCTCAGAGGAAAGTTTGATGATATGAAAATGGAAAAAAATGAGAATGCTACTCAGTATGGTGCAAGAATAAAGGAAGTGGTAAGTGCAATAATATGCTTGAGTGGTCAACTGAATGAAGATACTATTAATAGTAATTTCTTAAGAATCTTGCTCCCTATCTATGCTATTAGAGTATCAGCAATACAAGAGCTAAGATGTATACCAGGAAACAATCTAAGTTTTGAATGTATAATAGGTAGACTCACTGCATTTGAGTTATCTAACTTTGACAACTACAGGCTTGAAAATGTTGAATCTGCTTTTAAGGCCAAGTTATCACTGAAAGATGATGAACAAGTGAAATCAAAGAAATGAAGAAAAATGAAGTATGTGTCTAGTCATAGTAGCACTGATGAGGAAGATGTGGAACAAATGGAAGCATTGCTTGCTAGAAGATTTCACAGGGGCAAAAGAAAATTCAAAGGTAAGATGCCTATCATTTGTTTCAATTGCAATGAAGTAGGTCATATTGCTACAAGGTGTCCACAGAAAAAGGATTCCAAGGAAGACAATAAATACAAGAACAGAAGAGATGATGAAAAGAGAGATTACAAAGAAAAGGGTAAGAAGTGTTATATTGTTGAACAAAATTCTGATGACAATGATGATGAAGTCATTTATGTAGCCATGAAGGACCAATCTGATGAAGAAGAGCCCACATCACTGGTAACATGTATAAACAAGAATTATAGATGGATCATAGACAGTGGATGCTCACATCACATGACTGGAGACAAAAGTAAGTTTGTTAACTTTACTCAGTATGACGGAAATAGTGTTAGATTTGGTAATGATGCTCCATGTCAAATCAAAGGAAAAGGTTCCATTAAGCTCATAGAACAAATTTCATGTGACAATCTATACTATGTTGAAGGATTAAACTACAATTTATTGAGTGTCTCACAGTTAGGCAATATAGGATGCAAAGTGGAATTTGGAAACAAAACTGCAAAAATCTATGATACTGATGGTAAACTGATAGGAAAACGAGATCAAACAAAGAGTAATTTGTTTTACCTTGATATGGATGATATTTCTTGTTTATTTCCAAAATTTGATGATAAATGGTTATGACATAGAAGATTATGTCATGTCAACTTTGACAATCTAGTCAACATCAGTAAAATGAAGAAAGTCAGAGGTTTACCAAAATTGAAGAAGCCTGATAATATCATGTGCACACAATATCAGCTAGGAAAGATGACAAAGTCAAGTTTCAAAAGCAAAAACTATACATCTAAAGAATTACTTGAGTTAGTTCACACTGACTTATGTGGTCAAATGGAAATACAAAGCTATAGAGGAGATAAATACATAATGCTATTTGTTGATGACTATTCCAGGATGATGACTATTATGTTCTTAAAACAAAAATCTGATGCTTTTCAAATGTTTAAGTGATATGTGGCTAGAGTTGAAAAGGAAACTAGAAAAATCTTGAAATGCCTAAGATCAGATAGAGGTGGGGAATTTACATCAAATGAATTCGAGATATTCTATAATGATAAAGGAATCAAAAGAAAAATGTTAGCTCCTAGAACTCCCCCACAAAATGGAGTTGCTGAAAGAAGAAATAGATCTGTGATTGATTGTGCCAGAACACTAATTATGGAAAAGACTGTTGCTCTAAAATACTAGAGAGAAGCGGTAAGTGTAGCTGTTCATACATTGAATCGAGTACAAGTCAAGAAAGGTACAAATACAATACCTTTTGAATTATGGTATGGTTACTCACCCAATGTAAAACATTTCAAAGTGTTTGGTTGCAAATTTTTCATCCTTAAAGATGTTAGAAATGGAAAATTTGATGCAAAAAGTGATGAAGGTAAATTTCTTGGTTACTCCACTAGAAGTAAGCCATATAAATGTTTGAATATTAACACTAACAAAATTGTGGAAAGTGAAAATGTAAATTATGATGAGCACACAGAAGTTCAAGCTGAAGAACAAAAGAAAATGGAAGAGTACAGAACCTTTGTGTATTCTTATGAAGGAATGGTTGTTGATGAGGATGATGTCAATCCAATTAAAAATCAACAACAAGTATCAGTATCAGCCGAGTCTCAACTAGTGAATGTCGAGTTGCATTCAGAAGTAGAGTTGCAGAATGAAGAAAATGTACAATTTGATACTGAAGATAGTACACATGATCAAGAACAACCTGATAACAAAGTGCATAGTGATCCTGAATCTGAAAGATCAAACATGGAAACAAGGATAGAACCAAGGTTATCCAAATATGTAAAAAGACATCACCCTGCTGAACAAATAATTGGTGACAAAGATGCAAGACCAATGACAAGGAACAGACTAAGACATGAATCATGTCTGACCAGCAAATCTAAACCCAAGACAGTTTATGGTGCATTACAAGATGATGACTTGTATAAAGCTATGGATGAAAAAATTGAACAAATAAGAAAAAAAAAAACTTGGAGTTTGGTTCCTAGAATAACTGACAAGAATTTGATTGGCACAAAATGGGTATTTAGAAACAAACTAGATGAGAATGGTGAGATTACCAGAAACAAAGCCAAACTAGTATGCAAGGGTTATGCTCAAGTAGAAGGAATAGACTATGGGGAAACATTTGCTTCTGTTGCTAGAATGGAAGGAGTAAGAACTTTACTTGCATATGCTGCCTACAAAGATTTTAAAGTCTATTAGATGGATGTAAAATTTGCTTTCTTAAATGATATACTAGAAGAAGAAGTTTACATTGAACAACCAGAAGGATTTGTTGATGAAAACAACAAGAATATGGTGTGTAAGCTACATAAAGCACTATACGGTTTGAAACAAGTACCTAGAGCATGATATGAGAGACTTCACAAGTATCTAGTGCAAATTGGATTTGAAAGAACTGATGATAATAGCAACATGTACATCAAAGCAGAAGAAGGTAAAGACATTATTGTATCTAAAATTTTTGTGGATGACATAGTGTTTGGTGGTAAGGAAGTACTTTGCAAAGGCTTTGCTGACAAAATGAAACATGAATTTGAGATGTCTATGTTTGGAGAAATCAATTTTTTTGTTGGATTACAAGTACATCAACTCAAACATGGAATATTTGTTACTCAATCAAAATACATCAAAGAAATTCTTAAAACATTTGGATTGGATGAATCCAAACCATTCAGCACACCAATGGCAATGGGAAATAAGCTGTCTAAAAATGATGAGTTAGCTGAAGTCAATCAAACAATGTACAGATCCATGATTGGAAAACTACAATATGTTGTACATAGTAGACCAGACATAGCATTAGTAGTTAGAATAGTGGCTAGGTTCTCTGCTAATCCTAAAGAAAATCATCTCATAGCAGTAAAAAGAACAATGAGATATCTTAAAAGAACTGCTGATTTTGATCTATACTACAAAAAGAATGGAAAATTTGAGCTCAATACATATACAAATGCAGACTGGGGAGGAAACATTGATGATAGAAAAAGCACAAGTGGAGGTGCATTGTTTCTAAGCAAAATGCTAGTCACCTGGACTAGCAAGAAACAAACATGTACATCCCAGTCCACTGAAAAGTCAGAATATGTGGTAGCTGCAATCAATTGCACAAACATTGTATGGCTCACACATCTATTGAATGGAATGAAAGAAGAAGTAACAAAACCTATGATATTATATTGTGATAATACAAGTGCTATAAACATATCCAAAAATGCAGTGATGCATGCAAGCATATTGCAATCAAGTATCATTATGTTAGAGAATTGGTAGTAAACAAACAAGTAAAGTTGGAATACATTCACATAAAGGAAAAAACTATAGATATCTTCACCAAACCATTTCCCAAGGATGCCTATGCATATCTTAGAGGCAAGTTGGGGGTAATACCCCTAACTCAAGTAGTTTAAGACAATAGGGAATCTGTCCTGCATCAATAGGAATAAATCATTGAAATATTAACAAGTTGATGCAAAGGATGATAGCAGGAGTAGAAACTCCAAATTAGTCACAAGCATAGTGACAAAGGGAGAAAATCAACGAGAAGCCAAAGCTTATATTTTGCATAATAAAGATGCTACATCTTTAGCATTTATGTCAAAGAGGGAGAAATATGCAGAAATCTGATCAATACAAAGAAAGAGGGAGATATATGATATCAGTAGTAAAAATACAACAAGACAACATATAAAATCTTGGTGGTAACTAAATTGATTAATTGATCAGTTTGGTTTGCCATCAATGCCAAAGTGGGAGATTGTTGGAAATGATTGAAATGATCATAAGAAAAGTTGTTAGCATAATATATGGAATTGGTAAAGAATGTCCTCAATAATTATTTTTCCATTGATGTCAAACTTGCTACTTGAAAGAATGACAATTGCTTTAGTGATCCAAATACTATCAATTAGTTGATTGTCAAGGAGGAGGAAATCAATAAGATATAACTAGAACACCTAGAGAAAAGTTGAAGTTATAATGTTGTAATGAAGTACAAGGATCAGCTAAGCCATTGATGAAAAAGTGTATTTGATGACATACTATAAGATACAAAGAATGGGCACACTGAAACATATCAAAGATTTAAGATTTTAGCTAAGGCTTTTGTAAAGCTCAACTAAGCTCATTAGAGAGAAGGAGCCAAGCAAGCTAGTAAGAGCCGAGCAAATTTTTAGTTAATGTCAAGTAAACTTCAGATGCTGAGTAAACTTCAAATGTTGAGTAAACTTCAGATGCCAAGTAAACTTCAAATGTCGAGTAAACTTTAGATGCCGACTAAACTTCAGATGCCGAGAAAGTTCAGATGCCGAGTGACACAGAGTTTATCAAGCGCCAAGCAGAACCATGTGCCAACCAGGTATAGGTGCCGAGTAGCACAGAGGTGTCGAGCACTAGTAACTCAATAATGCTGAGTTGCTGCATTATTTTGAAAATCGAAGATTTGCCAGATCTAAGCTAACAAGGTTGTTATCTAGAAATTTGTGAATTAAAAGGAAGATAAGAATGATGAGCCAGTGGCACAGAACACCATGTAGAATGTTTTTAAGGATACAACTAGCAAAGTTTCTAGAAGAGAACAAGATATGGGGTAGATACATTGTATCCTACCTAATCCATTTTGAAATCCTAAAATTGGAGAGGAAGAATTGAGCAGCAAAGGCAAATCAGATCTCTATTTAAGAAGACATAAGTTAATGAAGAGAGAGAGAGAGAGAGAGAGAGAGAGAGAGAGAGAGAGAGAGAGAGAGAGAGAGAGAGGTGGTCAAGCATAAAAACATGAAGTACTAAAGAAGGTGCTAAGGAGAAGAAAGAATAGGAACTCTGTTTGGACAGATGACCACAAGGATGATTGCATTGGCAGAATGAGTAAGAAGACTCAAGGAGACAAAGCTTGAGAGGAAGACAAGTAGACAGAGCTAGAGTGATTGAAGCCAAGCATAAGGATTGAAATGAAAGTGTGATCTAAAATCTGCAATGTATGTTGTAAGTTATATCAGATCAAAAGACCATTATCATTACTTTCTAGCGATTGTAACAGTAAGTTTAAATCCTATGGACTTAGGTTGGTTTAATAGCCATAAGATAAATCCTTTAACAGGGTGACATTCCTAGTAAATGTTCTAAAGACCTCTAACCAGGCCCATTCCTAATAGTTTGGTGAAATCCTCTAACAGGGTCACATTTAACAGTGTGTTGTAAGCCTTTAATAGGGCAGGCTTTTAACAGGGCATCACTTCAGAAGAGTGAGAATCAAGTAGCATGTTACTGGTGGTTTTCCCAAATTGGGTTTCCACAGAAATAATTGTGTCATGTGTTGATCTTGGATGTTTTATCTTTGCATATTGATTTACTGTAATTTTCTTATATGATTGATTTAAGTTTGGATGAATGAAAAGTGTATGGATTCATTAAAGGTAGTAAAAAGGTATTAATAGGGCATTTGGACCTTGAATAACTGATTCACCCAACCCCCCCCCCCCCCCCCCTCAATTATTCTAGAGAATTCTAACAATTGGGATCAGAGCCTGACTGCTAATTTACATTAAAGGGACTACACGCAGAAAAGATCAAAATGCCAAAGAGAGAAGTTCCCAAGCTCAACAAAGACAACTTTGTTGCATGGCAAAGTTTGATGAAGCTACATCTTGGATCCATAGGAGATTATGCCACAAATCCAATTGTCCTTGAACATGTAGATCCAATAGGTGCTCCTACTACAGAAGACATGAAAAATAAGCAAGAACACAATCAGACAATGCTGGAAATTGCCTCTGCACTCAGCTATGCTGAATTTGATGATATCAAAGGATGTGACACTACATTCAAAATGTGGAAAGCCCTATCAGATATCTATGGAGGAGATCAGAATGTGCAAAGAGAAAAAAGAGAAAGTCTCAAAGGAAAGTTTGATGACATGAAAATTGAAAAAAATGAGAATGTTGCTCAGTATGGTGCCAGAATAAAGGAAGTGGTAAGTGCAATAAGATGCTTGAGTGGTCAACTGAATGAAGATACTATTAATAGTAAGTTCTTAAGAACCTTGCTCCCTATCTATGCTATTAGAGTATCAACAATACAAGAGCTAAGATGTATACCAGGAAATAATCTAAGTTTTGAAAATATAATAGGTAGACTCACTGCATTTGAGTTATCTAACTTTTACAACTACAGAGCTAAAAATGTTGAATCTTCTTTTAAGGCCAAGTTATCACTAAAAGATGATGAATAGTTGAAATCAAAGAAAGGAAGAAAAATCAAGTATGAATCCAGTGATAGTAGCACTGATGAGGAAAATGTGGAACAATTTGAAGCATTGCTTGCTAGAAGATTTCACAGGGGCAAAAGAAAATTCAAAAGTAAGATGCCTATCATTTGTTTCAATTGCAATGAAGTAGGTCATATTGTTCCAAGGTGTCCACAGAAAAAGGATTCCAAGGAAGGCAACAAATACAAGAACAAAAGAGATGATGACAAGAGAGATTACAAAGAAAACAATAAGAAGTGTTATATTATTGAAGAAAATTCTGATGACAATGATGATGAAGTCATTTATGTAGCCATGAAGGACCAATCTGATGAAGAAGAGCCCACAGCATTGGTAGCATCTATAAACAAGAATGACAGATGGATCATAGACAGTGGATGCTCACATCACATGACTGGAGACAAAAGTAAGTTTGTTAACTTTACTCAGTATGATGGAAATAGTGTTAGATTTGGTAATGATGCTCCATGTCAAATCAAAGGAAAAGGTTCCATTAAGCTCATAGAACAAATTTCATGTGACAATGCATACTATGTTGAAGGATTAAACTACAATTTACTGAGTGTCTCAAAGTTAGGCAATATAGGTTGTAAAGTGGAATTTGGAAAGAAAAATACAAAAATCTATGATACTGATGATAAACTGATAGGAAAAGGAGATCAAACAAAGATTAATTTGTTTTACCTTGATATGGATGATGTTTCTAGTTTATTTGCAAAATTTGATGATGAATGGTTATGGCATAGAAGATTATGTCATGTCAACTTTGACAATCTAGTCAACATCAGTAAAATGAAGAAAGTCAGAGGTTTACCAAAATTGACGAAGCTTGATAATATCATGTGCAGCTAGGAAAGATGACAAAGTCAAGTTTCAAAAGCAAAAACCATACATCTAAAGAGATACTTGAGTTAGTTCACACTGACTTATGTGGTCCAATGGAAATACAAAGCTATAGAGGAGATAAATACATAATGCTATTTGTTGATGACTATTCCAGGATGATGACTGTTATGTTCTTAAAACAAAAATTTGATGCTTTTCAAATGTTTAAGTGCTATGTGGCTAGAGTTGGAAAGGAAACTGGAAAAAGCTTGAAATGCCTAAGCTCAGATAGAGATGGTGAGTTTACACCAAATGAATTTGAGATATTTTGTAATGATAAAGGAATCAAAAGACAAATGTTAGCTCCTAGAACTCCCCCACAGAATGGAGTTGCTGAAAGAAGAAATAGATCTATGATTGACTGTTCCAGAACACTAATGATGGAAAAGACTGTTGCTCTAAAATACTGGAGAGAAGCGGTAAGTGTAGCTGTTCATACATTGAATTGAGTACAAGTCAAGAAAGGTACAAATACAACACCTTTTGAATTATGGTATGGTTACTCACCCAATGTAAAACATTTCAAAGTGTTTGGTTGCAAATGTTTTATCCTTAAAGATGTTAGAAATGGAAAATTTGATGCAAAAAGTGATGAAGGTATATTTCTTGGTTACTCCACTAGAAGTAAGGCATATAATTGTTTGAATATTAACACTAACAAAATTGTGAAAAGTGCAAATGTAAATTTTGATGAGCACACAGAAGTTCAAGCTGATGAACCAAAGAAAATGGAAGAGCACAGAACCTTTGTGTATTCTTATGAAGGAATGGCTGTTGATGAGGATGATGTCAATCAAATTGAAAATCAACAACAAGTATTAGAATTAGCCAAGTCTCAACCAGTGAATGTCGAGTTGCATTCAGAAGTTGAGTTGCAGAATGAAGAAAATGTACAATCTAATCCTAAAGATAGTACACATGATGAAGAACAACCTGATAATGAAGTGCATAGTGATCCTAAATCCGAAAGATCAAACATGGAAACAAGGACAGAACCAAGGTTATCCAAATATGTAGAAAGGCATCACCCTGTTGAACAAATAATTGGTGAGAAAGATGCAAGACCAATGACAAGGAACAGACTAAGACATGAATCATGTCTGATCAAAAAATTTGAACCCAAGACAATTTATGGTGCATTACAAGATGATGACTGGTATAAAGCTATGGAAGAAGAAATTGATCAAATAAGAAAAAACAAAACCTAGAGTTTGGTTCCTAGACCAACTGACAAGAATGTGATTGGAAACGAGAAATAAGCTATCCAAAAATGATGAGTCGGCTAAAGTCAATCAAACAATGTATAGATTCATGATTGGAAAACTACAATATGTTGTACATAGTAGACTAGACATAGCATTAGCAGTTGGAATAGTGGCTAGGTTCTCTGCTAATCCTAAAGAAAATAATCTCATAGTAGTAAAAAGAATAATGAGATATCTTAAAGTAACTGATGATTTTGGTCTATACTACAAAAAGAATGGAAAATTTGAGCTCAATGCATATACCGATGCAGACTGGGGAGGAAACATTGATGATAGAAAAAGCACAAGTGGAGGTGCATTGTTTTTAGGCAAAAGGTTGGTCACCTGGACTAGTAAGAAACAAACATGTACATCCCAGTCCACTGCAGAGTCAGAATGTGTGGCAGCTGCAATCAATTACACAAACATTGTATGGCCCACACATCTATTGAATGGAATGAAAGAAGAAGTAACAAAACTTGTGATATTATATTGTGATAATACAAGTGCTATAAACATATCCAAAAATACAGTGATGCATGCAAGCATATTGCAATCAAGTATCATTATGTTAGAGAATTGGTAGAAGACAAACAAGTAAAGTTGGAATACATTCACACAAATGAACAAACTGCAGATATCTTCACCAAACGATTGCCCAAGGATGCCTATGAATATCTTAGAGGCAAGTTAGGGGTAATACCCCTAACTCAAGAAGTTTAAGACAACAAGGAAGTTGTCCTGCATCAATAGGAATAAATCATTAAAATATTAATAGGTTGATGCAAAGGATGACAGCAGGAGCAGAAACTCCAAATCAGTCACAAGCATAGTGACAGAGGGAGAAAATCAACAAGAAGCCAAAGCTTATATTTTGCATAATAAAGATGCTACATCTTTACATTTATGTCAAAGAGGGAGAAATATGCAGAAATTTGATCAATACAAATAAAGAGGGAGATATATATGAAAGAGGGAGATATATGATATCAGTAGTAAAAATACAGCAAGACAACATATACAATCTTGGTTGTAACTAAGTTGATTAATTGATCAATTTAGTTTGCCATCAATGCCAGAGAGGGAGATTGTTGGAAATGATTTAAATGATCATAAGAAAATTTGTTAGCATAATATATGGAATTGGTAAAGAATGTTCTCAATCATTGTTTTGTCATTGATGTCAAACTTGCTACTTGCAGGAATGACAATTGCTTTAGTGATCCAAATACTATCAATTAGTTGATTGTCAAGGAGGAGGAAATCAATAAGATGTAACTAGAACACCTAGATAAAGGTTGAAGTTATGATGTTGTAATGAAGTACAAGGATCAGCTAAGCCATTGGTGAAAAAGTGTATTTGATGACATACTATAAGATACAAAGAATGGCCACACTGAAACATATCAAAGATTTAAGATTTTAGCTAAGTCTTTTGTAAAGCTCAACTAAGCTCATTAGAGAGAAGGAGCCGAGAAAACTAGTAAGAGCCGAGAAAATTCTTAGTTAATGCTAAGTAAACTTGAGATGCCAAGTAAACTTTAGATGCTGAGCAAGTTCAGATGCCGAGTAAACTTCAGATGCCGAGCAAGTTCAGATGCCAAGTGACACAGAATTTATCAAGTGCTGAGCAGAACCAAGTGTCGAGTAGGTATAGGTGCCGAGTAGCATAGAGGTACCGAGCACCAATAACTCAATAATGTTGAGTTGTTGCATTATTTTGAAAATCAAAGATTCGCCAGATCTAAGCTAACAAGGTTGTTATCTAGAAATTTGTGAATTAAAAGGAAGATAAGAATGATGAGCTGGTGGCACAGAACACCATGTAGAACATTTTTAAGGTACAACTGGCAAAGTTTCTAGAAAAGAATAAGATATGGGGTAGATACATTGTATCCTACCTAATCCATTTTGAAATCCTAAAATTGGAGAGGAAGAATTGAGCGGCAAAGGAAAATTAGATGTCTATTTAAGAAGACATAAGTTAATGAAGAAAGAGAGAGAGAGAGGTGGTCAAGCATAAAAGCATGAAGTACTGAAGAAGGTACTAAGGAGAAGAAAGAACAGGAACTCTATTTGGATAGACGACTACAAGGATGATTGAATTGGCAAAATGAGTAAGAAGACTCAAGGAGATGAAGCTTGAGAGGAAGACAAGCAGACAGAGCTGGAGTGATTGAAGCAGAGCATAAGGATTGAATTGAAAGTGTGATCTGAAATTTGCAATGTGTGTTGTAAGTTATATCAGATCAAAAGACCATTATCGTTACTTTCTAGCAATTGTAACAGTAAGTTTAAATCCTATGTACTTAGGTTGGTTTAATAGCCATAAGATAAATCCTTTAACAGGGTGACATTCCAAGTGAATGTTCTAAAGACCTCTAACCAGGCCCATTCCTAACAGTTTGGTGAAATCCTCTAATAGGGTTACATTTAATAGTGTGTTGTAAGCCTTTAATAGGGCATCACTTCAGAAGAGTGAGAATCAAGTAGCATGTTACTGGTGGTTTTTCCCAAATTGGGTTTCCACGGAAATCATTATGTCATGTGTTGATCTTGGATATTTTATCTTTGCATATTGATTTACTGTAATTTTCTTACATGATTGATTTAAGTTTGGATGAATGAAAAGTGTATGGATTCATTAAAGGTAGTAAAAAGGTATTAATAGGGCATTTGGACCTTGAATAACTGATTCACACCCCACTCTCAGTTATTCTAAAGAATTCTAACACTAAACGTGCTAATTAACTTTGTTATGAAGAAATGAACTTAGATGTTTAAGAAATCTTACACAAAGAAAGAATATTTGACATTGAGATAATAAGAAACAAAGATACACCTATGTCTTCACTTACAAAGTGAAACTCAATGAACCCAACCTAGTATTAATCAAATATTTCAAAAGAAATCTGAATAAAACATAGAATTATCCATCACATCTACCCTTGAGGTAGATAACACTTTTTTCATGACCATAACATAGAATGATATATCTATCCCTCATATATTTATTTTTTCTTTCCATTCCAAATTGATATTTGTATCAATTACTAAAAGAACCTACACCTCTAAATATAATATTAATAATCTAATTAGATAAACTATTAAATATATATATGATATCATTATATTCAATCTAGCTAACATTCAATATAAATATAAATTATATAATTACATATACTTGATTACAAACTAAAAGAGGTCACATAGTATATATAATAATAAGCTTTCCTAATTATCAAAAAAGGAAATAGATATATTAATTATATATCTTATTTATATGTTAAAAAATATAATTGAAAGGCTAAATATAAGAGCTAAAATAAATATTTGTAACATTTATTAACACAACTTTCTTGAATAGAAAATGACATTTCCTAGATATATGCATGCAAAGAATGGTAAATCAATTTTAAACTCTAGTAGATAATGCCATATTCCATAGTATTGATAAGGAATTGGCTTCAAAATAAATAAATGAGAACGCCACATGTAGGATAGAAGTTGTGGGAAATATAGGGAATTATAATTTATTTTTCTTCTTTTGAGTTTATTTGAATAGGTTTACTAAAGCATAATTTTGCACTTGCACGTAGCATACATTGGAAATATTTTACTATTAGAAGCTCTCATAAATATGATTCTTATCAAATAATTTCTAGCAAGGAATATACAACATGAATTTTCATGAAGTAATATATTACATTTCTATAATAATAATAATAGATATGGAATGCATTATGTAAGAAATATAATTATGAGCCATAAGAACATATAGTCCAAATAGAAAGTTCTAAATTTTACAAAGATTTTTAAATTAGATTAGAACATGGATGAAAATGAAACATTAGACAATTAATAAATCTTTATAAGTGATGGATGGGACTCTATTTCATTAGCCATGCTTTTCCAAATGAATAAATAGTGCTTCTTTTATTGGCAAGTGTAAAATATTCTAGGAGTATCTAGCATTAGCTGACAAAAAAAAATATCTACATAGCTTCAGAAAGTACTACAACTGATGCAACAAAAATACCTAAACCTAAAATTATAAAAAACATCTAATGACAGACATGAGAAATCAATTCCAAGTAGAAATTAATATTTCTAACACTCCCCCCCAATTTCAACTATCTACTATTACAATCTTCATTAATATTTACAATACTCTAAGCTTCCCTCAAAATCTCAAATTGTCCTTGTGCTAAAGCTTTGGTGAAGATATCTATAAATTGCTCCTATGGCTTGCAATGTTGTAGATTAATTCTCTATTACTAACCAGGTCTCAAATAAAGTGATATTGTGTGTCAATGTGCATTGTTCGATGCAAAACACATGGTTCTTTGAAAGTGCAATGTCAAACTTGTTATCACAATAGATTGTAGTAGAGCCATCTTCAACTTGCATTAAGTCTTTCAAAATCCTTCACATCTATACTTCTTGACATGTTGTTTTTCCCTCTACATACTCTACTTCAAATGAGAGAGTTATGATAGATTTCTTCTTTGATGACTAGGCTAGAACACTTGTCCCAAGATGAAATGTATATCCATATGTACTCCTTCTATCTTTAATATTCCCTGCAAAATCACTCTCTATATATCTAGCTAATTGAAAATCATCTGAAGTAGAATAAAATATACCATGACTCATAGTTCCTATAATATATCTCAATATTAATGTGAGTTCTCAGGTGAGTCCATGAATCTAGAGATTAAGCTCACTCTATACATAATATCTAGTCTAGTTGTTGTGAGATACATTAAACTACCAAACAATCTTCTGGATATAGTTGAGTAAAAACCTTTCTTAGTATCTTCTCTACATAGTTTGGTGCCTACTAGTATAGGTGTAGAAGCCAGACTACAATTTATCAATCTAAACCTTTTCAAAATATCTTTTTCTTATTTACTTTGACAAATGAAAATTCCTTCATCATTTTGAGTAACTCCAATACCAAGAAAATATTTCATCAATCCTAGACCTATCATTTCAAATTATTTTTTCATTTATGATTTAAACATGTCAATAGATAGATTTCCCATAAGGACCAAATCATCAACATATAAGAAAATAATCAAAATTTGGCCTTATTCATTGATCTTGGTATATAATGTAGGTTCACTAGTACTTCTCATGACTCCATTCTCTATCATGTATGTGTTGGAAATAGACATGCAGTAACTGAGAGGGGAGGGGTGAATCAGTTACCATAAAAATATTTCTACAGATCCTTAGATGTCTTAAAATAAAGCTGTTGCTAACACTCAGTAACCTCACAAATAAATGTTGAAACTAGATAGATGTTCTGTTAACTTTATTAAGCATTTAAAGTGATTAACATGCATGCATAAAGAAATAACATGAACACAAGAGACACCAGATTTAACGTGGAAACTCAATTTTGGGAAAACCCACCAAGTAACTAGTTACCAATTTTCACTCTTCTGAAGTGAGCCCTATTAGGAGCCAACCCTGTTAAAGGTTACAAAACACACTATTAGGTGTGACCCTGTTAGAGGATTTGATCACCTTGTTAGAAGTGGCCTTGTGAGAGGTCTTTAAAACAATTCAACTGAATTGTCACCTTGTTAGAGGATTTACAAAATGGCTGTCAAACCAACTCTGTTAAGAGATTTTGAATCACTGTTACAATGATTAGAAAGCAACAATGAAGTGATTTGAGATATATGCAACTTATCTTTGCTGAATAAAAATCTCTATTTTGCTTCATTAAATCCTCACTGATCGAATGCAACTTTGCAAGTTCATAGGGATGACAAATTCTTCCTCAACGTTCACTCATGTATTTTCTTATTCATACATTCACACTTTTATGCATCCATACACACTTACACTTCCTTAATTATGAATTCACAACTTGACCTTTCATATATACCTTGCAGATTGTCAAGTCGGCTCAATTACAAGTTTACAACAACTGAAAAACATAAATCAGTTAGCTGCACAAAACAATTAAACTTAATTCTTTAGAATCATAAAATTCTTTGCTACCTGACCCAGCTCGGTGACCACTGCTTCAAAATGGTTTCACGTGTTAACCAAGTCAAGCTTGGTAAACACTGCAAACCTTGCAAATTCTTTCAGAGATCGAGTTAATTCTGTAAATACTGACCTTCCTTTTTTTACCGAGTGAGCTTGATAAAACCTAACTTTCCTTTGCTTACCGAGTGAGCTCGATAAAAGCTAACTTTCCTTTGCTTACCAAGTGAGCTCAGTAAAAGATAACTTTCCTTTGCTTACCAAGTAAGCTCGATAAAAGCTAACTTTCTTGTGTAATGTTTAGGAATGCTCGGTAGTCACTATAAATTGCTTTGCTAACCATTTGAGCTCGGTAGACGCTGTCTGATGGCTGATATGACATTCGTGTAACATCAAAGACAATACACAATTAATAATCATATCCAACAATCTCTCTCTTTGGAATTGATGGCAACACAACATGTCATAGCAGAAATGAAATTTGAAAACAAGTCTTTCACCTATATGGCAACACAACATGTCAATATAACAATTCTCCCTCTAAGATAGAAAACTCTCCCTCTTATAGTAATCTCTTTCTGTGAAGGAATTGCATAGAAAAACTCTTTTGAACAAATTTCAGAGAGATATGATAGTAATAAACTCTCCCTCTTTGACAACACATGCCAAAGACAACTCAAACTCAAATGAATTTTAGTGTACCTTTAGTACTGATTCATATGCAATATTTCCTGGTTATGTTGCATCAACTGATAGATCTTCAATCTGGTATGAGTTGATGCATCACTAGAATTTTATTTTAGTGAACTTTGGATAGGGGAGTGACCTCTAACTTACCTCTTAGATACAAAAATGCATCCTTAGGTAATGGTTTTGTGAATATGTCAACAATTTGGTCCTTTGTATGAACATATTCCAATCTGATCTCCTTATCTTGCACCAATTCTCTGACAAAGGGATATTTTATTGCAATGTGCTTGGTTTTGGAATGCATCACTGGATTCTTAGATATGTTGATTGCACTTGTATTATCACATAACATAATAACTGGTTCTTTGATTTCCATCTTCATGCCTTCCAACAACTGTTTAAACCAAATAATGTTAGAGCAGTTTACTGCTGCAGCAACATACTCTACCTCTGCTATTGATTGAGATGTACAATTCTACTTTTTGCTTGTCCAAGAAACCAACCTTTTTCCAAGAAAGAATGCACCTCCACTTGTACTTTTTCTATCATCAAGGTTTCCTGCCAAATCAGCATTAGTAAATACTTTCAAATCCAAATTTCCTCCAAACATATACCATAAACCATACTCTTCAGTTCCTTCCTTATCTCATTATTCTTTTGGTTGCCATCAAGTGGTTTTCTCTTGGTTTTGCTAAAAATCTTGCTACAATACCAACTGCAAGAGCAATATTTGGCCTTGTATGAACTAAATACTACAATTTTCCAATCATAGATCTATACAATGTTTGATCTACTTTCTTTGATTCATCTTCCTTGGTAAGTTTTAATCCTGTACACATAGGAGTCCCAACTGGTTTACAATCTTCCATTCCAAAAAATTTTAATATCTCCTTGATGTACTTTGATTGAGTAATGTAGATACCATTTTTATTCTATTCAATTTGAAGACCAACAAAGAATTTGATCTCACCAAACATAGACATTTCAAATTCCTTGTTCATTTGTTCTGAGAATTCTTTGCACAGATCATCATTCCCTGTGAAAATGGTATCATCTACAAATATTTTTGCCAAGACAATCTTATTATCTGGTCCTTCTTTAATATACAAGCTATTGTTATCATTAGTTCTTTGAAAACCAATCTGAATAAGATATTTATGCAATCTTTCATACCATGCTCTAGGGGCTTGTTTCAGACCGTACAATGCCTTGTGTAATTTGCAGACCATGTTCTTCTTATCTAGATTAACAAAACCTTCAGGTTGTTCAATGTAAACCTCTTCATCTAGTATACCATTAAGGAATGCTGATTTGACATCCATCTGATAAAATTTGAAACCCTTGTGAGCAGCATATGCTAGTAAGGTTCTAACTCCTTCCAATCTTGAAATAAGAGCAAAAGTTTCTCCATAGTCTATTCCTTCTTCTTGAGCATATCCTTTGCATACTAGTCTAGCTTTGTTTCTTGATACCTTACCATCTTCATCCAACTTGTTTTTGAATACCCACTTAGTTCCAATCACATTTTTGTCTTTAGGTCTGGGTACAAGAGTCCATGTCTTGTTTTCTTCTATTTGCTCTGTCTCTTCATTCATAGCTTCAATCCAACTATCATTTTCCAATGCATCTTTGATATTCCTAGGTTCAAAATCAGCAAGTAAACAAGTACCTTTCAGCTTATTTCTTGTCATGGTTCCTTCAGATTTATCTCCAGTGATCTGATCTGTTGAATGATGTCTCCTGACATACTTAGCTAATACAGGTTCCTTTCCTTTTGAATGGATTTCATTATTATCTTTTTGCATTTCAACTTCAGGCTCTTTTTGTTCTGGCTTGGTAGATATTTGCTCGGTAGAAGTTTTCTCAATAAATACTTGCTCGGTAGATACTGAATTTAACTCGGTTTGCTGTGGCTCGATTTGACCTTCTTGTGACTCGGTTACAGATGACTCGAGAGTAGAAGTTTCCTGATTCTCTGATGTAACTGGTACTGTATTAGGTTCATTGAAGACAAACCTTTTATAATCTTCTAGTTCCCTTTTGCTTTCTTCTTCAGTCCTTTCTGCAAACTCATCAACTTTCACATGTGCACTTTCTATGACTTTGTGAGTAGACAAGTTCAAATATCTATATGCCTTACTTGTGCATGAGTATCCAAAGAATATACCTTCATCACCTTTTACATCAAATTTTCCTTTTCTAGATTCTTTCAAAATGTAACATTTACTTCCAAATACTTTAAGATAACTTACATTAGGTTTATAGCCATACCATAACTCATAGGGGGTTTTGAATGAGTCTTTCTTCAGCTATAATTGATTCAAGGTATAGACTATAGTGTTGATTGCTTCCTTCCAGTATTTGATAGCAATGCTCTTTTCAATCATTAATGTTCTTGCACAATCCATGATGGATCTATTTCTTCTTTCAGCTATGCCATTCTGCTAGGTGTTTCAAGTGTTGATACCTATCTTTTGATTCCTCTTTCAATGCAAAAGTTATTGAATTCATGTGAAATGAATTCTCCACCTATGTCTGACCTCAAAAATTTTAATCTTTTTCCTGTTTCCTTTTCTACTCTGGCCAAATACCATTTGAACTTTTCAAATGCTTCTAATTTATTTCTTAGATACATTATTGTCATCATTCTTGAGTAATAATCAACAAAAAGAATGAAGAACTTTTCTCCAGTATAGCTTTCAATTCCAATGGGTCCACACAAATCAGTATGCACAATTTCTAATGTGTCTTCAGATTGATAGTTTTTACTTTTAAAACTAGTCTTTCCCATCTTTCTAATTTGACAATTTTTGCATAGACCGACCTCAGGTTTCTTTATGTTGGGAATGTCTTTTACTTTTTTGAACTTTCTTATCTTTACCAGATTATCAAAGTTTACATGACACAACCTTTTATGCCATAACCAACTTTTTTCAACTTGAGCAATGAAACATGAACATTCACCTAGTTCAAGATAGAACAAGTTACCTTTAGTTTGAGTACTTGATCCAATCAACTTTTCTTTCCCATCCAGTAGTCTTGTTTTACCATGCATGAATTCTACTTTGATTCCATTATTGAGTAGTTGTGCCACACTTAACATATTATGCTTTAGTCCTTCTACCCAATAGGCATTACCACATATAAGTTCTTCTGTTAGAGGGATTCTTCCTCTTCTTTTTATACAACAAGGTTCATTGTTACCAAATCTTACGCTACCACCATCATAGTCTTCAAAGTATTCAAACTTAGTTTTGTCACCAGTCATGTGATGAGAACAACCACTATCTATGATCCATGTATCATTTTTTCTCATATGAGAAATGAGTGCCATTTCTTCATCATTATCAGATTCATCTTTTACAACAATATAGACAATCTCATCTTCTTCATCATCATTAGAGTCATTAGAATCTTTAGCCATAAAACATATTTTCTTACTTTTTTCCTTGAATGATTTGAAATCTTTCTTGCCATTCCATTTTTTATCTTTCTTTTCATCTTTATTCTGCTTGTTTGAACATCTAGCAGCAATATGACCAACTTCTTCACATGAAAAATAGATTAGGGGTACTTTACCTTTGTATTTTCCTCTGCCTCTAGAATATTTCCTTGCTAGAAGGGCTTCAATTACTCCAAGATCATTGTCTGAACTTTGGTTTGATTCATCTTCACTTTCTGACTGAGATTTCTTTTTGCCTTTCTCCTTGAGTGAAACTTTGGCTTCAAATGCTAATTCAATGTTCTTGGAAGCTAGAATATAGTTATCAAAGTTATCTAGTTCAAATGGAGTCAATCTTCCAACTATGGCCTCTATATTTATCTTATGATTTGCTTCACATCTTCTTTCCTGAATTGTAGAAACTTTGATTGCATAAATGGGAAGTAGAGTTCTGAGAACTTTGCTTATAACTGTCTCTTCACTGATATCTCCTCCAAAAGCTTTGATTTTACTAACACATGCTTTAACTCTTTCAACATATTTTGCAATGTTTTCATCATCTCTCATCCTCATTTGATCAAATTGTCCTCTCAGACTTTCTGCTTTGGCTCTTCTAACATTATCATCTCCTCCATAGATCTCTTTCAGATTTTTCCACATTTCAAAGGCAGATTTGTAGTCCTTGATTTCATCAAATTCTTCATAACTCACAGCAGATGCTATATCTATCATCATAATGTTGTAAGTCTTCTTTTTAGCAATATCATTGACAGATAGTGTGCCAGCTAGTTCTGCATATTTTTCATCAAGGTACTTCAGTCCTGTATCACCAATAGATGCTAGGTGAAGTCTCATCAGTCCTTGCCATGCTGAGAAGTTATTTCTGTTAAGTCTTGGGATTTCCCTTTTGTAAGACATCCTGATCTTTGGCTTAGATCCTTGAAATCTTATCCTGCAAGCACCAAAAGCTCTGATACCAATTGTTGGAAATAGAGATGGAATAACTAAGAGGGGAGGGGTAAATCAATTACCACAAAAATATTTCTATAGATCCTTAGATGTCTTAAAATACAGCTACTGCTGACACTCGGTAACCACACAAATAAATTTTGAAACTAGATAGATGTTTTGTTAACTTTATTAAGCATATAAAGTGATTAACATGCATGCATAAAGAAATAACATGAACAAAAGACACACAAAATTTAACGTGGAAACCCAATTTTGGGAAAAACCACCAAGTAACTAGTTACCAATTTTCACTCTTCTAAAGTGAGCCCTGTTAGGAGCCAACCTTGTTAAAGGTTACAAAACACACTATTAGGTGTGACCCTATTAGAGGATTTGATCACCTTGTTAGAAGTGGCCTTGTGAGAGGTCTTTAAAACAATTCAACTGAATTGTCACCTTGTTAGAGGATTTACAAAATGGCTGTCAAACCAACTCTGTTAAGAGATTTTGAATCACTGTTACAATGATTAGAAAGCAACAATGAAGTGATCTAAGATATATGCAACTTATCTTTGCTGAATACAGATCTTTTTTCTGCTTCATTAAATCCTCATTGATCGAATGCAACTTTGCAGCTTCATAGGGATGACAAATTCTTCCTCAACATTCGCTCATGTATTTTCTTATTCATACATTCACACTTTTATGCATCCATACACACTTACACTTCCTTACTTATGAATTCACAGCTTGACCTTTCATATATACCTTACAGATTGTCAAGTCGGCTCAATTACAAGTTTACAACAACTAAAAAACATAAATTAGTCGGCTACACAAAACAATTAAACTTAATTCTTTAAAATCATAAAATTCTTTGCTGCCCGACCTAGCTCAGTGACCACTGCTTCAAAATGGTTTCCCGTATTAACCAAGTGAAGCTCGATAAACACTGCAAACCTTGCAACTTCCTTCAGAGATCGAGTTAATTCTGTAAATACTGACCTTCCTTTGTTTACCGAGTGAGCTCGGTAAAAGCTAACTTTCCTTTGCTTACCGAGTGAGCTCGGTAAAAGATAACTTTCTTTTGCTTACTGAGTGAGCTTGATAAAATCTAACTTTCCTTTGCTTACCGAGTAAGCTCGGTAAAAGCTAACTTCCTTGTGTAATGTTCAAGAATGCTCGGTAGTCACTATAAATTGCTTTGCTAAGCATCTGAGCTTGGTAGACTCTGTCTAATGGCTAATATGACATTTGTGTAACATCAAAGACAATACACAATTAACAATTGTATCCAATAGTATGAATTTATTCTTCTGTACTAGGCTCTTGAAGCTTTCTTCAATCCATAGAGTGCCTTCTTCAACTTATAAACTTTGTCTTCATATCCTATTGATTGCTGCACATAGACTTATTCTTCCAAATATCCATTCAAAATTGTTGATTTGACATCCATTTGGTGAACCGTCCATTTATTTTGAGCCACAATAGCTAATACTATTCTAATAGTATCAAGTCTTTCTACAGGTGTGAATGTCTCATTATAGTCAACCCCATATTCTTGTGAAAATCCCTTAGCAACTAACATTTCCTTTTATTTGTGTACATCTCCATTGGCTTTAATATTATTTTTATAAACTCATTTTACACGTACGCAATCTTTTTTCTCGAAAAATCAACTAATTCACATATATCATTTCTCTTAATTGATTATATTTCATCATTCATTGCATTAAACCAATGTCCTTCCTTAATTTCATCTTCAAAATATATAGGGTCTTGAGAAAATAAAGATAAAATTGATTGCAAATCAATTTTACATCCTTAATCATAAATCTCATTCAAGCTTCTAGTTTTCTTGCTTGTAATCCTTAATCTCAATTATGCAAGTATAGGATTTGAATCATTACTTGTGAACTTGAAGATTCTCTATGTTCAACTTTATTTTATAAGTGATCTCCTTGTGGATTTTGTGGTGGAGTTCCTTATTGGTCACTTGGTTGATCCTCTTGACCTTGATGATCCTTTTTATCCTTCTTAGTATATGGTATTGTTGTTTCACCTATGACTATTTTATCTATATTTCCATCCCAAGATTCATCCTATTTAAATACAACATCCCTACATAGAATGACCCTTTTGGTGATAGGATTAAACAACCTATATGCCTTAGATTGCTCATAATAGCCAACAAGAAAGATTTTCTCACTCTTCTCATCTAATTTACTTCTAGTTTCTTTTGCAACATGTGCATATGTACTACAACCAACAACATTGAGATGAGAAACACTATGAATCTTACAACTCCATGCTTTTTGTAGAATCATGTCTCTCACATTGGACTCATATTTAAGATATAAATAACAAAAGAAACTGTCTCAACCCAATACTCATGAGGGGGATTTTACCTTTCAACATGCTCCTTGCCATCTCCATTATTGTCCTATTCTTTCTCTCTGCAACACCATTTTTCTATGGTTTGTAATTGGTAGTAAATTTATTTTTGATTCCATGATAACTACAATAAACTAAAAAATAACTTGACTAATACTCTCCCGCTCTATCAAATATAAATATCTTGATAGGTAAACCACTTTGTTTCTAAAAAAAATCCTAAAATTCTTGAAATTTTTCAAATGTTTCAGATTTGTATTTAAGAAAGTAAACCCATGTATTTCTACTAAAATCATCAATAAATGTTAAGAAATAAGTGCTCCCCCCTAATGATGGTGTTTTCACTCAACCAGATATATCTAAATGGACAATTTATAAAGGTATCCTTGCTCTGTACAACATCCCTTTTCTAAAACTCTCTCTATGATTTTTGGCCAAAATACAACTTTGACATGGACTTAATGAAACTTCAGTTCTCAGTGAGCCACTTACCATTTCCTTTCTTTGCAATATAGATAATACTTTGAGATTTAGATGACCATACCTCAAGTTCCATATCCATGTCTAATCTCGATTTGTTGCCTTGAAACTTGCTACAATTTCATTAATCATAGTGCTCTTCATCCGAAGTGGAAACACTCTATAATTTTTCATTTCTGCCCTTGTAATCACTAAGTTATTAAGAGGCATATAAAATATTGTACACACTTTTTTTTTTAAAATAACTCTATAATCTTTTTGTAAGAATTTTCCTTAGGGAAAAATCACCCAAGATCAAGAAGCTCAAGCACTAGCACAAAATGACCAATAAAGTATGATTAGAATAACAATATGAAAATGAATTGATGTACATACATACTATGAGTGCCTAAATATAAAGGCCTCTGCAATGACTAGAAGTCAACAAAGTGAAAAGATTGACAACTAATCACACATCCACCAGAAGTGGATTATCCTCCACTAAGCACATAAGTGAGTGTGATAATGAGAGGATAAGCTTACATAGGTATGTCACATAAAAAGATGTTGTAAACATTATGTTCTTAATTAGAGTGCAAGCATGTGGAATGTGTTGATACAATGACCTTTTCCTCTTCTAGGATTCTGTTCTTCTCATACTTCTCTATTGTATATACATGATGTATGTTGTAATGGGGGGGTCATAATTACTCCATCCATCCATGCATCTTGTTTTTCATCTCTCTTTCTATAGGATGGTTTTTTTCCATGAGGTTTTCCCTCTTTCTCTTTTTTTAGAGAGATTGCATTTGTATTTTGTACATGGGTACCTAAAATAGCCTAGTAGTTAGGATCCATCATCCATTTTCATTATATCTTTTGTAAGCTTAAGTGCATTCTCCTAAGTTGCACTTAAGGGGGGTGTTAGTGTAAATAATTAATTATTATTACACTTTACTTAAGTGTACTTAGGTTAATGCATTATTTTATTATTTATTAGTTAGACACCTAGGAGTATGCATACTCATATGAGTTCTCTTGTTGACAACACAAGAGTTAGCAACTTTATTTTAGCGCATGGCATCTATTTATAATTTTTCTTGCATTTGGCTATAACCTAGAAGGCCTTACAACCAAGCATATTGAATGTAGGCAGTTATTATATGAATAGAGAGTTACATTTTGGTATAAGATCTTGTATCTGATACTATGTTGCCACTGTGTGTTTATTTGCTAGGGGCTAGGACATCTTTTTTGGGGATTCTCCTTACTTGAATTGCACCATCTTCATAATTTTTGTTCCTTGTAATTTTGCCAACATGACTGTCCAATATCTCCTCAATCTCCTTTGTAGCCAAACTGGCCACTAGAATACTCCACTATGCTTCTACAACTTCATCTCCATCACCGCCTTCATAATACACTGTCAAATCTAAAATGCTAAATACTAATGAAATTTTTAATTCAACAAGAAACTCCACTTTATAAGCATTTCCAGAACAATTCCTTCTCACTATATTGCATTGTCCAAACTTCTTCATTTTCAACTTATTATATGTACCCACTAAAAAATGCTCCTTTCTCAAATGAACCATGACTTCACCTCCAATCTAAAATTCCTTATACCTTCATTTCAAATATGCCTTAGCCTTGTACTATGTATTCATCCTTTTAATGTGTTTCGTCACCTCCTCATGGATATTCCTTAAATGGTCAAAAAATTCTTCTACTTTAGTACTATTTATCTCTCCTTTATCCAATTGCCTCAATTCAGAAGCATTTCTAGGACTACTTCCATAAAAAATCTAGAATGGTGATTTACCAGTACTCTTGTTGAAAAAATTATTATATGCAAATTATGCCTATGGTAGTATCATATCCCATCGTTTTGGCTTGTCTCTAGCTAAACATGTCAACAAATTTCCCAAAGTGTGATTCACAACTTGTATTTGTCGATCATTTTGTAGATGATGTGAGGAACTAAACATCAAATCTTTCTTGAGTTTCTTCTGTAAATGAAAGTCAAAATTACCCAAAAAATTTGGTATCTTAATCTGAGACTATACTCTTTGGAAAACCATGTAGTCTAACCACTTCTCTGAAAAACAACTTTGCCACATTAACATCAACATTAGTCATCTTGCAAGGAATATAAAGTATCATCTTTGAAAACTTATCAACCACCAAAAAAATAGAATCATGTCCTCACTGAGTCCTTAGTAATCCAAGAACAAAATCAATGTTGACATCCTCCTACATCTTCTCTACTATAGGTTATGATTGATACAACCCCATAATTTGTTTCACTCCTTTTGCCATCTGACATACTCTACAACTATATACAAACTTCATCGCATATTGTTGTAAGTGTGGCCGATAATAGTTCTAAACAACCAAAGAAATAGTTTTATCTTTGCCAAAGTGTCCAACCAATCCTCCACTATGCTTCTCCTTGATGAGATTCTCTCTCATTACCTTCTTGGAATGCACAATTGACTTCCTTTACAACATACCATCTTGGATTATGAAATCCAACCACTTTGTCCTATCAAGAGTAATAGGTTCTATACAAGTTTTTTATGCTTCACCAAAATCACAATCTTGTGGATACAAGTTATTGAGTTCCTTGAACCCAGCCACCTAAATTTGCATTTTTGTCTGTAAAAATTTTTTTCCTAATAGGAGCATCTGCAACTTTTTTAGACTTATCACTCCAGTGTTTGAAAACAAATGTTTAACTCTACAAAAACTAAACCCACTTCAAATGTCTTTGGTTTAATTTTCCTTGACAATTAAAATATTGAAAAGATTGATTATTAGTATACAAAACAAAATCCTTAGGAAGAAGATAATTTCTCCACTTCTTCAATTCCTAAACTATAGCATAAAATTCTTGAATATTAAAATAAAAAAATTCTTTTGGTATCATTCAATTTCTCTCTAAAATAAGCAATAGGTCTGCCTTCTTGGCTCAAAATAGCTTCTATTATAGTACCACTAGCATCATAGTCTACTTGAAATGCCTTGTTAAAATCTAGAAGTGTTAAAACAATCTTCTCTATAGCTTTATATTTCAACAAATTAAAACTCCTTTTTTCTCCTATAGTACACTTAAATTCTTTCCTATCCCCTTTCATTGTTTTAGTCAAGGGTCCACAAATAATGTTAAAACCTCTTGTAAAATTTCTATAAAAACTAGCCAATCCATTAAAAGATCTTACCTCTATAGCACTCTTTGGAGTAGGCCATTCAAGGAGAGCCTTCACTTTCTCTGGGTCAATTTACAGACCTTTTGTTGAGACTACAGATCAAGGTATTTTTTAGTGGCTAATATTCACAAATTGTCTAATTTTAGAATTTTTTGGCTAGTAATTTGGCTAATAATTTAGGTTTTGATACAACCTAAATTGCCATAGTTTTATAAAAATTAGTTCTAGAATATTTAAAATCACTCAATAATTTATTTTATTGAAAAATTTAAACTCAAACATTCGCCACAATATTTGTTACATGATTGGATTTGAGTTACCTAAATATAATATATTATTGGAGAAATTAAATTCAACCAACCAATTAATTATCATAAATATTAGTTACTTTAGGGATATATCACCAATATTTAGTTTTCACTATTGATTTAAAGTATATGTAATGATCCTCTTAATATTCCATGAGGTATACAAATATTCAATTTTGATTTGTAATATTCCACAGTGATTAATGAACTTCCTATTATTATTGAGATTTGTCAATATTTTATACAAAAAAAAAAGATTATGATTCAAAAATAATTGCCAATATTATTTATATTTAGAATAAAAAGTTGAGAGATTCACCAATAGAAAAAATTTTTGTTTTTCAAAATAATGAAAGATTCGCCAATATTTCATATCTTTTTTTGGAGGCAGCTTTCTTAAAGTTTACCATGCTACAAATCCTAGGTACACCAACTCCTTCTTCACAAAGGTACACTTCTTTAGGTTTATCAGCAAATTTTCTTCCCAAAAGTACACTTCTTTAGGATTATCAGAAAGTTTTCTTCCCTTAACTTATTAAACACCTTTCTGATATGCATAAAATGCTCCTCCAATGTTTTACTAAAGACCAAAATATCATCTAGGTAAACAATGACAAACTTACCCATAAACTCCTTTAGAACCTCATTCAATGGCGTCATGAAAGTGCTTGGTACAATGGTGTACCCAAAAGGCTTGACTAACAACTCATATAGTCTTTCCCTTATCTTGAAGGTCATCTTCTACTCATCACCTTCTCTAATGGGAATATGATGGTATCCACTCTTCATATCTATCTTTGTGAAATACATAGATCCATTCACATAGTCTATAATATCATCCATCCTTGCCAATAAAAATTTGTAGTTGACTGTGATATTGTTAATAGACTGAGAATTTATGCACACCCTCCATCCTCCATTCTTCTTTGGTGCTACTATTGTTGGTACAACACATGGAATCCAACTCTCTCAATTCAACCCCTTCTACAGCAACTCATGAACTTGTCTATTCAAATCTTCACTTTTCATTGATGTCATTCTATGCACTACCTTGTTTGGAAAACTAGCTCCTAAAATGAAATCCATTTGGTGATTGATCATTCTCACTAGGGGTAAACCATCAAGTGCATTATCTGACACAATATCATAAAACTCTCCCAACATATCTGCAACTTCTGCAGGTACCTTCTCTACTTCCTCTTTACCATCTTTTAGAATTATAGAAAATAACATATGCTCATAGTTCATACCTTGGAGAAACTCCTTTCCTTCAATGAAACATATTTTGGCAGCACTACATACCTTTTATTTTTTCTCCTTCAATAGCTTCAACCTATGTTTCACTCCAACCTTGGTCAGAGTGTAGGGATTTCCTCACCCATCATGTACAACATTCCTATCAAACTGTGACAACCTACCCAGCAACAGATAATGTGTATAAACTTATTTATGGATTTGGTTGTGTATGTTTTTTTAGCATCGACATTTCAGATCACAATGTGTGCTCCATCATCAGGATGAAAGAAAGTAAGAATACAAAAATTATGCAGACCAAGCCAAATTCAAGAGCCATAAAAGAAAGGAGAAGGGAGACCCAAAGAATGAGAGAATAAAAAAAGAAGTAATCTAATATAATAAAAAGAGTACAAGTAAAAAGCAAAAATAGGCAATAAATAGTCAAAAATAAATGATTAATGCACCAAACACAACAAAAAACTAATAAAAATACTCAAAAAGACCCCAAAGACATTGAACACACACACACACACGCGCGTGCGCGCGCGCACAAATATATGTATACATATACATCTAAGTATATACATGTAGATGTACATGTCTAGATGTGTGTGTGTGTGTGTGTGTGTGTGTGTGTGTGTCTATATATATATATATCCAACACCTCTAAAATAAACACAACGAAAAGGTCAAAAAGCAATACCACAACAAAAGACTAAAAAAGAAAAGCAGTTATACTAGAAAAAACACATAAATAATGAATTCTACGAGCGGAGGACTTAAACATCATACACTAAGCTTTGTTTCAAGACTAAAAGTGTTAAATAGTTAAAGGTAACTTATTTTTCCAAATTTATTTTTCTCCTTGGTATCTGATGTTTAAGGGTGGGTCTCTACAAGACTATATACGAGAACATCATACACTAAGAGTTCCACAATAGAACTGATTTTAAGCTCGAAAGTTAAAAATATAATAATAATAAATGTGATCACACTAAGACTTTATTCTTAAGATAAAAGTGTTAAATAGTCAAAATTGACTTTTTTTAAACAAATGATTATTCTTATAATCCTTCCGGGTGACATCAACGGAGACTCAGACTGTGGTGAAGATCTCGGATATTGCGATGTTTAAGCTGCTCGGTCTGCTGTTGCAATGAGAGTTAAAGCAGATATTGCTGTTAATCATCATGGTTTGATGTTTAAGACGACCTGCATGAATGATGACGATTATATCATAAATAGGTGCATATATCTGTTGGTCGCGATTATATTGAGAAATTTGTCAAATACATCTCTTATTTCTAGATTTTGTCCTCCTCCTCCACAGGGAATATTCAAAGTCCAGATGTCTGCCTCCTCCACACGGAATATTCAAAATACAATTGTTATTTTAGATTTCGTCCTTCTCTTCTACAGGGAATATGGGTTCCAATATAGTCCTTTATATCGAGAAATTTAGTTTTTCTTAAATCTTTATATTTTGGGGTCAGCTGTCTGCAAATACAGTTGCTATTTCAGGATTTCGTCGTCCTCCTCGACAGGGTGATTGAATCGAAATATTTGTATACGTAGAATTTTTGAGTTCTTCCAAATGATCAGCACATCGCCGCATGCATATAGATTTTTTTTAATTAATATTTTAAATTCCTTCAAGCGATTAGCACATTGCACACATCTCTGAAATTGGTGATATCAATGAAATATAATAAAGACATTTCTTGTGTTTAGTTGGAGCACACTCAAACCCACTGCCTCCCACATAAGAGACTTACAAGGTGCTGTAAGCTCTTGACGAATACTGGCAACCAGGTCTTATATTCTCTTAACACTATTTATTTAGTCATTAAAATGATTCATCTTTCATTGTCCACTTACTCATTTTCAGTCCCCCTACCTTTACATCTATTAGTCACACTCCCTTAAATAACCTTTGCCTTTGAGAGAAATTTTATTCAATTGAAATATTACTCAAATTGCACATTTAATAATAAAATAAGTTTTAGAAATTGGTTATCTAAATTATAAAAACAAATTAGATTATATGAACCTTTTTCATGAAACATATAGAAGTTTGTGAAAATAGAAAAAGTATATATGAATAATTTTTTGATTTAAAATGAAGACATAATATTATAATTATTAGAATTTAAAAGAAAAAATTGATTACAAATTAATAAATTTAATAGCATATTATAATGCAAACATATAAATTGAAAGTAAAATAAGTTTTGTTTTAAATTTCTATATTCACTTTACCTAGTTTTGATTATTTATCCTAATAATAACATATATAAGACTTTTTTAGAAGAAAAAAATATTTTAACTTTATTTATTTACTAGCTTAGATATCTTCAGACATCTATCTAAAATATGCATCTATTTTAATAAATTGTTATTGAGAATAGATAGGTGCCTCGAAATTGATAACTCTCAACGTATTTTAGATAGATGTATAGAGACATCTAAGCTATTAGCATCTATATCACAACATGTAAACCTTAAATCTATTAATCTGAAATATTTTTTTTAAAGCATGATGTTTTTCATATTCATTATGCTTTATAGATATTGAAATATAGTATATACATTGCATACAATTAATCTTTTTATAAAGTTTAGAGTCTTTCTTTGTTTGCCTTCCTTTTCATGAGTTGCTTCCATGTCTTCATATTCTCATAATGATTATTAGAAAATGGTGGTGAAATTCTAAGTCCATCTAAAGATTTAACACGTGATATAACAAGAAATGTTAGTTGTGCCCTTTCTCTCTGTACATTATTAATTGTTAATCCATGTGATTTATGGATAGTTAATTCTTGAGACAAACGTAAGGCAAATTAACATGTGGAACCCATTTGTACTAGAGAATTTTAAATTAATTTTGGAGGTTCATCTTCAAATGGCATTCTAGAGTAAGTGTCAAATTCAACCATAACATATGTTGGTGGACCTAGTGGGACATTTCTAGGTTTGTATATGATATTTAAACTGTATGATAGACCTCCATTGAAAATTCCTACTTTTTTGAATAAATTAGATGTTCACATAACCCTTCATCCTTAGTATGTGATAATTCAACATCTAATTCATCATTTTGACATCTGCCCAGATTAGTAGTACCCTCTTTTGAAGCAATGCTATGAGTAACTAGTTTTTTAGTGAATAATATCTTTCTATTATGGTTATCAACATTATAGTTTGTTGCAAATAGATGAATCTAATTATCAAACTCCTTAGAATTTTGGAATAATGAAATATATTTCCTTGTCATTAACAATTGCCAATAATCTATAGTTGAAGTCACATCACTTATATTAGTGAGGAATTGGTGAAACCTTTGTTGGTTGTTACTTTCACCTTCTTGTTTGAATACTTCATCCAAAGTAACAATAGTAAAAACTCTTCTGATAATAACTTTTCATGAACATTACAATTATAAGGTGGTTTGTCACTAGGTATCTAGGTAGTTCTCCCAAATCTCCTACTACAATAATTGATGTTCCTCAAAAGTTCATGTTTGAATTTTTAGGAAAAGATTAACATAATCTTGAATCTATATTTTGTAACAAATTTTGTCCAATAAAAACCATTTCATCAATTAATATGTACCTAATGTTAGGATTAACCTCAGACAAAAATAATAGTTACATGCAAATATAAACAATACCGAAAAAAGTAGATCGTATAAAAGAGAATAGAAGACAACAAGATTTAATGTGGTTCACCTAATCCCTAGGCTACATCCACCAACATTAAGTCTAATATTATTATCCAATGATTACAACCTGATTACATCTGTAATCCCCTATAGCTCAATACCACCACAAGAAGCTACAATACCACCATTACATCATGAAATCCCTAGCTCTAAGACTTTTATACAAGATTTTTCCACTTACAAAATTAGGGCTAGAATAAATAATCCAATATGAAAAATAGCAGCTGATGCCTTTTACAATAGAAGGGCATTTTTGGCTTTGGGGGTGCTACCCCTGAAAACCCCCACGAGGACACTGCCCCTCTTCCCCAACCTATACTGTGACAAGGACCATATCTGGAGCACTATCCCAAGACCCCATGGGGGTGCTACCCCTTGACCTCATCTTGTGGGTGCTGCCCCCAAACCCCCTTAGAAATAATATGAGGAAAAAGCCACACTAAATAGATCTTTGAGCCTAATTATCTCCATATCACAACAATCTCCCACTTGGAGACTGATCATAGCACTACTAAACCTATTCTATTCAATCAAGAAGATCAACTAAAGTTGAAGAGGAATTTATCTTCTCCCTTGTCACTACCTTTGTAAACATATTCATTAGATTGTCATCTATACGTATCTTGTCTAGCCTTAATGATCCATCATCCAAAACTGACTGAATAAAATGTTACTGTGACTGTCTATGTTTTGTCTTTGAATGCAAAGCTGAATTCTTTGTAGATGAATGACACTCTTACTATCTATAAACAAATAATTGTCCTTCTGAGTGTGTCCCAATTCTTCCAAGAAGAACTAAAGCCATACCATCTCCTTAGCTACCTTTGTAGCAACAACATAGTTTGCCTCTATAATGGATAAAGCATTAACCTTTTATAACCTAGAAATCCAACTTACGGCTGCCCCACCAACATTAAATACATAACTTGTAGTATGCTATTTGGTATCAATATCACCTACAAATCTTAGTCAACATAGCCTTGTAAATCAATAGAAGAGCCCCCAAAGTGTAAACACTCACTGGATGTTCCTCTCAAATATGTGAGAATCCATTCAACTGCATTCCAATGCTCAACTCCTAGATGACTCATAAACCTACTAACAACTCCCACTAAATGTGCAATATCTGGTCTAGTACATACCATAGCATACACCAAGCTTCCTATAGCTAAAGCGTAAGGCACCTTAGACATCTTGTCCTCCTTGTCTTGTGTCTTGGGACACATCTCCTTAGTCAACTTCAAATGACCAGGTAAAGGTGTGTTGATAGCGTTAACATTCTCTAGTGCATTCCAATGTTCAATTCGTAGATGACTTCTATACCTGCTAACAACTCCCACTGCATGTGCAATATCTAGCCTAGTACATACCATAGCATACATCAAGCTTCCTACAATTGAAGCATAAGGTATTGTAGACATCTTGTGCTCCTCTTGTTATGTCTTAGAATACATCTCCTTAGTCAACTTCAAATGACTAGGTAAAGCTATGCTGACAACTTTAGCATTCTCCATAGAGAAACCTTGAAACACTTTTACAATATAATCAAACTGAGATAATGTCAATTTCCTATTCTTCCTATCTCTAGAAATCTTCATGCCATGGATTTGTTTTGCTACCCCTAAATCCTTCATAGCAAATGAATGTGCTAACTATTCTTTTTGTTGGAAATAGAGATGGAGTAACTAAGAGGGGAGGGGTGAATCAATTACCACAAAAATAAATCCATTGATCCTTAGATGTCTTTAAAATATAGTTGTTGCTGACACTCAGTAACCACACAAATAAATGCTGAAACTTGATAGATGTTCTGTTAACTTATTAAGCATTTAAAGTGATTAACATGCATGCATAAAGGAAATAACATGAACACAAAAGACACCAGATTTAACATGGAAACCCAATATGGGAAAAACCACCAAGTAACTAGTTACCAATTTTTACTCTTTTGAAGTGAGCCCTGTTAGGAGCCAACCTTGTTAAAGGTTACAAAACACACTATTAGGTGTGACCCTGTTAGAGGATTTAGTCACCCTGTAAGGAGTGGCCTTGTCAGAGGTCTTTAGAAAAATTCAACTGAATTGTCACCTTGTTAGACGATTTACAAAATGGCTATTAAACCAACTCTGTTAAGAGAATTTGAATCACGGTTTCAATGATTAGAAAGAAATAATGAAGTGATCTATAATATATATGCAACTTATCTTTGCTTTATACAGATCTCTATTTTGCTTCACTAGATCCTCACTGATCTAATACAACTTTGCAGCTCCATAAGGATATCTAATCCTTCCACAAAATTCACTCATATATCCAATATTCACTCATTCCATTTACATCCATACATTCGCACTCTTATACATCCACACTCTTGCATTTTTTGAATTCACAACTTGACCTTTCTTATATACCTTGCAGATTGTCAAGTCGGCTCAATTACAAGTTACAACAACTGAAAAACATTAAATCAGTCGGCTGCAAACATTGCACAAAATAATTAAACTTAATTCCTTAGAACAATAAAATTCTTCACTGCCCAACCCAGCTCAGTGACCACTGCTCCAGAATGGTTTCCCTAGTGTTAACCAAGTGAAGCTCGATAAACACTACAAACCTTGCAACTTCCTTTGGAGACCGAGTTAACTCGATAAACACTGACCTTCCTTCGCTTACCAAGTTAGCTCGGTAAAAGCTAACTTTCTCTTTGATGATCGAGTGAACTCGGTAGTCATTGACTTTCCCTTTGTTAACCGTGGGAGCTCGGTTAACATTAACTTTCTACTACAAAATACTTTGATGCTTGAGTGAGCTCGATAAGAGCTAACTTACTGTTCAATGTTTAGGAACGCTCGGTAGTCACTATAAATTGTTTTGCTGATCATCTAAGCTCGGTAGACTCTGTTCTAATGGCAGATATGACATTTGTGTAACATCAAAGACAATACACAATTAACAATTGTATCCAACAATCTCCCTCTTTGGCATTGATGGAAATACAACATGTCATAGTAGAATAAAATTTGAAAACAAGTCTTTCTCTTATATGGCAACACAACATGTCAACATAAAAATTCTCCCTCTAAGATAGAAAACCATCCTTCTTATAGTAATCTCCCTCTATGAAGGAATTACATAGAAAACTCTTTATCTTAAACAAATTTCAGATAGATATGACAGTAAAACTCTCCCTCTTTGACAAAATATGCCAAAGACAACTCAACTCAAATGAATTTTAGTGTACCTTTAGTACTGATTCATATACAATATTTTCTAATTATGTTGCATCACCTGATAGATCCTCAACCTGGTATGAGTTGATGCATCACTAAAACTTCATTTTAGTGAACTTCAGATAGGGGAGTGACCCCTAACTTACCTCTTAGATACAAGAATGCATCCTTAGGTAATGGTTTTGTGAATATGTCAACAATTTGTTCCTTTGTATGAACATATTCCAATCTGATCTCCTTATCTTGCACCAATTCTCTGACAAAATGATATTTTATTGCAATGTGCTTGGTTTTGGAATGTAGCACTGGATTCTTAGATATGTTGATTGCACTTGTATTATCATAGAACACAACAACTGGTTCTTTGATTTCTGTCTTCATGCTTTCCAACAATTGTTTAAATCAAATAATATTAGAACAGTTTATTGCTGCAGTAACATACTCTGCCTCTGCTGTAGATTGGGATGTAAAATTCTACTTTTTGCTTGTCCAAGAAACCAACCTCTTTCCAAGAAAGAATGCACCTCCACTTGTAATTTTTATGTCATCAAGGTTTCCTATGCAATCAACATCAGTAAACACTTTCAAATCCAGATTACCTCCAAATTTGTACCATAAATCATAATCCTCAGTTCCTTTCAAATATCTCATTATTCTTTTTATTGCCATTATGTGATTTTCTCTTGATTTTTCTAAAAATATTGCTACAATACCAACTGCAAGGGCAATATCTGGCCTAGTATGAACTACATACTACAACATTCCAATCATAGATCTATACAATGTTTAATCTACTTCTTTTGATTCATCTTACTTGGTAAGTTTTAATCCAGTACACATAGGAGTCCCAACTAGTTTACAATCTTCCATTCCAAACTTTTTCAATATCTCCTTGATGTATTTTGATTGAGTGGTGTAGATACCATTTTTATTCTATTGAATTTGAAGACCAACAAAGAATTTGATCTCTCCAAACATAGACATTTCAAATTCCTTGTTCATTTGTTCTAAGAATTCTTTGCAAAGATCATCATTCCCTGTGAAAAATAGTATCATCTACAAATATTTCTAACAAGAAAATCTTATTATTTGGTCCTTCCTTTATATACAAGCTATTGTTATCATTAGTTCTTTGAAAACCAATCTGAATAAGATAGTTATGCAATCTTTCATACCATGCTCTAGGGGCTTGTTTTAGACCGTACAATGCCTTGTGTAATTTGTAGACCATGTTCTTCTTATCTGGATCAATAAAACCTTCAGGTTGTTCAATGTAAACCTCTTCATCCAGTATACCATTGAGGAATGCTGACTTGACATCCATCTAATAAACTTTGAATCCTTTGTGAGCAACATATGCTAGTAAGGTTCTGACTCCTTCCAATCTTGCAATAGGAACAAAAGTTTCTCCATAGTCTACTCCTTCTTCTTGAGCATTTCCTTTGCATACTAGTCTAGCTTTGTTTCTTGATACCTTACCATCTTCATCCAACTTATTTCTGAATACCCACTTAGTTCCAATCACATTTTTGTCTTTAGGTCTAGGTACAAGAGTCCATGTATTTTTTTTCTCTATCTGCACTATCTCTTCATTCATAGCTTCAATTCAACTATCATTTCGCAATGCATCTTTGATATTTCTAGGTTCAAAATCAGCAAGTAAACAAGTACTTTTCAACTTATTTCTTGTCATGGTTCCTTCAGATTTATCTCTAATGATCTGATCAGCAGAATGATGTCTCCTGACATACTTAGCTAATACAGGTTCCTTTCCTTTTGAATGAATTTTATTATTAACCTCTTACATTTCAACTTTAGGTTCTATCTGTTCTGGCTCGGTAGACATTTGCTTGGTAGATGTTGGCTCGAGTCCTTCAGACTCGGTAGATAGTTGCTTAGTAGACACTGAATTTAACTTGGTTTGTTGTGGCTCGATTTGAACTTCCTCTAACTCGGTTATAGATGACTTGGGAGTAGAAGATTCCTGATTCTCTAATGTAACTGGTACTGTATCAGGTTCAATGAAGAAAAACCTTTTATAATCTTCTAGTTCCCTTTTTCTTTCTTCTTCAGTCCTTTCTGCAAACTCATCAACTTTCACATGTGCACTTTCTATGACTTTGTGAGTAGACAAGTTCAAACATTTATATGCCTTACTTTTGCATGAGTATCCAAAAAATATACATTCATCACCTTTCACATCAAATTTTCCTTTTGTAGATTCTTCCAAAATGTAACATTTACTTCCAAATACTTTAAGGTAACTTACATTAGGTTTATAAGCATACCATAACTCATAGGGGGTTTTGAATGAGTCTTTCTTCAGTTGTACTCGGTTCAAGGTATGAACTGCAGTGTTGATAGCTTCCTTCTAGTATTTGATAGCAATGCTCTTTTCAGTCATTAATGTTCTTGCACAATCCATGATGGATCTGTTCCTTCTTTTAGCTATTCCATTTTGTTGGGGTGTTCTAGGGGCTGATACCTATCTTTTGATTCCTCTTTCAATGCAAAAGTTATTAAACTCATGTGAAATGAATTCTCCACCTCTGTCTGACCTTAAGTATTTTAATCTTTTCCCTATTTCCTTTTCTACTCTACCCAAATACCATTTGAACTTTTCAAATGCTTCTGATTTGTTTCTTAGATACATGACTGTCATCATTCTTGAGTAATCATCAACAAAAAGAATGAAGAACTTTTCTCTAGTATAGCTTTCAATTCCAATGGGTCCACATAAATTAGTATGCACAATTTCTAATATATCTTCAAACTGATAGTTTTTACTTTTAAAACTAGTCATTCACATTTTACCAATTTGACAATTTTTGCATAGACCTATCTCAGGTTTCTTTATGTGAGGAATGCCTCTTACTTTCTTGAATTTTCTTATCTTTACCAAATTATCAAAATTTACATGACACAACCTTTTATGCCATAACCAACTTTCTTCAACTTGAGCAATGAAACATGAACATTCACCTAGTTCAAGAAAGAACAAGTTACCTTTGGTTTGAGTACCTAATCCAATCAGATTTCCTTTGCCATCCAATAGTCTTGCTTTACTATGCATGAATTCTACTTTGAATCCATTATTGAGTAGTTTTTCCACACTTAACAAATTATGCTTTAGTCCTTGTACCCAATAGGCATTATCACATATAAGTTCTTTGGTTAGAGAGATTCTCCCTCTTCCTTTTATACAACAAGGTTCATTGTTACCAAATCTTACGCTACCACCATCGTAGTCTTCAAAGAATTCCAACTTAGTTTTGTCGCCAGTCATGTGATGAGAACAACCACTATCTATGATCCATGTATCATTTTTTATCATATGAGAAATGAGTGTCATTTTTTCATCATTATCAGACTCATCTTTCATAGCAATGTAGACAATTTCATCTTCTTCTTCATCATTAGAATCATTAGAATCTTTAGCCATAAAACGTGTTTTCTTACCTTTATCCTTGAATGATCTAGAGTCTTTCTTGCCATTGAACTTGTATCCTTTATTCTCATCTTTATTCTGCTTGTTTGGACACCTAGCAGCAATATGACCAACTTCTTCACATGAAAAACATATTAGAGGTACTTTACCTTTGTATTTTCCTTCGCCTCTAGAATATTTCCTTACTAGAAGGGCTTTTATTACTTCAAGATCACTGTCTGAACTTTGGTCTGATTCATCTTCACTTTCTGACTGAGATTCCTTTTTCTTTTTGCCTTTCTCCTTTTTTGAAAGCTTGGCTTCAAATGTTGATTCAATGTTCTTGGAAGCTGGAACATAGTTGTCAAAGTTGTCTAGTTTAAATGCAGTTAATCTTCCAACTATGGCCACTAGGTTTATCTTATGATTTGCTTCACATCTTTTTTCTTGAATTGCAGAAACTCTGATTGCATAAATGGGAAGTAGAGTTCTGAGAACTTTACTTATAACTGTCTCTTCCTTGATATCTCCTCCAAATGCTTTGATTGCACTAACACATGTTTTGAATCTTTCAACATATTTTGCAATGTTTTCATCCTCTCTCATTCTCATTTGATCAAATTGTCCTCTCAAACTTTTTGCTCTGGCTCTTATAACATTATCATCTCCTCCATAGATCTCTTTTAGCTTTTCCCACATTTCAAAAGCAGATTTGCAATCCTTGATATCATCAAATTCTTCATAACTCAGAGAATATGCTATGTCTATCATCATAATGTTGTGGGTCTTCTTTTCAGCAATATCATTAACAGATAGTGTACCAATTGGTTCTGCATATTTTTCATCAAGGTATTTTAGTCCTGTGTCTTCAATAGAAGCTAGATGAAGTCTCATCAACCCTTGCCATGCTGAGAAGTTGTTCCTATTAAGTCTTGGAATTTCCCTTTTATAAGACATCCTGATCTTTATCTTAGATCCTTGAAATCTTTCCTGCAATCACCAAAAGCTCTAATACCAATTGTTGAAAATAGAGATGGAGTAACTAAGAGGGGAGGGGTGAATCAGTTACCACAAAAATAAATCCACAGATCCTTAGATGTCTTTAAAATATAGTTTTTGCTGACACTCGGTAACCCCAGAAATAAATGTTGAAACTTGATAGATGTTCTATTAACTTATTAAGCATTTAAAGTGATTAACATGCATGCATAAAGGAAATAACATGAGCACAAAAGACATCAGATTTAACGTGGAAACCCAATATGGGAAAAACCACCAAGTAACTAGTTACCAATTTTCACTCTTCTGAAGTGAGCCCTGTTAGGAGCCAACCCTATTAAAGCTTACAAAACACACTGTTAGGTGTGACCCTATTAGAGGATTTAATCACCCTGTAAGGAGAGGCCTTGTCAGAGGTCTTTAGAATAATTCAACTGAATTGTCACCTTGTTAGAGGATTTACAAAATGGTTGTTAAACCAACTCTGTTAAGAGATTTTGAATCACTATTACAATGATTAGAAAGCAATAATGAAGTGATCTATAATATATAAAACTTATCTTTGCTGAATACAAATCTCTATTTTACTTCACTAGATCCTCACTGATCAAATACAACTTTGCAGCTCCATAAGGATATCTAATCCTTCCACAACATTCGCTCATATATCCAATATTCGCTCATTCTATTTACATCCATACATTCGCACTCTTATACATCCACACTCTTGCATTTTTTGAATTCACAACTTGACCTTTCATATATACCTTAGAGTCGGCTCAATTACAAGTTACAACAACTGAAAAACATTAAATTAGTTAGCTACAAACATTGCACAAAATAATTAAACTTAATTCTTTAGAACAATAAAATTCTTTGTTTCCTGACCCGGCTCGGTGACCACTACTCCAGAATGGTTTCCCCAGTGTTAACCAAGTGAAGCCATGTAAACACTACAAACTTTGCAACTTCCTTTGGAGACCGAGTTAACTCGGTAAACACTGACCTTCCTTCGCTTACCGAGTTAGCTTGGTAAAAGCTAACTTTCTCTTTGATGATTGAGTGAGCTCGGTAGTCATTGACTTTCCCTTTGTTAACCTTGGGAGCTCGGTTAACGTTAACTTTCTGCTACAAAATTCTTTGATGCCCGAGTGAGCTTGGTAAGAGCTAACTTACTTTTTAATGTTTAGGAACATTTGGCAGTCACTATAAATTTCTTTGCTGATCGTCTGAGCTCGGTAGACTCTGTTCTGATGGCTGATATGACATTTGTGTAACATCAAAGACAATACACAATTAACAATTGTATCCAACGCTTTTAACCCCTTAATGTGATCCATGTTAGACCTAGGTACAAGCATATCATCAACATATAAACATAAAATAATGTAGCTATCATCATCCAACCTCTTAAAATAAACACAATGATCTAAATGACACCTACTATATCCATGCTCATGCATAAAATTGTCAAATTTTAGATACCATTACCGAGGTACTTACTTCAAGCCATATAAACTTTTCTTCAATGTGCGCACTAAGTTCTCTTTACCTTTGACCTCAAATCCCTGTGGCTAAGCTATATATATCTCTTCAACAAAATTACAATGAAGGAAGGTTTTTTTAACATCAAGCTTCTCCAAATGCAAATTTTTATTAGCCACAATAATTAAAATAATATGAATAGAAGTCATTTTAACAATAAGAAAAAATATCTCATTAAATTCAATGCCCTTTTTCTATGAAAATCCCTTTACAACTAACCTAGATTTAAATCTCTTCTTACCTCCATCCTCTTCTTTTAACCTATAAACCCATTTATTTTGTAAAGCCTTTTTACCTACAAGCAACTTACATAAATCTGATGTCTTATTTTTTAGGAAAGAGTCCATTTCTTCTTTTGTTACAGACTCCCATTGAATATTTGTATTCACCTGCACATCTTCATCATCACATTTAGGTTCACTAGCATCAATACGTGAAATAGATTATAAGGAAAGAGAAAATCTTTTTGGAGGTCTACTTATCCTTGTTGATCATCTAACATTTAGTGGGGTGTGTGGTATATGTTGTTGTAGTTGTTACAAATCATGAGAAATTTCTAGAACATCATCTTTTGGAGTATCATCCAACACGACATAATCATCTTATTTCTTCTCATGTTACTACAATAGATCTTTGTATAACATTTTCTCATTGAATATGACATCCCTACTTATTACAGTTTTATAATTTTCAACATCCCAAAGCCTATGACAAAATTCATTGATGCCATATCCGACAAATACATATTTGTTTGACTTAGCTTCTAGCTTGGTTCTATGTTTAGAATCTATATGAGAAAATGCTTCACAACCAAAGGTTTTGAGAAAAGAATAACTCACCTTTTTACTAGTCCTTGCTTCATCTAGAATACCACAACCCAAAGGAGTAGAGGGACCTCTATTAATCAAATATACAATAGTATTGATATCCTCCACCCACATGTTTAAGAAAAACTCTGCATGCAACCTCATGCTTCGTGTACACTCCATTATAGTCATGTTCATGTGTTCAATCACTCTATTTTCCTATGAAATCATTGGAAGAGTTTTTTGTTTATGAATACCATTGGTGGAGCAATAATCTTCAAATTCATGACTGCAATAGTTACCATCATTATCAGATCTGAGACATTTTAATTTCTTACCAGTCTTATTTTCAACCAAGCATTTCCATTTCTTAAAAGTTTGAAATACATCAAATTGTTGTCTAAGGAAATAAACCCATACTTTACTAGTTGCATCATAGATAAATGTAACATAATAATGAGAGCCACCAAGGGAAGATACATGAGCTAGTCCCCATACATCTTTATGTACAAGCTCTAATTTCTCACTTTTATTTTCCTTCCTAGTCTTCACAAAACTTACTCTCTTTTGTTTTCTATACACACAACTTTCAAAGATATCCAAATTAACACATTTTAGACCTAGTAAAACTTTCTTTGAATGAAATCATACCTTTCTCACTCATGTGCCCAAGTCTATTGTGCCGCAGTGCTATATCAGAATCTATAGTAGTTATTTGTTCTCTTTGCTCAACTACAACAACTATTCTTGAACATTCATTTTCTCTGAAACAATCAAAGTATAAAGACCAATATGACCTATACAAAGATATAAGGCACCTACTTTTACACCTTTTTCTACTACAAGGGAACCTATTGAAACCTTCCAATTTTTATCATTAAAAGTAACTACACAACCCTCATCACCGAGTTGTCCTGCTGAAATTAAATTCTTACTCAACCTTTGAACATGCCATACCACATGTAGTAGGCAATGATTCCCATTCTGCAACTTAATGTTAACTTTTCCCTTTCCAAAAATCTAACAAGGTTCATTATCCCCCAAATAAACAAGCTCAAAATCCCCCTGTACATAATCAATGAAATAACCTCTATGAGGTGTAGCATGAAATGAAGCACCAGAATCTAAAACCCATGAATCATCAACACTTTCGAAAGATAGAAGCAAAGCATCTTCTCTAGATTTGTTACTTACCACATTTGCCTCCTCATTACCTTCCAATTTATCTCCTTCATTGTTCTTTTGAGTCCAACAATCTTTTTTTTTATGCCTTGATTTCTCATAGTACCAACAATCTCTCGGTCCTCTAGATTGAGACCTCTTCCCCTTTGACTGTCCTCTTGATTTCCCATAATTTTTGAAATTATTTCCTCTCTTAGTTGTTCTACCTCTTCTTTGTGCATTTAAAGAACTTCCTAATGTACATCCACCTTAGGTTTTCCTATGAGTTTCCTCACTCAAAATAACATTGATCACATAATCATACTTTAGGGTATTAGATCCAGAAACATAATTACTCATAGCCATTACCAATTCATTTTAGCTTTCAAGCAAAGAACACAAAATTAAGAGAGCCCTAATTTCTTCATAAAAAATGATACTCGTAGAAGATAATTGACTAGTAATAGTATTAAACTCATTTAAAGGATCAGTAATAGATCCACCTTCCACCATTTTTCGTATTAAATAAATGCTTCATGAGAAATACCTTATTTGAAGCGGGGGGGCTTTTTATACAATTTTTCTAGGGTTTGCATAGACTCTTCTATCATCTTTGATTTTGTAATATTAAATGTCACTAATGATTCCAAGCATAATAAAATGCTTCCAAGTTCCTTTCTATCTAAAAAATCCTAATTGTCATTTGTCATAGATCCATGATTCATTTTTTTGCATTCCAATGGCTTTCATAAATCCTTTTGATAAAGATAGTCCTTCATTTGCATTTTCCATAACTGAAAGTTTTGCCCATTAAACTTGTCAACCCTCAGCTTACCTTCATCTTCCATTGCTCCCACTCAACTATGAGACCTTCATGTAGATTAACACTAATAAAAAACTGTCATGCCCAAAATTTATAGGGCAAAAAAAACAACTATAATTTTTTTTGGAAGATAAACTTAGAGTCTCCCATGTTGGCATAAATATGTTGCAACTACATTGCTCACTCATAGCCAAGTAGCAATTAGGGTTTGTAGTTAAATAAGTAAATAGGATACAACTATTCTTTAACATTTTAGACCTAATTCATTTCCTTCAATTATCAAAATTTGACTCTGAAGTGATACCTCAATGACTGGGTCTTAAGTAAACTTATCTCTAAGCATCTATGTAGTTAAATAATTTTGAGCTTGGTCAATTCATGCATAATCACATCCCCAAATAATTTGATATGATAAACATAACTAGACTCTCAATGCCCTATAGAGGATATGTGTATGTCATAATATACATTACATATTGTTTATTAAGTTTAATAATCATAAATTTTTGGATGAATTATACATTATGATATATATATTAAATGACATTTAATACTTGATATTTATGCAAAAGTGACAATTCTTATTATACGCTAAGGTCTTCAATTATAGTTTAGTGAATGAGTCAGTTATGTGAAATATTATGACCATATATTAACATTTTATATTATGCAATATATGACTCAAAATGCACATATCCTATTCTTTCATTCACAATTTTGCATAATTTGACATTACTCCCTATCTATAAGAATCTTTAATATTCATTATTTCCTTCAAAAATATAATAATGATATATCATTTAATCAGTATTATGCTAACTAAGAAGATTCCAACCTTCTTACTAACCTACTTTCAATTTTATGACCAATCATTTTAGTCGCTACTATAGTCCACCTTCTAACTAACATTCTCAAGCTTTAACCTACACTCCTAACTAAATCTTACTAATACTATATATTACTTAAACATCCTAATTACTATCTTATAATTTACACACTAGCTAATGAGATAACAAAAATTCCCATCTACAAGTCTACCATCTTTTTTTTTCATGCTTTTTACTTTATTTCCTACACATAGTTAGAATATCTAATACAAGCTAATCTCCCAACTTTCTAAAATTCCTTGCAAAAAGATAACCCTATAATATTTCTAACAACACCCATTTTCCCCTCTATCCAACTTTCACATTTTAATTTATAATTTACTAAGTTTACTACTGCACATAATCTTCAATTAAGATTACATTCTAAATACTAACTCAACCCATCCTACTTTATCAACTAAGTTACTAACTTTATTACTTAAACATATTTCTAAATCCCTCCTTTCCTGATTCTACATGACTCTTCTCTCACTCTTTATCTCTCCTTCCAAGGCCCATGCAGCTATTAAGAAAATTTGATTACCCAATTCACTCGCTAGATCTAATTTTGTTAACTATTCCAACTTAATTCATGAATCTACATATTAACAGAGATGCAATGCGTCACAGTTCCTGCCTAACACATAATGATTGTAGTGGTCTAGATGAGTGAGAATAAGGTTAAATAGTTCTAAATTAACATTGTAATTTTTGCCTAGAAATGCACTTGTGATCTAGTAGGATGGCTCATATTTTTTTGTTAAATTCTCGTACTAGAAATGCAATTGTGATCTGAAAGGATGGCTCATATTTTGTTGTTAAGTTCTCATGTTATATTACTATATGCTTGGGCATTTAAGCTCAATAATAAGAGGCCAAAGTCCCCAACTATGTATTATTCTCATCTTGATTATCAATTGGAAGTCACACTATTTTTAATCATTAGATAGAGATAAATAGTAGTATAGAACAATAAGAACATAAACAGATATGCAAAGGAAAAAATGATAGATAATATATAGGAAGAAGAGGAAGAGAGATAAAATAGTAAGATAGAGTGATACCAACATAAGTTGTGTGTGTGTGTGTGTGTGTGTGTTTGTGTGTGTGTGTGTGTGTGTGTGTGTGTGTGTGTGTGTGTGTGTGAGAGAGAGAGAGAGAGAGAGAGAGTCAAATATAATTATTTTTCTTAATAAAACCAAAATAGTCAAAATAAAATCATGGTTATAATGAAAAATTAAAATATATTATATTTTAATTAATGAAACTAAGAATTTAATTTTTATATTAAAACTCACATTTGTATAAGAAAAAATGAAATGTATTGGAATATAAAAATATTTTATAAGTAAAACTAATTGTTTAATTTTACACAGTTAGAGAAGGTTTACTATTTAATGTTTTGAATTTCCAATTTTTCATAAAATTAAGTAATTTTTAATTATTAAATAATATCTATATAATTTAATATGTACATTTCTAAATAATAAATAGATGTAATACATATAAATTTGATGTTGATGAATAAATATGATGTAATAAATAAGAAATAAAATATAACTATTTAATTTTAATACATAGTTTATAAAAAATTAATAATAATTTACATATCTTTTAGAATTGAATTATTTCTTTTTTGTGGTTATTTCTTTTAGTATTTTTTTAATGTAAAATATAATTATTAAGTTAATATTAAAATATATATTTAATTTTTAAATATATTTAAACTAAATGATGAGTTGTTTAAATATAAAATATTAATAATAATAAATGATATAATTTACAAATTGTAACACTTATCAATTATACATATTACAAACACTATTATAAAATATAATTAAAAAATAATATTGTTTAATTTATTTTTACAAAAGTAAAATAATAGTAATAATTTAACTACTTTTATTAAAAAATCAAAGTTTTAAAAAAATTAGAAATTCAAAAAGAAAGATATAACATATTGAAATTATATTAATAGTGAGAATTAATATTCATTAGACATGTTGTGTGAGATGGAAGATAAAATGATTGAAAAAAAAAAATCTTATCAACTTGTCACAAAGATAAAGTTGTAATTAATGCACTTGAATTAATGCAAGATGAAGTTGTTAGAAAATATTTGTATTTTTGTTGAAGAAAATTAATTTTCTACTCCACCAAAAATAGTATTGACCAATAGAATGAATGAAAAATGTGATTTATAAAAGAACGAAAAATTAGAAAAAGATATAAACATTTGAAGTTTTATATAATCTTTTAAACTCTTTGATTTGATTGGTTAGTGTTAATGTAATAAATTAGCATGAAATTAATGCATAAGTATTCCTACCATAGGCAGGAACTAATAATCATATTAACATTTTAACTACTTACTAGTCAATTTTTTTCCTAGCCCACCATAGCTACAGTATCCACTTTACTCTCTACATCCACTACCACGTGGCCCCCTTATTGCATCTACTTCACTACAATTCGCTAACCACAAAAAAGAACAAAAAAACTACTAACTTATTAACTTGATCCCATGTGACTCCTAGTTGACCTATTGTCTTGTTGCTAGGTTGGCAGCATAAGATGTGACATATGGGGGACGAGTTCAAGAACATGGTCTGACCCATAGTCAGACATGTTAGTTCCTAATCATGCACGCAAGGTGGGAGGTCAAAAAGATGGATGGAAGAGGTGGAAACCACCTTCCCTCTCCATTTTGAAATGCTTTAACTTGGTCGTTTCTTAGAAGTTCCCCCCCACAATTTCGTACATGCCAAACACCCACTTCAACACACCTTTAGCATTCAAATCAATAGTCATACACTTGGTGCAATGGTCAAGGCATGATGTGGCCTCCAAAATGCATAGGGGCTAGAGGGAATAGATCTAATGATATTCAATAATTAAGACACAAATATAGGGAGCTTGGGGGTGTTTAGCCTCCTTAGGGAATGGGTATATATGTTTTTTTTCAAAATTTATTTATTTATTTTGAATTTAGGGGAATCATGGGGAATTTACTTTGAGGATTATTATATTACTCTACATTTGGAGAGTGGGGTCTTTCTCACTCCCCATACATTTTCCAGAGAACTTCAATATGCACATATATGCCTATTATTTTTATTTTTTTTCTTATGTAAGTAATGTGGGTAAGTGCACCAAGTTGTGGTGCCAAAAGGGGGTATTAGTGGACACCTTTTTTCTGAAATCAACAATTTCTAAACTTCAACAAGAATTTGAAGAGAGTTACAATCAAAATTTTAAGATATGACAAAAACAAAAGTATTAGTCCTTTGAATCTAGTTTCTAAACTACTAATTTTTTTTTTGAAATGGTTTAGTTTTAGGTCCTCAAAATAGGAGACCATAGAAAGTGGTACTGTTTATTCAGAAAAAACATAACATAGTACAAAGTGTGCCCCCCTAAAATTTTAACTTTTCTTTTTTTAAATTCTTTAGTCACTTTAGTCAAAATTTACCTAACATTGTGTGGTTTATCCCAAATTTTTCAGGTAATTTTATAATGTGTATTTTTTTAATGAATTTTTCATTGGACACATCCCAAAACCATGAAATATTTGTGTGCTCCACCTAGAAATGATTGAAAACTAATCTAAAATAAAAACTTCCTTTTTTCAAAGTGTGTAGAATGGAGTCTAGTTTCTAAAAAATTTTGTTGTGAAATTTGATGAATGAGCTAAAATCTATTAGAAATAAATAATATTGAGAGGGGGGCTGAATCATAATTTTTAATCTTTTAACCCACAACAAAATATTATTAATCACTTTATGATGTGCATAATAAAATAAACCAGTAGTGTTGAGCAATGTAAACAATCATACACAAATAGAGATCATAATACCATATTTTGTTAACTAGTGAAACCTTGGCCAAGGGAAAACCCCGGTGGGGATGGAACCCACTAGATGATTCACTATATATAAGGATTGGGTTAAGGATATTGATCTTGCTAGGAGTCTATAAAGCATGTATAGTGTCTTGATTCCCTGTTAGGAGACTAGGCCTTTTTAGAAGCCTCACCCCTATTAGGAGTTGGTGGATCATATACAAATGTGTGCAAGAAGAGCCCACTACCCTAACATGCAACTATATAATAAGTTCTTCAAGAAATAAGTATACATACAATATTGATTTGTTTTCTATACTCAGTAAACCTTCTAATCGATGATTCTTCACACAATAGTGATTGTGCATGTATCAATCTATATCAGATCTTTGCATCACATATCAAAGTGTGACATTCACTTGTTACTCTCATTTCACAAGATCATGTCAACTTCACATCATTGAATCATTCGTTCTCACTTTCTACATATCACTTCGCAAATAAAATACTTTACTTATATTGAACATCTTAGTGAATTCCTTTTTAGTTGGCTCATATAACATCATTAGAGTCAGCTCAACAAGAAAATATAACTTAAAACAATAAATCAAATTGTTAACCATATTCTGTTGATATGCTCTATTTTGCACTATGTCAATATTGCATCATTTTTTTCATCGTAACTCAAGTTTGGTTAATTGTACAGACATGTACACTAGTATACATCATCCTTATATTGTCATGCATCTTTATTCAACTGCACAAGAGAATATTCCAAGGGAATATTTTCTTATCATCAAAATTGTCTTGTTGTTGTAACATTGTCTGATACTTAGACAATTTTCTTCTGCAACTAAATGAGGTTAATATACATAATAAGTATGTTGTCATAAATGAAAACCATTAGTTCCCTTAACAAATTGATTGGACATATTTCCAACAATCTCCCCTTTGGCATTGATGGCAATATTTTAGAAAACTTGGCTAAGTTCCAAACATGTTGTCATGCCAATCAAAACAAATAATCATATCATAAAACATTAAAGACATTTGTATTCATGTTTATGAAAGATTACATTTCTTATCACTTCCTATTTTAACTTATTGCTCCCCTTACATATATATTACAATTCTTTTACAATGCAGTTTTCCATATATTCTCCCCCTTTCACATCAATGACAAAGATGTCAAAAACTATCAAAATCTAGTTGTTGCATGTCAAAATTTGGAAAGACAGTCATTGAAATTTTTCTTTAACTACTCAAATTGTTTCTTCCAACTATCCTTCAGTGCATCAAATACACTAATAAGTGCACACAGAGCATATGCTACCAATTCTATTGCATTTAAGTCTATAGCCACAAACTTGTCATATGAAGATTTTGTAGATAAGCACTCTTTCAATTAGTTTTCTAGTAATGTTATCTAAGGGAATAAATATGCTCTCAAAAGAGTGAACCTTTTTAGGATTTTCTTCTTCTCCTCTTGTATTTTCCTTATATTATCATGAAGTAACTATATTGTAGGCTTAATTATGTCTATTTGTTGATTCAAGTTCAAAAAGTTGTCAGTGACTATGTGAAGCTCAGTCATTTTATCCTTGATTTAGTCATCATATTGTTTTAGATGAATGTGTGCTAAGTTACACTTAGCATATGTCTATTTTCCTTCCTCTATACACGGCTTCAATGCCTTAATACATATTTTCATGGTTTCTATGTCATTTCTTATATTAGTGCACATGGTGTTTAGGAGTTTACCATCATACTTAGTCAGTGCTTGTATGGTAGCCACATTCATAAGTGTTGAGAAATCATCATCAAAGGCCTTGCAAAAAATTGTTGCATGAAGTTGGATGTTTGTTGGGGTGTCAATAGGGCTCACTACCTACTCCATTTTGTCCAAAACTATGGTCAAATTCTTCTCAAGTGACTTCACTGACTTCTTATTTTCAAGAAGTTTTCTTAGAGATGATATAAGATTATTCGCCTCTTCTTCTTCATCAGATTGAGTTGGATCTGCTATTGTTGCTATTTGGGTAGCAAGAATGGAAGTTCCTACTACTATTGTTCCTGTCAACCTACTACAGTACTAGTTTCCATCTTCTATGTAGTTTCTTCAGTGGTCTTTTGATCCGCTTCATTGTTAGAGCTACTATAATCTACAATATTGCCAACAATGCTGGCACCATAATTCTTAAATGGGTCCTCTGATTTGTTAATAGTCACTTTGGTGTTATCTACTTGCATAGAGTCACTACCAATAGTGATGTGAGGAGGAGAGCTTCATGTAGCTACAAGTTCAATATTGTGAGGAGGGTTGTATGTTGTTGGACTATCCTCCTTTGTCTGGGCACTCTCCTTGGCTTCTATTAACTACGCGCTCACTTCAATAATTTGTACACTTCCTCCAAGCATCTAGCTTGCCTCTACTAATTGTGCACTATCTTCAATCATCTTTCCACTTACTCTAGGCATCTGGCTTGCCTCCACTGAATGTGCACTATCCTTAGGCATAGTAGACATGAAAGAAACTATGGCTTCTTGAGTTTCTCTTTTATTTCCTCATAATTACCTCCCATAATTAGGATGGATCTTATCTTATTCCTTAGTATTGGTGCTATACCTTTCAAAATTTCTTTTATGTCTTCTTCATTATTTATACTACATAAATTTCTTATCATGTTTACTCTTATCTATTTGTCCTCTTCTATAACTCTATTTTTCATATTCAACAGTCTATTGTATTTTCCCCTTTATAGTATCAAACCTTTCATATTTCAAAATCATATTTCTAACTACAACATTTTCTAGCTATCTCCTATCCATGTTATTATACAAGTCATAATATTTATTCAACTATACAAAATTGTTATCATTAATGATTTGCATTTTAAGGTTTTCTACCTTTATTTTCCATGCTTTGTGCCTTGCTGATGTTTTGACTTCCTAATCAACTGCTTCAACTAGTTTGTCACCAGTTTCTTCCTCAGACTTAGATGAGCTAATCTATAGAGTTTTCCTTCATTTTCTTGAGGCACTAATTATCTACTTTGTTCTCCTTTTAGACTTTCTTGTTGTAGATGTTTCCTCTGTCTTTACTAGTTTCCTTAGTGGTTGTTGTTGTGCGACTACTACATAGGGCACAGAAGGAGTCTACAAACTTTTTTGGGTAACTGTGACCTCTTCTATAAGTCCTACCACTATAATGGTTATAGGGGTTAGGAGCTCAATTTGGCCACTAGCTTTCATCTCCATGGCTATTCCCTTCACCTCATCAAATTCTTTCCTTGACATTCCAGATTCCTTCAGGATGGAATCAATAATTTTCTCTACCCTCTTCTTGGAGTCCTACATGACTTGACTAGTTTTCACTTCCCTCATTTCCTTTGTATATGTTCCCCATCTTAGATAGTTAGAATCAACTTCAGAGTGAAGGATAATCTACACATAACCTTCAATTAGGTCCTCACTCATCTCATAACCCATAGGTTCAATGAGTTTCACTAGAGGAACTACTACCTCCATGCATGTAAAGTTTGTTTCAACCATAAAACATATTTCATCCTTGTACTTTTCTACAGGTGTTGTAGGTATTCTATACCTCTTCTTCATTTCTATCTAAAAAGACTACATGATTCTATCCAATTCACTATTTTTTATTGATTTAGGTCTAGATCTGTAGGCTTAAGTGATCTACTACATTGTGGACTCATTCTCATTCCAAATTGTAATACCAAGAAACTTCTTTGTAGCATAGAAGAATGTATGTGTTAGAAGGCATTCAAATCTAAATACTGCACTTCCTAACTTCTTGATTCTTGAGATATTGTCCAACAATTGAGTTTTGACAATATCACACATGTTTACTTCTTCACCTCCTATAGCTAGGTAAGCTACATGTAGAAATCCTACAGGGATTGAATCAATTCTTGACCCATGGTTATACTTGTAACCCAAAATTTTGCGAATAAGTCTTACTCCATCATCTTGGATTGAGTTGACCTTCATATTCCTTCCATCAAAATATGTGTTGAGATTCGCCTCAACAAGCTTGCACATATTCTTGATATTTACTAGATTGCTATCTTGATTGCTTAATCTTGTGACCTTGTGAATTAGGTCATTATCAATGCTAATGATAGAATCTCCTAGCCATAGAAGATCATCATGAACTCAGCTAAGAATTGTTCTTGTCTAGTCATTATTATCGAACTCCATATAGAACATATGCTTAACTAGGTTAAGACATTCCAAAAACTTATGTTTGAATTTCAATGACAAATCATTGTTGCGCATCCTTTCCAATTCCATGTGAATCTTAGAGTCACTTATACTTTCAATCTTGCAATGAATGTAACCTCTAATATCTTCCACATGAACATTTTCTAGAATTTGCAAAAATGCTCCAATGGGGTCATCAAGCAAATAAAAAAATGGGTGCTTCTTAAAATTATACCTAGGTCTACTTCTTACATTATAAACTTCTTTCCTTGCCATTCTTGAAGGATTATGCTCAACAATTTAGTAAAATACCTCAATTATGCACACTAGGGTTTCTGGTGACTTCACGTGCTTGAAGTGTTCTTTAATTCTTCAAATCTCACTTCAATCTTGCTCATAGACTTTGCACAAAAAAATGATGTGTGCAAGTTAGTTTGTGTCCTTTAAATCTTCCACAATCGATATTGCACAATAAATGCATATCTGCCACTAGTTCAATATATTGTCTCTATGTAATAGAGAGATTGATCCTTTCATATCTCCTCATCCTAATCATATCAGGCAATGCACACTTTACAATAGACTTCTCTCAATGTCTACTACCTTCTATCAACTACACAACTTTTAATAACTTCTCTAGCATTAGTTATCAATAATTGATACTCTACTCCACTAGGAATGCTTAATTCTAGTGAGAAGAGTCACTGACAATAAGTGACTTCATTTTCTTATTAGGTGCATCTTCTAAAACTATAGCAGCACTTTTTGGCTCCTTTGTTTTCACAAATGATACCTTTAATTCATTTGTCTTCTCTTTTACTTCATTTCTTCTATTGTTCCTTTTGTAATTCTAATTCCTATTTAGATCTCTTTTGTCCATTCTGCAAAACCTTGTTGTGTGTCCAAAGTTATTACATAACTAAAATCTAGGTACATCCTTTTTGTGTTCATTCAACTTGTCAAGTGTTCTACAATTCCTTGCAATGTGTCCAGGATTGTTGCATTTGTAGCAAACTATCTGTCCTCTTTCTCCACTCTCATTATTGTGAGATCTTCTCATGTTTCCTACATAGTTAGTGTTCCTATACATCCTACTATTTACATTATCACTATCAAATTTAGGTTTCTTACAATCTACTGCATAATGACCATATCCATGACAATTATGATAGTAAAATTTTGAAATAGGTTTGAAAGACTTACCTTAGCAATTGGCTTTAGTGTTTTCAAGTTCATCACACCAAGAAAAAGATTTGTTTCTAAATATATCTTGATCAGATTCTTTGTCCTTAGATGTATCATCTGTCTTACTTAGGTCCTTATTGACTTTAGGAGTAATAGATTATTTTTTTTCAATAGGTTTCTTAGTGGATTGACCAAGAAAGAATCCAAGTCTAGTCTCATCATAACTGGGTTTTTGTACACATATTTGCTCTTCAATTTTATCACTACTAGTATACAATTTCTGAAGTTTTTTCTTGGTTTGTGCCAACTCACCTTTCACAATAGTGTTGTATTTTTATAATTATACATGTTCTTTCTTAATAGATTCTAGTCTTGATGTTACCTTGCTTAACTGGGATCTAAGATTTACATTCTCTACTTTTAGTTCAGAATCAATCTTACCTCCATTTTTCTTAAGACTCAGCTTAAGTTCAACTATCTTTAACTCATGTTTTAGGATCTCATTTTCTTTCTTCATCTCTTTAATGTCATCATGACTAGATTTATTATTAGGACCTTTCTATTTTAGGTCATCTATCTTGTCCTTCAATTCACCAATGTAGGATTTTGCATCCTTGTATATGTCTTTGAGACCATCTCTTTCATCAATAAGAAGATCAATCTGTTCAAGTGCTTCTTCAAGATTTTTCTTCAATTGTTCCATATCCATAGGGATCTTATTCAAGTCATTAAGCCTTTTCTAAATAAATAGGCTCTTATACCAATTATTAGAAATAGATAATACTAAGCGGGGTGCTAAATCAGTATTTTCATTCTTTTAACCCACAACTAAATATTATTAATCACTTTATGATGTGCATAATAAAATAAACCAATAGTGCTGAGAAATGTAAACAACCATACACAAAGAAAGATCATAATACCATATTTTGTTAACTAGGGAAACCCTAGCAAAGGGAAAACCCCGATGGGGATGGAAACCACTAGATGATTCACTATATATAAGGATCTAGTTAAGGATATTGACCCTATTAGGAGTCTATGAAGCATGTATAGTGTCTCAAGTCCCTATTAGGAGACCAAGCATTGTTAGAAGCCTCAACCCTATTAGGAGTTGCTTCAACCCTATTACGAGTTATTGGATCATATAGAAATGTGTGCCCACTACCCTAACATACAACTATACAATAAGTTCTTCAAGAAATAAGTATACATACAATATTGAATTGTTTTTTGTACTTTACAAACTTTTTGATTGATGATTTCTCACATAATAGTGGCTATGCATGTATCAGTCTGCATTAGATCTTTGTATCACATATCAAAGCACATTCACTTGTTACTCTAATTTCACAAGATCATATTGACTTTGCATGACTAAATCATTCATTTTTGCTTTCTATACATCACTTCACAAATAAAATACTTTAGTTATATGGAATATCTTAGCGAATTCTTCTTTAGTAGGCTCATATAACATCATAGGTTCAGCTCAACAAGAAAATATAACTTAAAATAATAAATCAAATCATTAACCATATTCTATTGATATGCTCTATTCTACACTATGTTAGTACTACATCACTGTTTTCATCATAAGTCAAGTTTGGTTGATTGTACAGACATGTGCATTGGTATACATCATTCTTATGTTGTCATGCATCTCTAGCCAATTGCACAAGAGAATATTCCAAGTGAATATTCTATTATCATCAAAACTATCTTGTTGTTGTAATACTCTTTGATACTTAGACAATTTTATTCTGCAATTGAATGAGGTTAATTTGCAAAATAAATATGTTACCATAAATGACAACCATAACTTTCCTTAACAAATTGATTGGTCATATTTCCAACAAAATCTATAGACCAATTAGTACATGATGGTTTTTGACAAAAAAATGGACATACATTCAAAAGAAATTATAGTTGAAAGGCTTGAAATAGTTTAAATAAAAAATAAATTAAATGATTATATAGCCAACATAGAGACCTACAATGTCATGTAACTTAATTTTATCAATGCTCAACCATGACAAAACTTGAAGGAGAGCACAAGAAGAAAAATCAATCATTTTTCATATGTTTGTAGCAAAACATGTCTCAGACCAGTTTAGAGACTCCAAACCATTGGGTTGGATCTCCAAGGAAAAAAGAAGCCTTAGCCTTGGTAGAATGAAAAGCTTTGAATAGTGTGTGTGCACTATAGCATGCATGTTTTATTTAAATCTTTTTTTAAAATTTGGGTCTTAATAGTGTGTAGGCACTTTAGTGCACATGCACTATTAAGACATAAATTTCATAGAGAGGGAAGGAGAGAGGTAGAGAGGGTAGAGAATGAGAGATATTAGAAGATGGGAAGGGGTTAGGAGATCAAATAGGGAGAGAGGGAGGGAGAAATAGAGAGAGGGAGTGGGGGGGGATGGGAGTGTGTGTGTGTGTGTGTGTGTGTGTGTGTGAGAGAGAAAGAGAGAGAGAGAGAGAGAGTAGGGGTGGCAGAGAGAGAGAGAGAGTATGGGATGGGAGAGAGTGAGAGTAGGGATGGGAGAGAGAGAGAGAGAGAGTAGGTGGTGGGAGAGGGAGTGGGAGAGGGAGAATGTGAGAGAGAGATAGTGCGAGTAGGGGTAGGAGAGGAGAGAGAGAGGGGGATGGGTGTGTGTGTGTGAAAGAATGTAGGGGATGGGAGAGAGAGTCGGTGGTGGGAGAGGGAGTGGGAGAGGGAGAGAGAGGGGGGATGGGAGTGTGTGTAAGAGAGAGAGTAGGGGATGGGAGAGAGGGTGAGAGTGTGAGAGAGAGAGTAGGGGATGGCAAAGAGAGTACAAGTTGGGGGAGACAGTGAGAGTAGGGGATGGGAGAGAGAGAGATAGTGGAGAGGAAGAGAGTTAGAGAGAGAGAGAGTAGGGGATGGGAGAGAGAGAGAGAGAGAGAAGGGAGGTAGTAAGAGAGGGAGTGGGAGAGGGAGAGTGAGAGAGAGAGTAGGGAATGGGAGAGGGGGTGCGAGAGACAGAGAGAGTAGGAAATGGGAGAGGGAGAATGAGAGAGAGAGTAGGGGATGAGAAAGAGTGAGAAAGAGAGAGTAGGAAGTGGGAGAGGGAGTGAGAGAGGGAGATAGATAGAGAGAGTAGCTCATGAGAGAAAGAGTAGGGGATGGGAGAGCAGAGAGAGTAGGGGATGAGAGAGGAGAGAGTGAGAGGGAGAGTAGGAGACAGGAGAGGAGAGAGAGAGAGAGTAGCTTGAGAGAGATTAGGGGATGGGAGAGGTCCAAACAATGAGAGAGATTAGGTGGTGGGAGAGGGAGTGGGAGAGGGAGAGTCAGAGAGAGAGGGTGAGAGTAGGGGATGGGAGAGGAGAGAGAGTAGCATGAGAGAGAGAGTAGGTGCTAGGAAAGGGAGTGGGAGAGAGAGTGAGCGAGAGAGAGAGAGAGAGAGAGAGAGAGTAGGGGAGACAGTGAGAGATAGTAGGTGGTGGGAGGAGTGGGAGAGGGAGAGAGAGAGAGAATGGGAGTGTGTGTAAGAGATAGAGAGTGGGGGATGGAGAGAAAGTGTGGGAGACAAAGTAGGGGATTGGGGAGAAAGAGTGAGAGAGAGAGTAGGTGGTGGGAGAGGGAGTGGGAGAGGGAGAGTAAGAGAGAGAGCGAGGGGGAATGGGAGTGTGTGTCTGTGTGTGTGTGAGAGAGAGAGAGAGAGAGACAGAGATAGAGACAGAGAGAGAGAGTAGTGGATAGGAAAGAGAGAGAGAGTAGGTGGTGGGAGAGGGAGAGCGAGAGAGAGAGAGAGGAGATGGGAGTTTGTGTCTATGAGAGAGAGAGTACAGGGTGGGAGAATGAGAGCTAAAGAGTAGGGGATGAGAGATAGAGTAGGTGGTGGGAGAGGGAGAGTGAGGGAGAGAGTAAGGGATGGGAGGGAGAGAGTGAGAGAGAGTAGGCAGTGGGAGAGGGAGTGAGAGAGAGTGAGAGAGAGAGAGAGAGAGAGACTAGGGGATGGGAGAGAGAGAGAGAGAGAGAGAGAGAATAGGTGGTGGGAGAGGGAGAGAAAGAGAGAGAGTGAGAGAGAGTATGCGATCGGGGAGGGAAAGAGAGAGAGAGTAGACAATGGGAGAGAGAGTGAGAGAAAGAGTAGGTGGTGAGAGAGGGAGTGGGAGAGGGAGATAGATAGAGAGAGAGTAGCTTGAGAGAGAGAGAGAGAGAGTAGCTCACAAGAGAGAGAGAGAGAGAGAGAGAGTAGGGGATGGGAGAGGAGAGAGAGTGAAAGATAGTAGGGGATGGTAGAGGAGAGAGAGTGTGGGGGATGGGGGATGGTGGGATAGTGAGAGATTATTTTTCACTTAGTACATATGCACTATAGGGTGTATGCACTTTATAGGGTGTATGTGCTATAGTGCATATGCACTATAAGAAAACACCAAAAAATAATGAAAGTTTGGGTCCCTACTGACCCATATTATGCTTTTTGTCTATTGTGTATTATGTTGTTCCAATAGAAAACATGGGTTTTGTGCTGTTGGAAGTTAGCAAACACTATTTGAAAGCTTTTTTATCATTATTTCTTTGTATGTAAAGCTAGAAAATATCAAAGTCAATCATTGGATACACTATTTGAAGGATTTTTTAATATTCTTTCTATAGAAAAGGTTAGTGCAGTCCTTTTTAAATATTCTTTGTTACTATATAGAGACAAATTTGATTTTAATTTGAAAAGTTGTTTAATATATAGTGAATTCATTGAAATTTGTATGTTTGAATGAATTGTTGTTTGGAAATGATTAGAAATTTGACAAGTTGTTTGATACATATTATGTATTCATTGAAATAATCGTAATTTGTATATGTATTTGAATGATTTATAGTTTACAAATTTTAAGTAATTCAGATATTTGAATAACTTGACATATAGTAATCATCATCATGCCAAGGAAGAAACCAAAAACTCAAACAATGGAAGAGAGGGAGAGAGATTTGACAATTAAAAGAGATAAAATAAAACTACTATGTAAACAAAGAAAATTGCAAAGCAATAATGAAGAATTGTCTTTCGAAGAGGAACAAGAACCACCGATACAAAGAAACAAAGAGGAAAAATTGGAAAGACAAAGAGAACAAATGAGGGTATTATGCTCAAGAAAAAAATTGAATTGTGAAGCTACACCATCTTCCAATCTTGGATTCATATCATCATCTCATGTTTTTGATTAGGTAAAACAGGTTTTACAGGGATCCTGAAACCCAAAGTTTTACAGCAAAAAGAGCAAGATGAAATAGACTAAACAAACAAAAAATTGCCACAAAAGGCCAGAGACAAAAGAAGGCCCAGAGCCAAAGAACAAAGGCCAGAGATAGAAAAGAAAAGCCGAGAAAATAGGCTAGTGGCCATCTGTGTCCATGGCTTGCATGAATTCTATAACATCATTGTCCTTCTAATTGCCCATGTCCTCCTGAATCCTAGTAGGAGTGTTCATCTGGTTCCCCTGATTCACCTAGCCACTGGCCTCTTTCTAAAATTCATCCAAGTTGAATCCTTGCTCTGTGTTCTACTTTGCATCCCTCTCAAGGCCAATTATAGTCAGATAGTCCCCCAAATTGACAATATTCTCATTCAAGGTGTGAAGGGTGTCCACTATCTGTTTGGTGATTATCTAGTGGACAAAATCTAGCCTTTGGACCTTTTGCTCAAGCTGGGTGAGTCTCTCATCCTGATGGTCTCTAGAGACCTGACCTCTATCTTTCTCTTGGCTACCCACTTGGTCATTGCTTTCTCTAGCTTCCTAGTTCTTGTCAGTACCCTAGTTGTTGGTCTAGTTGTTCCTGTCCTTCAGAGCCTCAATTTCCTAAAAAATCTAGTTGATGGAGTGAAATTTGTCAATCAAACTGTTCTTTGCATTGTTTAGGAAGTTGAAGGCAGTTTCATGCACATTATCAAAGATAACCAAAAGAGCCAGTTCAATGAGCTCATCGTAGTGGGTACTTTTGTCAAGGTCCTCCAACACCTAGATTTAAGCAAGTTCTCTAAAAATACCCAAACTGACCTTGTCCCCATAGAAGTTCCTCTAGGCCCTCCTCTTGTTCTTTCTGATTACCTCCCCCCCTTTTTCAACCATGATTTCAATCATCTCCTCTAAGGGAAAAAAGGGAACCTCCTAAAGTGAATTGGGTGGGGTAGGGCTGGGGGGCACATCAACATGGTCACTGGGATGTTCCTGGGGCAGGGCCTGGTTCACTTTTCTTTTCTTTGGGTTAACCTTGGAGTCCATAGGGGTCACCACCTCCGTGTCATTTTCTCTCCCCTTATCTTCTTCCATCTCACTTTCCTTCCCCGTCTTCGAGTCCTCCTCCTATGACTTTGTATCAGACTCCACATCATCATCACTAGCCTCTTTTACCTCCTTAGGATGAGGAGAGAGGGGATAGGGGGAAGACATCTGGGGCTCTTCCTGCTAAGGATGTAGGGATCACAGGTAACTAGGATAGCTTTTCTTGGGGTGTCAATTTTCTCTAATTTCACTACAAGTTCATCCCCAGAATTAGAACTGGCAGTGTCCTCTGAGGCACTACCCAAATCCCCAATGGTTTTACCTCTAGTATGGTTTTTCAAGAACTCATAAATCAGAAGCAAGAAACCCTCATGGAGGGTAGGATTTTTGATATAGCATTTCTTAAACCCCTCTATATTGTTGGCCATGGAGTTGAAAATGTAAAAAGGAAAAGAAATTTTCACTTTATGTCTAAAGTGATTTAACAAAAAAAAATGATGAGTCCTGATTCTATCAAACCTAGGGTCAAGTGTGACATATTCAATGATAATCCTGAGAACATACCTCCAAAATTTTTTGATGGAATCAATGTCATAGTAGGTGTCAATCTTGACTAGTTTTCTTTTCTCCTTATCATCCTTGACAAAGTCATTGATAGCATTGGTAGACATCTTCTTGTCCCTATAGAATTTCAAGCCATCTTGAGAAAAGCTAGTCACCTCCACAATAAGACCCTCAGTGATTTGGTGGGAAACACCATCAATTTTGACCTTTCCATTTTCCTAGGAATCAACCATAGCTTTAGTAACCCCTGCATCAAATCCATGAAGCTTCTCCATGAATCTGGTTATACTGCCCTTCTGGAGCTTTCTCTAGACCTTCCTCTTCTCTTTCCATTTCTTCACTTCACCCCATGACTCTCTTTTGATCCTTTCTCCCACCATTGCAATTTTTGGCTCAACTAACCCTAAACCACTAGCAGTATTGCCAAGTTTAGAGTAGCAAAGGGCAGTGAGAGAGAAAATAATATTGCATGTGTTTATGGGTTTATTTATGGCTTCCTTCAACTCGTGTCTTTCGTACATGTGATTATAGAGTAGAGGGGGTTCCACATAACTCCAAATAATTCCCTTTTTGAAGTATGATTTTGCAAATCCTATCATCATTAAAAAGATGTTATGTTGGTGCTGTGGATTTTCTCCTTTCAGATTAGCTCAGTCATTGTGGTCAAGAAATCATTGTTGCTTTCCCATGTCATTGTATATGAGCAATGTTAGTATGCTAATAGAAACCAAATTTAAATAAAGCTTCTAAAAACTAAACAAAATTCATAAACTTCAAGATAGACTAAGATGAGCTCTCAATTAAGAATATGAGCCATTAATGGGCTTTCTCAATGAGAAGCTCTCTTGTTGAGTAGCTTTGTCTAAATAGATAGGATGTATGCTCAAGCTTTATGCTTCAAAAAGGGCTTCAAATGGAGTTGGAATTTGGATGTGAGTGTATGGTTTTGATGTAAAATGGCTTCTCAAAATGGCATTATGACTTTACTTCATGGATTGTGTTATTTTGCAAAGGGGAAGGATCCAATTTATAGGCAAGAGGCTTGAGGGATTGAGGGCTAAGATGTAAGGATGGGAAAAAGCTCATGGAGGGCTCAGATTGCATGAGAGGAGAGCTCATGGATTGTGCTTCCTTATAGCCAATCAGGGAGTGACACATGTCACAGGGTGAGAGGATGGAGGAAAGGGAAAGGATGAGTCAAAAAAGGAGGTTCAAGGGATAAAATCTTCATAAAGACCCTCATAATGAGTTGTAAAAGCAATAAAAGGGCTTGGAAGAGTCATTTATGGCCTAGTGGGCTTCACAAAGTTTTATGGTTGAGATATTTTGAGGGAGATGAGAGCAATTTCGACTTGGGCTTGATTAGGAGGGTTTTAAGCTTGCTTAGGATTGTGAAAATGATTAGAGGATGGATTAGGATGGTTTAGGATTAGCTTAGGGATAGGCAAGTGGATGGCATTTAATGAGGGTGAGTGAAGGAGGAGATATTTGTTAACTTTGGCTTGGGTTAGTAAGTCTTAACCCATGTTTAGAGAATGTAACAAGGTTAGGAGGGGATTAGGATTAGGTTTAAAGACATCTTCTAGAAGAGTCTAGACTTTGGATGAGGATAAAGACTTTCTAGAATAGTCTAGAATTTCCTAGGATGAGGATGAAGACTTTATAGAAGAGTCTAGAACTTCTTAGGATGAGGATAAATTAGATTTTTAGGAAATAAATAAAGTTTTATTTATTTCAAGGGTTTGGGTTGAGGAGATATTTATTAAAAAAAATTTAATAAACATGAGGATTAATATTTAATCTTAATTAAATATTTTGAGTTGGGATTAGGGGTAGGAAATGATGGGATTAGCCTTTAATCAAAATTAAAGAAGGATTAGAAGATTTTGGAAGAGGTTAGTGGTCTTAAGGAAATTGGCCAAGTTTTGGGCAAAAAAAAAAAATTTTATTTATTTTGGGTTTTTTGGTCAATTTATTAATTAAATAATTAATAAATAAGGAAATAATGTTTAAATAAGATTTAAACATTTTTGGGAGGGATTCCTTAATTAAATATTTTTAATTAAGATAAAGGGATTTAATGGCATAAAAATAAATTAATTAATTAATTAATAAATGATGATGTCATCAAGAATCTTTCAGAAAATAAAAATACTTTATTTTCTAAAGGTTTTTAGGTGTCTACAGTCATCACGGAGTTGCTAGCAACCGCTTCATTGGCGAACCAGTCAGCGACAGTGTTTGCTTCATGATAAACATGGCTGACGTGGTAGTTTTTAAATTTTCTTAAGTCTGATTTTAGGTCCTCAATAATGCTTTCGATGGTCTAGGAGGGTTTAGTGACTCCTAAAATAAAATTTATTATATTTGAGGAGTCACCTTCAAGCTACAGCTACTCAATCCCTGAGGCCAGGGCCAACTTAATAGTGAACCTAGCAACATTGGCTTCAGCTAGATGATTGGTTTGGTGGCCAATAGGGGAAGAGATGGCAGCAATGCCACCTCCCAAACTGTTTCTTATGATACCTCTGCATCGAGCTAGACCAGGATTCCCCTTACCACCCCATCAAAATTGACTTTATGCCAGTTCTCAGGGGGAAAAGACCAAATAGCCTCATGTCTTCTTTTGATCATGTCTCCTTTCCTAGCTTTACTGTTCTCTTCAACCTTTATGTCTCCTTCTCTGGTTATGGCATAGTTCTCTATCATAAGGCTTTTGGTTTTCTCAGCTATTATAACCTCAGGAGCTTCTCTATCTCTGAATATCTTGTTGTTACGCTCCTTCCAAATTCCCCAACAAAAATGTGGGAAGATCTAGGAGCTCAATAACTAAGATTTCAATCCTTGGTGGTGGCTTCTCCACTGACTAAAGAAATCTTGGATGCAAGCTAAAGGGAACAAGTTGAAGTCCAGGTGAGTAGTCAGATGGCTCCACACCCTAGAGGAGAAGGGGTAGTGGATGAACATATGATTAACCATTTCCAGGTCTTGCTTACAAAGGTAGCATCTATTAGGTAAGATTTGGCCTCTCTTGGCTAAATTATCCTGGGTGAAGATTTTATCTTGTAAGAGGAGCCAAAAGAAAATTTTTATCTTAGGCATAAGCCCAGGGATCCAAGCTTTGGCCCAGATAGGTTTCTCCTCTTTTCTCACAAGGGATAGATAGCCAGAGGCCACAGAGTAAAGGCCCCCTAAAGAATATCCCCAAACTAAAGAGTTGCCATTCTAGTTTATGAAGAAGGCATTCAGAGAGGACATTAAAGGCTTGAGGTCCTGCAAAAGTTTAGCTAGATTGTGCCATTCATTACCATTTTTGTAGTTCCTTACCATCAAACTGTATCTGCCAATACATTGATCAGCCCACCTACCAAATATGGGGTGATTGATGAGGGGTTCCTGACACAGCCAGCTATCCTGCCAAAAAAGGATTTTGTCTCCCATTCCAACTTTCCATTTAGCCCTAGATTTAGCAAGGGGGAGGGCTTTCAAGATTGCATTCCAAATGTAGGATCCCATCGACAGCTCAGCCCCTTGAAATATGAGTTAAGAGATAGTCTACCTAGGTATTTCTCAGCCAGAATATCCCTCCAAACACCTGTGCTTTGGAAGATGCACCAAGAATTTTTAGCTAAAAGGGATTGATTGAGGTGAGAAATTTTTCTAATACCAAGACTTCCCTAGCTTTTGGGCTGGCAGACTAGGTCCTAGGCAACCAGGTGGTATCTCTTGTGGTCATCAGTCCCTGTCCAAAGAAAATCCCTTTGAATCCTCTCCATTCTTTTCACAAACTTAACCAGAATCCCAAAAAGATTGAGGGCATAGGTAGGGAGGTTTTTGAGAATAGATTTAACCAGAGAGCATTTGCCAGCTTGAATGAGGATGGCCCCTTTCCAGCCTACAAGTTTTCGATTGAAATTGTCTATAATGCTGATCCAAAAGGAATCCAAAGGTTTAGTTCCTAGAGGTAGCCCAAGATAAGTCACTAGTAGGGACCTGATGCCACATCCCAGGATGTGAGCAATTTTCTTCTGCCTCTCCAAAGGGGTATTAAGGAAGAAAACTGAACTCTTATCCAAATTGATAGCATGTCATGAGCCCCTGGTGTACGAGTTCAAAATGCTTTTGAAAGTCTTGGCCTCCCAGATAGAGGCTTCACACCCTAAGATAGTGTCACCCAAAAATTGTTGATGGGTGAAAGTAGAGGGTCCTGAAGAAGACTTTAGACCTTCCAAACTCCTATCCTAGATCTTCTTCTGGATGAGTCTGCCCAAGCATTCCACCAAGATAACAAAAATGATAAGATAAATTGGGTCACCCTTCCTTAAACCCCTTGAGGGGGAGAAGAAAGGAGAGGGGAGACCATTAACCAAAATAGACAAAGAGGGAGAAGACACGAGCTAAGAGATGAGCTTGCATACCTAAGCATCGAGACCAAAGGCCCATAGGATAGCAAAGAGAAAATTTTAGTCGACCCTGTCATAAGCTTTAGACAAGTCTAGTTTGAGAAGGAAACCTTCCTTATTGTCTACCTCAAGAGAGTGGATGACCTCATGAACCGAGATGATGGAATCAAGGATCTGCCTGCCAGGGACAAAGCTAGTTTGCTAGGGTGAGATGATTAGGGGAAGAATGTTGAGGAGTCTGGAAGTGAGAACCTTGCAAATGACCTTGTAGAAGGAATTGCAGAGGCTAATGGGACTAAATTTTTCCAAAGAGTCAGCTCTCAGAATCTTGGGGATGAGGACTAGAAAAGTAGCATTAAGTTCTTTGAGAAGATTCCTAGCCCCAAAGAATTCTTCAACCACCTTAACCACATCCTTCTTAACCACATTCCAATCAGTCTAAAAGAAGAAGGTAGGGAAGCCATCTAGGCTTGGAGCTTTATCCCCCAGGAGGGAGAAGAGGGCTTGGTGAATTTCCTCCAAGGTGGGGATAGCTTTCAGCAAGGAATTATGATGATCTTGTAGTAGGGGGTGATGGCTGCCAAGATATCCTCTTGATGAGATGCAAAGGGGGAGGGATCAGCTATGAGGAGAGAGGAGAAGTAGCAAACAGCTTCCTTCACTATCTCTTCTTCCTTAAAAACCAAAACCTGGCCCTTTTTTATATTAGATATCCTATTGTTAGCCCGATGCTTAAGGGTGGTCAGGTGAAAAAATTTGGTGTTACGATCTCCTTCTTTCAACTAGCTGACTCTAGATCTTTGTTTCCAATAAAGCTCTTCCTTAGATATGATGTTATGCAAATCTAAGAGGATAGCCTTTTCCTCTTGCCTGTTGTGAGCATTATATGTGGAGAGCTGGATTTCTTCCTAGATAGAATTGAGCTGATCAATTTTCTCATCTTTCTCCTAGAAAATCTGGCCAAAGTCAGTTCTATTCCAAGATTTAATGTTCCTTTTCACATTTTTCAGCTTCTAGGAAACTCTATACATAGCAATACCATCTACCTCAAAGTTCCACCAAGAAGAGATTTTTCCTTCCAGCGCTGGATGGGAAAGCCACATTTTCTCAAAGCGAAAAGGGAAGGCCCTTTCCTAGATACGGGGGAGACAGAGAGAGAAATCGAGGAGTGATCAAAACCCACCCTAGGGAGGAGGGATAATCTGTAAGAATGGGAAAGAATCCATTCAGGAGATATGAGGGCTCTATCGGGGTGAACCTGAATGCTATCTCCCCCAAATCTCCTATTAGACCAAGTGAAACTTCCCCCTTGAAGTTCCATATCCAAGAAGGAAAGATTCTGAATCAACAATGTGAGGTCATGCTTACTATCCTAATCTGAGGCAAGACCCCCCCCATTTGTTAGCATCAAAAAGAGGCGAGTTGAAGTCCCCCATGATAATCCCTTTGTTAACATTGCAATTGGAAAGGATGTTGAGGAGCTTGACCCAAAAATAATTCCTTTCCTTCTTGGTGTTGGGGGCATACAAGATATCATCATCTCATGTTGAAGAGATGTAAATTTGTACATTTTGCAGTGTACACACTCCATCATATCATGTTGAAGGCACAACATCAACATATCAGGTAGGTGATATTCATCTTTTGCATCTTATTGCCAAGGTACATCATCTTTGGTTCAAGGTACACAAAGAACTCAACCTTATGTTGATGTTCAAAATGTTGAGGGAATGGAAGAGATTATAACACCTTCTAGAATTCATTTTAGAAGACCAAAATATTTGATTGATATTGATACTAACATTTTGAAATCAATGCTTGACAAGATTAGCAAGTGTAGTTCTCAAATAAAAGTTAATTGTATGTGTAGATTATTCTTTGAAGAATTAAATATTACAAGTCAATGCCAATTATTTATTGAAATGATGAGGAATTTGAGATTTATGCCCATCATGAAGATTCTTGGGCTAATAACAATGGATGATTCAAATGAAAAAGCATTGTAAAGAATCTAATGAGTGCTTATGACAAAGTGGGTTCTAAATCATGCACCAAAGATAGTAATATCAAAAGAGGAGTACTTACATTGACAATAGTAGTACCCAAATGAATAAAGCTTGACTCATGAGAAAGAAAATCAAAATATTGAAAATTGATAGAGGTACTCTAAGGAGAGCCATGCTAAGGCATGAGAGATTGGAAGATCCAACAAAAAATGAGTTATGGACATTTAGTGGTAGACTACTACAAAAGGATAAAGAAATTAGTGAAGCTTTGAAATCGTTGATCAAATATTTTAGGATAAATAACACGCATGTTTTCCCTAATCAAAGAGATGTAAGAAGGAGGATTGGTAGCTAAAATCATGACCCACATGTGAAACATTTTTTGGACTCAACTCAAACACAATTGTTTGCAAAGCTTATTGGTATGTATCCTCAAATTCAAATAAGTCAAAGATTTATTGAGATGGGTAAAAAAATTTATGTGAAGATAAATAACACATTCACAACTTGTTATTGTAGATACATATTGAATTTTGTGACCATTTTGATGTTTTTAGGCATATATGTGTGTTTTTGCATTCTAAGTTTGTTTTTCAAGATTGTGACATGAATGAGCCACCTAGATGTTCAAAGGAATTCATATCCAATATTTTATGTGAAATAGAGGATGACCAAAAAATTTATAGGACATCATGCTTGGATGGTGCATACTTATTTTGTGGTTCTTTGCAACTTTTATCAACTTGTGAACATATGGATAGTACACATGCAATTGGAAATAAAATAGTAGATTATGAAAAATATAAGATAGTGACATATGCTCTAAAAGATGAGAAATAGGGTAAAAGATGTGATTTAGTCATTGAAAATATTCTAGTGTATGAGTTCATAAAAAAAGTTCATGAAAAGATTATTTACGAGTATGCAAGGTATACAAATAGAGCTCGATGGTTGGATTTTTAATTCAAGTTGTGCAAGGATACATTCTGATTGGATACCATTGTTTCATTTGTAGACTTTGTAGAGAGCTACACATTACAAACAAAAAATGAGGTGCAAGCAAAGTATTATACTTCTCAATAGGTTTCCATATTTGTTCACATAAAATTCATGCATTTAGCTATAAGTATAGAGGATAATAGGAAGATTTTGAGGGAGTGCCATTTTTACATTAGTGATGATCGATCAAATTCTATAGAGTTTGTACATGGTTGTTTTCAACTATTTTATGGATATTTGGCTACTAGGGGCATACCATATCATCAGCACATTATTTGGTCAGACAATTGCACGCCTTAATTCAAGAATGCATAGATGTTCTATTAGTTGAGTAGGATGCACAAGTTGTCTAGAATTCAATATATGTGAAATTTTAGAGAGGTTGGTCATGGAAAGGGAGAGCATGATGGTGCAGGCACATGCATCAAAAGAGCCTTAGCTCATGAAAAACTAAAGTACAAAGATGGAGTAGTATTGACATATGCAAAATCCGTCGTCCAGTGGTGCAATGCTACAATGGGTCCAGGTAAGGAAGGTAAGTCTATGATTTGTAGATTTTTTTTCTTGATAGATAATACTAACATTGCACCATATGAGGATTGTTGCACACTAATAGGATCAAGTGAGTTGTACTCTTTTAGAAGATCTAATGCAAGTTCATGGAGCATCCACACATGAAAAATGGCATGCTATTTTCCATCATATGCAGAGGAAAATTGGGATGAGTGTAAGTCAACTAAATGCGTGGACAAATGGGATATATGATTTTTCGATCCAATTGACACCTATCATCCCCCATAAGCACTAGAAATGGTAGAGATGGATTCGTCCATTGACTTTGATCACTTGTCTGATCTAGTGCAACCTGGTTATATATATATATTTGTAATTTCAATATGTAACTTTATAAATTTTAGCTAAGTATTTTCTAAATTATTGACCACATTTTGTACATTTATCACTGTAGGCCATGCTTTTGTTGTTATTGCACCTAAAGACAATGAAGAAGGGACAAATTATTAGTTGTGTTGTTCTGTCCAAGCCAAAAAAAATTGGATCACTCAATTATAGATGGTGAAGGTTTAGAGTACCACATTGTTGTGATGGTTGTAACTGGCACATGGCTTAGATGATATTCTATGAAGAACCCTAAATTGTGGTTATTCAAAGATTGGCAAATAGAGAGGAAGATTCTTCATTATTCAAACCTTGTTGTTGCATCAAATATCCACTTGATAAAATATGGTGTAAAATCACATAATAAGACTCTTTGGAAAGTTTCTAAGTTAGATCACAAGGCAATACTTGAGACATTAAAATGTAGATCAGATCTAGTTGGTTCATTAGATTGAATAGGTAGGCAGAGAGAGAGAGAGAGAGAGAGAGAGAGAGAGAGAGAGAGAGATCTAAGCCAAAGAGACATAACCCTCTAATAGGTAATAAATAGTCATTTTGAGAATCTAAAGGAAGTGCATCTAATAAAGAAAAGGAACATCATTAAAGGACATTACAGATAACATTCATTAATCCTTTACAATAGAAAATGTTTACAAAAAATGACATGTACTTGTATGAGGACATTATATATTACAGAAATCCCACACCGAAGCAGTATTCTAGCTGCTCAAAAAATAGTAACTAAATGCAAGTGGGATCATAAAGATACCAACTTTATAGACTAGTATCCCCTTTACTCAAGCAACATCTTGGTCATCTACTTGACTGGGACATGTTTGGGAACTAACAATCTCCATTTAAACTCAAGTCTCCATTTAAATGTGGCAATGAGATTTTTGTTGTTTTGTTAAGATTATTAATATATTTCAATCAATGCATAAAGAGTTCATTGATTGGTTAGAAGCTTAAGGATAGGTGTTTGGTTTTATTTTAAGCATGTTTTTTCTTTAGGGGGACCTGCAATGGTCATTGGCAATGTATGAGCAAAACTTGCTAAAATGTTGCTAGCAACTTTATAAAAGTTAGTTAGAAACTTTTCCTATTTTTTTGTTTTTCCAATTTTAAAAATAGGCTAAAAACCCCTAACCAAACACAAATATTGATGGGAAGAATATAAAGGTGATGAGAAACCCTAAACCAAGAGTTGGTGAAAGTCATTGTACCGCTGAAGTTTAGAACGACAGATTGTATGTAGCAATCTTTTAGGAATAGTCACTGTCATGATCGATTTCTTGTGAGTAGAGTGGAGTTTTGTGTAAATTGTCAATGCATTATTGTTTAGATTCTTAGTTTTGGTAGTGTTTTATAAAATTCTTTTCAAACTATACAGTGTGCTACCAATTTTTTCATACCATGTAAATTAGGGGTTGTACCTGTGGTTTCCACTGTGGGAAAACCATGGAACCTTGGAGTCTTGAAGTGTAGAACCTATTTTGTTTTTACAAAAGTGTAGATCCCTTGGAATCTTGAAGTGTAGAACCTATTTTGTTTGCACAAAAGTGTAGGGCCCTTGGATGCACATGCAAAACAAAATTTGACCTTGCCCTAAGTGAATACAACAATATCCAACTAGGAGTGGACAACAACAAATTGGCTCTAGAATGTAGAGGAGTAGGTTTTAAGCTAAGCCCTTTGGAGGGATTCAAGAGGAGTATTAGAAGGTTATGTTGTGAAGTAGAATTTTTGATAAGCTTGGGAAGCTATTTAAAAAGTGAGAACAATAGGGAACTCTCATAACCCTCAAAAACCCTTAATTTTCGCATAATTGTTGTAAGGATTTTTGGTGGCTCAAGACCCCAAAAATCCTTTATGGTTGTTCATTGGAAAAAAAAATTCTTATTACCAAATTTTATGAAACCTTAAGGAAAAGTTGGTAAAATCCTAGAAATCCACAAGGAGGCCTAATTGGGGCTCCCCTAGTAAGCCTATTTATGAAGGAACTATTCAATCAAGTATCAACCCAACTTGACTATCACTTTGATCATGTGGAATAGGTTGTAAAACCTCCATAAAAATCCTCACAATCCCTATTAGACCTTATGTTAATGAAAAACCATAAATGACCCTTATAAGCCTGTAGAAAGTTGGTTGCTAGAGATAAAACTTGCAATGCTAAGGAGTTTGAATTCTTGACTTCATGGGTAGGTTTGGGAAGGTTAAGGGATCCTTGATTGTGAAGGAATCCTAGAGACCATAAGAGGTTTGAAAAGAACACTTGGATCCAGTTGAGGATCAGGAGCATAAACTAGCTAGCCTATCCCAAGCTTCCCTATCACATGCCTAGTTTAAGTATCCTAGTTTCCCAAGTCCTATAAATGCAAGGCCATTGATGAATAGGAATTTCTAATTGAAACATCTATGGTGTTGAAATGAAGTGTGTGACCAAATTATTTTCCTGCTAATGAGCCAATTTAAGGCTTTACTTCACATTGCTCTATGGATAATTCTATAACACTTATTACTTCTCTATCTAAAAAAATTTATTTTCTATACATATTCTCTCTTTCCCAGTAGTTATAAGTTTTGTTTCTTCATCCTAAGTAATTGGAATACCTTGGATGGAACCAAGATAACCATTTTCTTCTAAAATTTCCTTTTCTCTTAGATTAATCTCTTTATTAAGTAGGTTTTCTATATCTTCCTTTGTATATTTAATAGATGTAGTTTCAATTCCTCTATATATACTCCTCTATATATTAAGCTTTCCTCCATAAGAATGAGAAGGCATGGGGATTCAGGGCAACTGTTAGTCACTATATTAAAAAGGTAGTCACTAGAGTTCACTTGTAGGACTTGGAAAGGGTTCCAGACTACTAAAAAATAACTTAAAACACCTAATCCTAGGCTATCTTGAACAAAAACTCAAAACGACCGAATTTTTCCTAATTAGCAACTTTTGTTCATATCTTGCACAAAGAGGCCTAAGCTTACATATCTTTCTCATATCTCTCTCACCATGCATCATGGGATGAAACTATCTATTTTGTTAGCTCTAGGTGGCCAAGTAAACCCTAGCCCCAAGCTCCTCTCGTCCCATTGAGTGCTCAAACATTCTTGGGTACTCCTAATTGAATTGTCCCTAAGTGTCACTAAATTCCATAGGGTAGTGATATTTGATGGGGAATATCTTATAACTCATGCAAGGTTTTATAGGACCATATTGTGGAGACCTACCATAAGCTCTCTCACTTTCCAAAGATTTTATTCCATTTTGATTTTGCAACCCCATCTTGGGTGATTATGAAACTTGTAATGTTGGCTAGTACAAAGTCATCAACTATAGAATCTCCCTCACCATTCCTCATGGGATTAAACCATCTAATCCATTAGCTCTAAGTGGTTGAGTAAACCCTAGCCCCAAGGTCCTCCCATCTCATTGAGTGCTCGAATGTTCTCAGGCGTGCCAAACCAAATCGTCCCTAAGAGTCACTAAATGCTATAGGGCAGCGATCTTTGATGGGGCATATCTTGGAGCTTGTGCAAGGTTTGGATGTGATTCTAGGTCTTATAGTAATGTGTTGTAAAGACCTACAATAACCTCTCTTGTTTTTTGGATATCTTATTTCATTTTGATTTTGCGACTCCATCTCGAGTGATGCTAAAACTTGTAGTGTTGGCCAGTACAAAGTTGCCAACTATCTAATCTCCCTTACCATTCCTCATGGGATCAAACTATCTATTCTGTTAGCTCTGGGTGGCTAGGTAAACCCTAGCCCCAAGCTTCTCTTATCCCATTGAGCACTTGAACATTCTCGAGCATGCCAAACTGAATCGTCCCTAAGAGTCACTAAATACCATATGGAAACAATCTTTGACGAGGCATATCTCAGAGCTTGTGCAATGTATGGATGTGATTCTAGGTTCTACAGGACTATGTTGGAGAGAACTACAATAACCTCTCTCTAATTTTGGAGATCTTATGCTATTTTTATTTTGCAACCCTATCTTGGGTGATGCTAAAACTTGTAGTGATGGCTAGTACAATGTTGCCAACTATTGAATCTCTCTCACCTTTCATTGTGAGATCAAACTATCTATTATGTTAGCTCTAGATGGATAATCAAGCCCTAGCCCTAAGCTCCTCCCATTCTATTGAGTGCTTGAACATTCTCGGGCATGTCAAATCAAATCATCCCTAAGAATCACTAAATGTCATAGAGTAGTGATCTTTGACGGGGCATATCTCAGAGCTTGTGTGAGTCATGGATTCCATTATAGGTGTTATAGGACCATGTTGTGGAGATCTACAATAACCTCTCTCACTTTTTGGAGATCTTATTGTATTTTGATTTTGTGACCCCATCTTGGGTGATGCTGAAACTTGTAGTGTTGGCCAATACAAAATTGTCAACTGTTGAATCTCCCTCTCCATTCCTCATGGGATCAAACTATCTATTTTATTAGCTCTAGGTGGTTGGGTAAACCCTAGCCCCAAGCTTCTCTTGTCCTGTCAAGTGCTCAAACATTCTCAGGCACATCAAACCAAATCATCCCTAAGAATCACTAAATGCCATAGGGAAGTGATCTTTGATGAGGCATATCTTGGAGCTTATGCAAGGTATGGATGCAATTATAGGTGCTATAATACCATGTTATAAAGACCTATAATAACCTCTCTCTCTCTTTTTGTAGCTCTTATTCCATTTTTATTTTGTGACCCCATCTCGGGTGATGCTAAAACTTGTAGTGTTGGCTAGTACCAAGTTGTCAACTACCAAACCACATCCAAAGGCATGCATATCTTGCTCATATCTCTCTCACAGTGTGTCGTGGGATCAAACTATCTATTTTTTTAGTTTTGAGTGCCTGGGTAAACACTATCCCCAAGCTCCTCTCATCTTGTTGAGTGCTTGAACATTCTCATGCATGTCAAATTGAATCGTCCTTAAGAGTCACTAAATACCATAGGGTAGCGATCTTTGATGCTAGCAACTAGATATGTCATCTCATCCAATGATGGAGACTCATGATAGAAGGTAAAGGGGTGATCATACACCTTATTTTGAACATTTTTTTTTTTATAGTAATAGGGTAGAAGCAAGAAGTTGGGTCTCAATTCCATAGAAGTCTGTGGATTGAGATTGCGCTCTTTTAGAAATGGGTACCCATTTTTAAAAAATAGGTACCCGCTTTAGGCTCGAGTCTCCGATCCAAAATTTAAAAAACAAGCACCCATTTTTTAAAAAATTGGGTACCCATTTATTTTTTCAAAAAAATTGATTTACTCATTTTTGAAAACATAAAATTTTTGTATTTTTTAGAAATGGGTACCTATTTTCGAAAAAGTAAAAAATTGGGTACCCATTTTTGAAAACATAAAATTTTGTATTTTTTAGAAATGGCTACCCATTTTTGAAAAGTAAAAAATGGATACCCATCTTTTACTTTTAAAAAATGGGTACCCATTTCTAAAAATTCAAATTTTTTTTGCGATGGGGGGGTGGAATTTTATATGTTGATTTGACTTTTTCAAAATGGGTACCCATCTTTTGAATTTCAAATAATGGGTGCCCGTTTCTTAGAACATGGGGCGGGGTTTTTTCCTCCTGCTTGAGATTTTGGTTCGTGATAGGCTTGGTGAGACCAAACCTATGCCTTGACCTCTCAAGATTTGGCTCCATAATTTTTAGAGGATCTTCCCAATCAAATTTTTTTATGAAACAAAAACTTATTAGATCTCTCATCCTCCTAATTTTAGAAATACAAATTTTATAGTGCTATGATTTTATTTACTTTTTTTGCATTATTTTTTGATGAAAGGTGGTACCTAAATGTAAAATAGTGAATTTCACTAAAACATTAATAACTTTTTTGATTAATAAATTTTAGGTTAAATTATTTTATATGTCATCAATCGACATACAATTCTTTTAAGGTTAAAAAAAAAGAATTTTTGAAAAAAGTAAAATTTTGATCAAATTATGGTGTCCGTACATGAGAGGTTTTAAAATTTACCTTTATAGCCAATTAATAATTAATAAAAAAAGATTATTCAATAAAAAAAAATATGAAAAAATATTTTCATCAATCTTAGGTGTAATAGTTAACTCCCTTTAAAAGGATTTATGAAAATTCATTTATTTATGCCAAATTATGGTGTTCGTACACGAGTATGGTATGGTGTTGAAATAGGTATTTTTAAAAAGTGGTTTCTAAAAATCCATACCAAAAGAAAAATCTATCATATGGGTACACAAATAAATTACATATTCAAAAAGTAGATTCCTAACACTAAAAATTTTATTCTTGGAGTTTTTATATATTCAATCTCTAAATGCATCAAATTTTTGACATCAATTAAAAAGAAATTTCAAAAATAGGAAAAACACTTCCACTTTTTGCCCAAAATTGAGACCCAACTTGTTGTACCTACCCTAAAATGTAATCCTTGTTTGTAAGGTCAAGGAACTTGAGGTCACGTATAAACGCAAGTTGTCTTAGTCCTAACAATTTTTTATTTTATTTTTAAAAAAATTCATTAATAAGTTGACTCAATAAGTGTTTTGAGAGTCATTACACGTTATATAGGTCCTATGTGTTACCAAAAATAACTTGGTTAAGTTCTAGGAAGAGTTAGTGCAAAAATTTCATTTTTCAATAAAAGTTGCTGACAACTTTTTGGCAATTTTAGCATTTTTTTTGGAAAATGTTGAAATTAACCTTGTAACCGATCAAAGCAATTGGTAATTGATTGGAATGGATGTCAAATCATGGAAATACCCTCTATTAATTTAGAGGAGGGATAAGGTGTTGGTGATTATTAAGTTTTTTTTATATGGCAAGGAATCACTATTGATGTTAAACTTGTATATAGGATCATTGAGTTATTATCAAATATCATTACTTCCTATTTGGAACAGAAAACTTGTACTTTGTCAGAATGAAACACCACTTTATCTATATGTTATCACTAAATGGAGTTAGTGGAAGATGTTAAGGGTCTTCTTGGTTGTCTTAATAGCCATTTTATGAGTTTGAAACATAATCACTTCCTTTTGTGAAGAGTTGTCCAAAAACCAACAAATTACATGTTGTTGCAAAGAAAATACAATGATAGGATGTTGGAGGATTGTTTTCACTCATAGGATGTTGAAGAATCTCTTCAAAGGATGGAATAGATGATAGAATAAAGTTTGTGAGATATTTATTAGGTTTTCCTTGAAGTGTCTAAGGTGTTAGTTTGAAGCAAGAAGTTGATTATGATCCATTTCTCAAATTTGCTCATTTTTTCCTTATTGCTTCCCAAGTCTTGAATAGTGAAAGTGATCGAGTAGTTTTGTGAAATTGGGTAGAAGTTTGTTCAATGTTGTAACCAAGTTGGAAAGATTCTTTGAAGACACTTAGGAAGGTGAGAAAGGTAATTTTCATTAAAAGTGTTCTTGCTGGGAATCCACTAGCTTTTGGTGTGAGTACTCTGCATCATTTTGGATGCAAAATTACATTAAAATGAAATAAATTTTCACTGTACTTAAAAAGTAAACAAGAAAAACAAGACATATATTATGATAACCAATAATATCATATATGAACAAACATATAATATATTATGATAACCAGTAATGTCATACATGAACGAACATATAATATATTATGATAACCAATAATGGCATACATGAACAAAAATATAATATATTATGATAACCAATAATGTCATACATTAACAAACATATAATATATTATGATTACCAATCATGTTATACATGAACATATCATATATTAACCAATAATTTCATAAGTTGAATAATGTCATGCATCAAATATATGTCATACATCAAATATAAAATATCATAAATACATCAAATATATATCAAATATGTCCACTAACATAAAATCCAACATATATGTCCACTAATGCCTAAACATATGTGTCTATCAACTATATCTTCTCCTTCCCATGAGGGGAAGGAAACAAATTCCTAGAGGTCTTTGGTTGTCATGTGGAAGGAGATAATGGGGATGATGGGGTCTTCCTCACACGCTTGCTCATCCTCTTCTTTAAGCTCTTCTCTAACTTGAGCTAATACAAACAAAGTATATATGAATCAATAATTATTATACATTAAAATTAAATAAATGTACACACTAAATTAATTATTTTCTAACTACCATTAAATCGTCACTCTGTACATCCACCTCAAAGGCTCGTGGACAATCGGGTGTAATAAGGCCCTACAACAATTCAATCAATATAATCACAATTATAAATAAAATTTGAAATTTCAATACTAACTATTATAAATAACAACTAAAACCAAGAAAATTCTTTCATACCTTGGTCAATGGATTTGAACTAGCCATCACTATAGCAACTCCATGATCAATGGATTGGCAAAAATGAGGAGTCTTAGACGTCAATAGTTGGATGTCATATAATAAAATTTACATGTAAAATGAAACATTAAATAAAGATAATCAAATGAATTAAATTAACATGAAACAAATATACCTCTATGAAGCTCGTATCATGCCTAGGCTCAAAATCCCTTGTGAATATTGATGGTCTAGTAGAGAACTGATGCACATGCATAATTTTTTTTGTCAATCCTTCATATGATTACTTAATAAATATATGTATTAATTTAAGTGATTAAATTGATACATACCTTTTGACTCATCGATGAGATGAAAAATGGGGCCAGGGAATTTGTACTAGGGCTAGCAACACTCTTACCCTAAATTTTGAACAATGTCAATAAATACTAATTAATTAATCATTCACTATACATAAAAAATTTGATCAAATTAGTTTATTATAATTGTAATTTACCTGTGTGTCAATACCAAATGTGTCATTTAGGAACTCATCAGTGACTATCCCATCATCCATACTGTTTCCAATATGACTGCCAAATGTGCATAAGGATACACATGATGTGCACATGTGACCATGACACACAGAAGGCTCCTCCTAAACTAATGAATTGGCACAATGAATGATGGTCTGTGTCAAAACATTGATTGTCCCTAGAGTGTTGGTCTCTACATGTTCCTTCACAACTAAAGAAATAATCACATGCTCACCCCATGGCTTGACAATAGCCACCTTAACTACATTAGGGTCACGATGTGCCCCAACCTCTCAAATGATGACCCCCCACCTCTACCCTAAGATTATAATATATCAAAATATTTGGGGATCTCCCCAAGGACAAATTCACAATAAAATTTCTTTAAGAAATGCATTGGAACCTCGTAATTATTGCAGGGAGGGGCATCAAAAATTATTTCTAATACCATCATGTATGCACCAATGGATGGGGAACCTTTTAGTTGTATATTTAATAGTATCTTGTTCTCTAGGCTTTTTAAACAATGGAAAAATGCTACCTTTTTCTATTTCATTTTTTTTTACATCTTGATATGATAATTTTTTTGCATAATATCATCTTTGTTTATCCCTCTTAACATGCCAAATATTAAACTAACCACTAACAAAAGCTACATGGGTCATAATGGACTCAAGGGAGGATGCCAATTGTGCTCTCATTAGATTAGTTTTTCCACAAACTTTCAAACTACCAATGAGTGCTTCTAATTCATTTTTCCCTCTTTCTATTTCATTCATTATGTTGTCTTGGGTTCTAGGAGGAGATCTTCCAATCAATGCAGGTTGCAAAATTTCTTGCTCTTCGTATGGAGGGTTTTGGTTTTCATCTTGTGGAGGGTTTTGATTTGGATCTTGTGGAGGGTTTTCATTTTGATTTTGTTGATTCGACTGATGATTTGGCAATTCATTATTCACATTTTCTAATATTAAATCAATTGCAATCTAAATAAATAAACAAATTTAAAGCAAATATGAAAAAACTTACAAAATAATGTAAAAACTTACAAAACAATGCAAAAACATATTAAAAAACACAAAAACAAGAGTAGAAAACATACTATGTGATCCCGATCTTGATCTTCAATTTTGAGGAGGCAAGTGACAAAATTATTCAATGTTTCCAATATGTGTGCAAGCTATTGAGGAGAAACAATGCATTTAACCCAAAAAGAATAAAATGGGCGGCAGCTTTGCAACCCATATATAATTTTTTTTAGTTTTTCAAAGCACATATGTGCTATAGCGCGTGTGTTCTATAGCACATACGTGCTTTGGCAAAAAATTAAAATTAAAATTATGTGTCATGTTTTTGGCACCACAACTTGGTGCAGATACCCACTGAATGATGGCATCCTTCTGAATTGCTTGAAACCAAGAGATTTACACAGTTAGTTTTCATGCAATCATAGGTTTATGTTGAGCTTCACTTGGTTTCAAGAATAGTTTAATATTGTCTACTAATCAGGGCCAACCACATGAAGGTGGAAACTCATTTTTCCCCACTCCCCCTAACTTCTAAATTCCCAGTTAACATCTGAAATGTTTAAGAAAAGATCAATCTGTAAAGTATAGGAAAAGGTTTTAGACCTACAAAAGTGACATCATTTTCCCATCTCCTGGTCCATGCAATTTTTTTGTTGCATCAAAAGTAACATTCTGCCACTTTAAATTGAGAATGCATGTGAAGCTGCGTGTAAATCCATAGACAATGGATAGAGCTAAAAAACACAACATAAATACTTTTATTTAATAGTTCTATTAAGTTTTTAAAATTATAGACCATCATGAACAATGTTTTTTATGGTCTATAACTTAAAATACCTAATTATAGACCTCTAATGAAAAATACAAAACTGTTGAATTTTTTAGCTCCACTTGATATCGTATGCATATGAATTGACATTGCATATTGAACTATGGTTTCCTTTTGCATTGCATAAAACCAATAGATTCACATAGTTAGCTGTCATGCAATCATAGGTTAATGTTGAACTTAACTTGGTTTTGACAATAGTTTAATATTCTCTACTAATCAGGGTCATCCATATGAAGGTGGAACTCATTTGGCCTCACCCCTCCCCAACATCTAAATTCATCATTAACATCTAAAATATTTAAGAATGGATAAATATTTAAAGTACCTTTAATGTCTTCATCACCTCATGCTACTCTTAGGGGAAGTCCATCTTCATTGCTCACAAGTAACTCAACATAGCTCATAGTAGATTCACAAAGTTGGTCATCATCAAACCATAGACTCACATAGTCAGTTGTCATATAATCATAAGTTAATATTGAGCTTCACTTGATTTCAAGAATAGTTTAATATTCTCTACTAATTAGGGTAAACCACGTGAAATTGGAAGCTCATTTGGCTCTAAGCCCCCTTGCCCCCCCAACCTTACATCTACATTCCCCATTACCATCTAAAATCTTTAAGAAATGATGAATCTTTCAAGTACAAAAAGGTTCCAGACTTGCAAAAGTGGCATCATTTTCCCATTTTCTGGGGCATGTCATTTTCCTGTTGCATCCAAAATAAGATTTTTCCATTCTAAATAAAGAATGAATGTGTAGCTATTTTATGTATGCATAGACAATAGGAAAAGCTAAAAAAAATCTAACACATTTACATTTATTTCATAAGTCTATACAAACCTCTAATAAAAATTTAAACCTATTGGGTTTTTTTAGCTCCACCTGATGTCGTACACATATTAATTGAGATTGTATATTGAACTATGACATCCTTTTGCATTGCTTGAAAACAAGAGATTCACACAGTTAGTTTTCATGCAATCATAGGTTAATGATGAGCTTCACTTGGTTTCAAGAATAGTTTAATATTTTCTACTAATTAGGGCCAACCATGTGAAGGTGAAACATTGCAATCAAGTTTGTTATTAGTGACACACACTTATTCAGATAGTAAGTATCTACTGAGCTTATTGTATAGTTAGTAGTATTAGCCAAGAATTTCATGCTTTACTAAGTTCTACAATTGCTACTGAGTTCAAGGAACATTATTTAGTTTGCAGCAAGCAGTTTCTACCAAATTGATAATTATCAATGTAAACTGAGATTTCTAATGTTTACCAAGTTTCTTAGTGCAAACTGAGTTGTGTAGTGCTTACTAAGTTCATAGTTACAATGATGTGAATCTATTATGGACTAAGCCTCTCAGTTTTAACCAAGTGATTCAATTTATATTGATCTCGTAGTGATATAATTGATTAATCTATATAGTGCCAATCAAGTGATTTAGTTTATATGTCGAGTTTCATAGTATTCACTGAGTCACCAATGTAGATGAAGTTTAGACTAATTGAAAGTGATCAGTATGGACTAAGATTCAACATCTACCAAATGCATGAGGATGTCAAGCATTAGAACCTCACTAAATTAGTCTTCATGACTTGAGTTCCTATAGTTGGGCCAACTTTATGTATTTTGTGTAAACTTGTATTGTAGCCAACTTTGTTGAATTATAATTTGGATTGGTATATATGTAATGTATAGTATCACATCCAAAGGCATAGAAATAAGAATGAAAGTAATGTAAAAAGTAGAGAAGAGTGGAATTTTGAAGTACAAAGGCTACAGAAGTATAAGGAGCAACAAAGATTTATCTATCATAGCAAGGAGATCATTACACTCAAAGGAATATCATTCAGAAAATCAACTTGTAGATCAGAGATCAGCTACTGTTTCATCCTAATAGGTAGATGAGTTAAATCCTTTCATAAGGTAGACTTAACCATCTTTTTTAAATCTCTTTAACAAGTGCATACTTCATTATATGTTTTTAAATCATTTTCAATGGTGGATCTAGTAGTCCTTATTGCTCCTAATAGGGTAGATCATTAGAAGTGATCATTGTAAGTCTTAATAGGACAACTTTATACTATAGTACTAAAGCTTGTGGGTATCATATGTGCTCCAATTTTACTTTCTATTTGGAAGGTTTTTGGGTCACCATATTGTGTGTCAAAGTTTTATGAATGTTTTAATGCTTTTAATTTTTCATGCATGCAATTAGATTAGAATACACTTGAAGGACTAACTGGTGAAATAAGATTAAGTTTTATAAGTTATTGATTCATCCATCCCCTCTTAGTAAGTTATCCTATCATATATATTTCCAACAATTGGTATCAGAGCTTTGTGGTTCTTACCAAAAAAGTTTAACAGTTTGAGCAAAGATTAGAGGTTATGGAGGTATTTAGACTTGACAAGGCTATTGACAATGAAAAGTTTGATTTGGAATTGGCTATTGGGTAACTCAAGAAAGAAAAGGAGCAATTTTAGTGCAGATGAATGACCAACTCTACACTGAAGAAAGAATTGAAGACATCCATTCATAAAGTAATTCAGATGAAGCAAATGAGGAAATCAAAGAACTATTAGAAAAGAATGATACACTTAAAGAAGAAGTAAGAAAGATGAGAAGAGAGAAAGAAATCTAGTTAGTAAGATTGTGTGAAGTTATGGAAGAGAAAAGTAAGATTAAAGAAGAGATAGAAGGAAAGAACAATGAAATTCAACACCTATCTCTTCAGCACGCAGACTTCATTGATCATCTCACCATTACAAATGAAGAAATCATGAATCTAAGATTAGAGAATGAAATATTGCAAAATGATATAAATATTGAAAGGCAAACCAATGAGAGGATGATTAAATCTCAAGCAAACATGGATCAACTAAATGAACAAATTTAATACAAACAAAAAGGAAAAGTAGGAATTGGATATATAAAAGAAGGTGAATAATCTAAGAAAGGAGCTTAAAAGAATCAAAGACCTACCTGCAATCACTATGGTAAGATAGGTCATACAAAAAAAAATGTTGGAGCAATGGCAAAGATAAATTCAATGGAAAATGCTACAATTGCAACCAGCATGGTCATAGAGCTAATGAACGCAAAGAGAAACCTAAGTTTGAAGGAAAATGTCACAAATGAAAGAAGCATGGGTACAAATTTTTTGAATGAAAAACTAAGATATTGAACCCAGTTGAATAGATTGTAAGAGCTATATTGGGTTGGGACTATAACACTTGGTGCAAATGTCATTACTATGGAGAATATGGAAACATTGGAATGAATTGTGTAAAACATCACATGAGGACAAGAGACACTACCACAAGATGTTTCATTTGTAAAAAACTTGGTCATCTTGCCGAGAACTATATGAATACTAGAAGAATTGAAGATGAAAAGAGGGAAAAAGCTTACAACATCAAAAAGTAGATGAGACAACAATGGATTTCAAAATCTTCTAAGAATGCTAGTCCAAGTACTGAAGCAAATCTCAATCAAAGAATTTGGTAACTCAAGAATTTCCACTTAATCTCCCACAAGGAGAATTGGAACTAGGATTCTAAAGCAAACATCTTATGTCAATTCTAGTCAAAAGAATGGAAAGATCCATATTATCATTTGAGATGCAAAGGGATCAGTGTATCATAGAAAATGCTAGTCATTACCGAGTGAGGTTAGATTGCAAGAACCTATCAAGCAAGGTCAAGAGTTACTAAAATTATTATGTGGATGGTGAGTCATGAATGACTATGTTGAGAATTTAATGCAAGCTGAAGTCGAAGATAGTTTTTCATCAACCAAGTGATCCTACTAGGCATTTATGGCAATTGAAAGGAAAAATTTGATTAAAAAAAGGGCAATATCAAATTAATTTGTCACTATAAATTTTCAAGAGCTATTTGTGTAGAGTGATTTTAGTGCATTTGAGTGATCCATACAAATTATTGTTGAATATTTATGTGTCTTTGTAAACCCTATCAAGCAAATGGCATCCACTAGCAACAAGACAAATTAAGGGTCAGAGATGTTAGTTCGAGGCATGGAATAGAAGGCACCAGACTTTAAGCTTAGTTTAGCTATCATGAAAACCCTATATTCAACCATATAACAATCTTAGATTCCATCCATGGTAGTATTGATTAATGATAATCATTTTCATTTTTTATATTTGATTCAAGATATTGGAACTCTAGAAATAGATGAGTCATTGGAAAAATTGTGTGTGAATGATGAAAGAACATCAACACCTTGAAGTGAAGGTTTGACTCACATTCCTCACATGCCACAAGACTTTCACATTAAGTGGATAAGATTTATTCTTAGCCATGTGCATAATGGACAGTTGTGGTTAGAGCAACCTATTGTGATAACAAAGAAAATGATCCATAGGATCACAAGTCTTCTAATGCTAACCAAGGCAAAAATGACTAAAACCTTAAGTTGAGTAGAGCTATAAAAGAAAACCCTTGCCAAGTGGGATGGAAGGGGAATGAAAATTAGTTGTGTCATGGATATGGACTTGAAATTTGGTATACATGTTATTGCACATAAGATATATAGCTCAAGTCATTTAAACAATGTATCATGTGAAACTATGGATCTCATGTGCAAAGTGGTCAAGAATAATATGTCATTTGACCTAGCCATGTTAATGTTGAATCAATTCAACAAAAACATGGAGAGCATCAAAACTTCAAAGAATAATCCTTGTAAGTTCAGTTCACTCTTAACTTGTCTATTTTTCTTTGTGCAAAATTTCTTCCCATCAAAAGGTACAATTGTGTGGAGAAAGATGTACTCATTCTCTACCAAATCAATGAGTATATAGCAGAAATGGGAGAAAACTATATTAGTATTATGGATAACTACTTTGATACATTTAAGGACAAGATGAATAACAGATTTCGAATCCCTAAGAAACTTGTAGATGACTAAAAGGATGATATTTGTTTCATGGTTGATTTTGATAAAGTGTATATACAAGAAGTAAGATAGAGAATTATATGGGTCAAGCCTTTAGGTTATGAGGTTAATATATATGAAACCAAAGATATCATTAAAGCACTGTTAAATGAGCCTATTGATCCAAAAGCTACATATTTTGGCACATATGATGAAGCCATAGTAAGAATAAAATTAGAGATAAAACTCCCTCAGGCAATCAAAAAAGGGAAGAAAAGAATAGAAAAATTGAAAAAATCTAGCACCACTCTTCTATTGACAAAAGGAAAAGGAGATGACATAGAGGAAGATGATGCAAAATATGAAGACAAGTCACAAGAAGAACAATCTTTAAAGAAGAAAGGTAAGGTTATTATAACCAAACTTGCTAAACCATCTACTACAATGTTCACAATTTGGGCATCTAGGAAGAAATGAGGAGATGTAATCTTCAAGTGCCCAACACCATCATTCCAAGAAAAGTTGAAGAAAATTGACTTTGGAGACGGTATGGAAATTTTCAAATCATTGAAGTATGAGATAAGAACTATAGAGGAGAAAAAGAAAGTGGAAGACATGGTTATGTATAAGATGGGTAAATGGAAATATTCTCCAGACCAGCTTGCTCAATAGAGTTCAAATGATTTAATGGAGAAAATCAAGCCAAGATGGAAACATGCTATGAAAACTATTAAAGAAAAATATGAGAAGACTCTAAGGCAACTCATGTTGAGCTTGAATTACAAGGAGGTGAAAGAATTCATCAAGAAAAATGAAGAGAAACTTACCTTGAAGTTTAACACTTGTTTGATATTGAGAAATGACATTGAACATGTAGTGAGGAATGCCAGTAATACATGGAAAAACATTTTCAATATTCATAAGAAAAGTTATTTTATGGTTAATGTTATTGATAAGGATGATGATGGTGAAGATGATGAGGAAGAAGAAGGAAATGAAGGAGAAGAAACTCATTATGACAATATAGATGATGACGAATAGGAACAAGAAGCTAATGAGGAGAATCTATGTGATATTTAGAAAAATAAAGAGATTGACCCAGAGAAGATTGTAGCAGTAGTCATAGCCTCATTTCCTTATTCTCCAAGCAAAGCATTGAAGACATCAAGCTTAGGGAAAGTTGTTGTAGAATTGGTTATTTCAAACATTGCAAGTTCAAATGCTCAATCAATATTTTCACCCGTTCAACTCAATACTTCACTGATAGAACTAACAAGCACTTCCTCCTCCATCAATTTTGGTCACACAAGGTATTTCTTCAATAAGTGTAGTATCAACTTTTTCTACCAGTCCTACTATTTCTACTATTTTTTCTATTCCTACCATGCAAAAACTAAGTACAAGGATAGTTGAGACCAAGCCTCAATCAAGTACAAAAGTTTTGAGTAAAGGAAAAGAAAAGGAAGAAGAAATTGATCTTGATGAGGAGATAGTCATCCCAAATTGGGATATCTCTAATCTTAATCCTAATCAAATGCACATAATAAGAGAACTTCTTTAGATGAAAACTAAGCAATGGAGGCTTAGAGAAGAAAGGAATAAAGAATTTCAAGTGCTTAAAGATTATAAGAATATTCTTGCAGAAGCACTCAACACTGAGGTTGACACTTCTCAACCAATTTTGGCTTAGTTAGCAGAAGTAGTCCAAAAATTCAATGAAAATTTGAATGGACAAGAGAAATTGTTGCAAAGAGCAGAGAAGAAATTTGAGAATAAAGTTTTGGAGATAGTAGTACAAAATATTGCAATTCATTAAGTAGATTTGTCTACTATTCTAGGCTTATTGGAAACCTCTTGCAACAATGTGACTTTTTTATTCAGTAAACTCTGTGACACTTCCAATTTCACCAAGGAAATTAAAGATAAACTTTCAAAGATTGATGAAGATCTAAAGGTAAGTGCACAAAAATTGCAACTTGACTCGATTTATAGCTCTTCCCACTATAAAAAGATTAGATTTCTAATTGATATGTAGGTAGAATTGCTAAGAGAAGAAGCCAGGATAAGAGCTACATTGGTATACATACAGGGTATGATTTTCCCAAAAATGGATGCATTTTAGAAACATATTACACATGCTAAAACCCTAATCCATGATTAAAACTTCTCTATTGTAGATCACATGATAGAGCTATCAGTAGAAGTTTAGGTTGCATTGCACATAAGAAAGGTGTTGCAAGAAAATTGGTGCAAGACAATGGCATTGATTCTAAAGGTACATTCTGATCTCTTGTCACATTTTGGTATTACTATATAGATTAAACCTTTGGCATTGATGTCAAAAGGGGGGAGAAAATGTATATAACTTGTAAAGCATACTGTACAAAGCAAGATGTGAGAAGATGTATAGTATATTAAATATATATGTATGGGGTGTCATGCCTAAAATACAAGGCAAAAACACATGTACAATTTTTTTTAAGGTTAATTCCACTATGTTTGATGAGTTTGTTTCATGAGTTTAAGTATAGGAACAATGTCAGACATAATAGGTTCTCCTATGGATAACTTGACATTCCATTTAAGTTTAAAAATCAATGTGTAGGACTAGATTGTCAAATTGAAATTTTGACTTAACACCATAAAACATCTTTTAGGTTTACTATATTCATAATGATTAATTAAAGATCCCTAAATAATAATTCCACATTATTCTTAAACAATTTGTTATTTTTATAATTACCACACAATTAAATACAATAAATATGAAACAATAATTATAAAAAAACTTTAAAACAAAATAAAATTATATTACCAACTAAAACCTAATAACTAACTCATTCTCCTAACATAAAATTAATATTTTTAAAAATAATGCTATCTATACTTTAACTAATACTAAGATTCAAATTTACAACTATTAATTTTAAAAAAAAATCTAACATATGCCATACAACTAATTCAACAAAACCTAAGCCCTTAATAACTTTAATGCAATAAACATTATCTAATTATTTTAAAGAAAATTACTAAAATCTAATTTTAAAACAATACAAAAGACATACTTAAACAAAAATTTAATTATACTAATTGAACTTTTTAACTAACACTATTTAATAATCTAACATTTAATAATACTAATTAAGAATTACTTAAAACAAAGAATCACCAACTTTCTAATTTTAAATAATATACTAATTAACCTTTAACAAACCCAACAACTAACCTAACTTTAAAACAATTAATAATTAAAAAAAAACTAACATTTAAAAACTAACACACTAATTACACCTATTACACTTTATTAAAACTAAATTCTAAATAAACCATTACTAATTTAAAAAAATTAACTTTATAATTTATAGCTAATGCTAAACTACAATGATAAAATAAAACACAAAACAAACTAACAAAAATAAAAATCTAAATTTAAAACTATCACAACTAACTTACCTTTTTACCTACTAAACCCCCAAACTTTATTAACAATAATAAATACTTCCAAATCGACTAACCTCCCTCACGCCTAAAATAATCCATGCTAACCTATGTTATAAAAAGTAACGCAATCCGAGGGGTTAAAAAAAAAGGTAAGTACAAGAAAGAGTTTTAAAAAAATTTAAAATAAAAATCAGACCTGCACCCCATTACTCTCCCACTCATATCCAATTTGTAATGTCACGTGGGTCCATTCACAAGTATGGGGTAAAAGGGGAATTAAAGTCTTGTCCAATCAAATGTTTTTAAATTAAACTTTTCTCCCCTTTCTTACACAATAGTAATAAAAGCCTATCAAGACCAAATTCACTTGGGAACATGTAGGTGCAATAAATGTCTAAAGTTTAGTTGGTGATTTTTTTAAAATTTGATAGGATAGGATAGTAATTTTAGAGATAGATATTTACATTTGTAGTTATATTTTTATTTATTATTCTTCTTTTAATGAATTTGTAAGAAAAAGTGATTGAAATGATAAAATATAATAAAATAAAATAGCATAAAATAATAGATTTAATCCAAGAGAGCAAGAAGAGTTTTACCATACAAATGATACAAGATCAATGAAGCAATACCAAAGAGGAAGCAACACAAGAGACAAGGATTTGATAAGGGGAAAGAAAAAAAAAACCCTTGTGAGTATTATGAATGAGGCAAAAGTCTAAGAATGAGAGAGAGAGAGAGAGAAGAAATGGAACAAAATAGCTCATTTACAATAGCATCAAAAACTTGATGTGAATAATGGAGACTAGATGAAAATGAGAGAGAGAAGCACCTCTTTAAAGAGATGAGAAAGGAGTTGCATGTCTTTGCATGTGTAACTTCCATTTTTATGAATGCCACATTCATAAAAGGTGTGTGCAAAGTGTCATGTTCCTCTTAAGGAGGAATATCTATTTTCTTTATTAAAAGAAATACAAAAAATGAGTTGTCCTCACAAGTAGACAATAGGACAAGAATGACATGTCCTTTACATGTGGACTAGAGGACAAATAAATAATACATAAGGGATACCTTGGTTTATCCCAATAAATAAGTAAATACAACCAAGAAAAAATTATTAATTCTAACACTCCCCTTTAATCTTTACTTGGAGAGATGTTGTCAAAACCAACTTGATTTTTGAAATATCTTCATTGTCCAAGATATCTCTTATTATCATGGGTACATCATTGGAGAGCCAAGAGAAGTGGATAATTCTTCAAGTGTTTTACATCTTCAAGTGGATTCATGTGGCATAGGATCTGTACAATGAATAATGATATCTTGTATGTGCCTTGATGGATTACCTGAAACATAGAAACAAAGACAACTATCCACAAGGATAATTTAATCTTATAGTCAAGTTAGAAACTTTTTATGTATAAGTAAATTTTCATAGAGTAAATATAAGTGTAACTTGGTACCACAAAGAAATCAAGATAAATCATATCTTGCAAAGAACAAATATGTTATCAAAAATTTTAAGAAAAGACCATAGAAAAGGCTAGCTAATGAATCCAACATCAACAATGCTTCAATCACGTAGCTATAGATAGTCCACTAATAAGTCATTTTACTGCAAGTTAATGGGTGATCAATCCATAACTTGCATGACTCATGATTTAAGCAAAGAAGTATACATAACATTATATGGCATGTTTTCAAATATATCAAAGGGGAGGAGTATGAGTATTAATAATTGACTGCCTTCAAATAAGAGTAAAATGCCTTCAAGATGGGTCAAATTAACTAAAATTGGAGGAAAACTTCAATAATAAATGGTATTAACCATAAAGTGCCAATATGGCAATAGAATGATGCTAGAAAAGCATAAACTGCACTTATTTGCCAATCAATAGAACAAAATAAATGTTGAAGGCAACAGTGTATAATAACTCATAATCTCAAGGAATAAGAAAAATAAATAAAATAAATTTACTTATGTGAAATAAAAAATGCACTCATATTTGATAAGTCACAAGAGACACAATAATTTGTATATTTGTCAGGATATATATGTGGGCCCCCATATATACACATAAATAAATATACCTAAACTATAATTATATGAAATCATGCAAATAGAATTAAGATCATATATAGAACATAATTTCTAGGCAACATACTAAAGGGAAATGTCAAAGATGATGAAAGAGAATTATTAACATCAAACAATATTTGCAGTAATTAATCCTCCTAGGTTGAAGTCCACCCATTCTAAAAATTGATCTCTTTTACTAAGTACTTTTGAAAACTATTTATTTTTTCTCTTAACAAATTTATCACTAGAGGAAGAGTCATGATGTATGAATGCATCATTTGTTTCAACATTAGCATTATTACCATTATCAATATTAGCATTATTACCATGATCTATAAATGCATCATTACCATTACCATTGTAAGAAATAATAGGAGGAATAGAGGTAGATATATGAGGAGTAGGGTTTAGAGAAGGAGGTTGGTCCTCCACTAACACAATTCTACTTCTATGAACTTGTTCATTTTGAGTATTAGAAGAATCATGCACACCATTTCCTGCAAGACAAACATTTCGTGCTATGTGCACTTTGTTAGTAATAGGATTATAAGCTTGATAACCTTTGGTATTTTGCATTTTTTCACTCACGCACCTAGTGCATGCAGTCTTAGATAGAGCAATAAGAGGTAAATTTTCAACCATATTAGATAAGATATGCTCATTTTCCAAATGAGTGAGTCTTTCATGCTCCATATTAAAAGCAATATCTTTGTGCGAAGAGAGTCTAGAAGAGGTGAACTCGGAAAATTTAAATAACTTATCATTGCCTAACTTAGCATTAGCAACAACTTCATTAGTGTTAGGATCAATAATAGAGCACATGTTTCTATGAAACTCAACTTTGTAATTTTGACATAATTTTACAACAGAAAGAAGATTGTATTTCAACTTAGAAACATAAAAGACATCATGTAATTTTCTATTTGGAATACTAACATTACCAAATCCTTCAACTTTGCAACTATGATTATCAGCTAATTGAATTGAAATATTAGAAGGATTGGGTTTTAAAGAATCAAACACTTCTTTATGAAAAGTAACACATTGAGATGCACCAGTATCAATAATCCATTCTAAATTTTTAGGAACATTGTAAACAACAGTAAAAGCATGATGAGATGGATGAAAGTTTTGATTATTTTTATTGATAGGTTGCTTATCTTTTTGTTTTTTAAAACAATTATTAATTACATGACCATCTTTCCCATAATAAGTACAGTGGGAGTTTTTATTAGATTGATTAGAATGAGTATTATTATGATGAGTGTTTGGATGATTATTGTGATTATTATTATTATAAGTATTGGGAGAATCATTATTAGAAGATTTAAAATTTTGATTTTGACTTTTAGACACAAAAGCATGTTCACTAAATTTAAGAGTACCAAATTGCAACAACTTAGCTTCCTCTTGATGTAACAAATTTTGAAAAATACTATAAGTTAATTGAGTAGACAAAGTAAGAATAGCAAGTTGAGAATGAACATTAGTAATAAATTGTTGAAATTGTCTAAGAAGACATTTCTTTAAAATAATGGTAATTAATCTAATATTAGTGAGAGTAACACCTAATCCAATTAGTTGACTCTTAATATAATCAAATTTAAGTAAAAATTCATCTATGGATTTGAAATCAATATACCTTAAGTCTTCCAAATTGTCTTGCAATTGAATTTTGCGTGATTCAGATGGTCTGTCATATGTTTTCTTTAAAATATCTCAAGCCTCATGGGCATTAGTGCAATGTGAAATTAGAACATATAAATCTGGGTTAAGAGATATACCAATGAGGCCAAGGGCTTCCTCATTTTTAGTATTCTATGCATTTTTTTCATCTTGTGTATCCGAGGTACCAGAAATTACAGAAGGGTCAGTAGCAACATCTAATATATGCTTAAAACAAAATATAAATGAAAGATGAGTTTTTCAAGCATGATAGTTTGAGTTATTTAACTTGATTTCTAGAATTAAAGTTGACATGATTTAAAAATTACGTTTAAAATTTAAATAATAGATTTGAAATAAAAAATTGAGACTTATTATTCACAAGAATGTTAAATAATTACTAAGAGATTTAGAGATTCAAAATTAAAAACTAAAATGTTTCCTGCAAAACCACTGGTCAGATTGAAGAAACAGGAAAATAAAAATTGAAAAAAATTGAAAAAAAGTGTTACACACAGAGAGCGATAACTTTTTTAATTTAACTCTATTTTCAATAAAATTTAAAGAATTTTTTCATTTTTATGTCTTCTAAATGCTGTTCAAATTTTACCCAAACCTAGATTACGGATTGAGAGATATCATAAAAATACGAACTGTTGTCTTAAAACTTGAAAAATAAATAATACTACACATATCGTACAATAACTTTTGCAATACTATTCTGATACAAATGAAATTTAAATTTTTTTTTCATTTTTATGTTTTCTAAATGCTGTTAAAATTTTCACCAAACCCAGATCATAGATTATGAGATATAAGAAAAATACGAACTGTTGTATTTTCCTTTCTAAAACAAAAATAGAAAAAAAACTTGAATTTCAAAAACTTAAAAAGCCTTCAATAGAAATAGGATTAGATATAATAAAAAAATTAAAAATAAAGAATCCTTTAGCAGCAAGCCTTCCAAAGGAGGTTAGAAAAAATAAAAAATGAAGAACTCTTTGGTGGTAAACCTTCCAAAGAGGGTTAGAAAAAAAATTTGAAGATTGAATAAAAAACTTGCAAAAAAAAATAGGAATGAATTTTTTTTTTCACTTCTCCTCTCAACAAAGTTCTCCAATATGGTAACCTTCACAAAATCTCAAAACAAGGATTAGAAAGCTCTGATACAATGTAAGAAAAAGTGATTGAAATGATAAAATATAATAAAATAAAATAGCCTGAAATAATAGATTTAATCCAAGAGAGCAAGAAGAGTTTTACCATACAAATGATACAAGATCAATGAAGCAATACCAAAGAGGAAGCAACACAAGAGACAAGGATTTAATAAGGGGAAAGCAAAGAAAACTCTTTGTGAATATTATGAATGAGGCAAAAGCCTAAGAATGTGTGTGTGTGTGTGTGTGTGTGAGAGAGAGAGAGAGAGAGAGAGAAAATGGAGCAAAATAGCTCATTTACAATAGTATCAAAAACTTGATGTGAATAATGGAGACTAGATGAAAATGAGAGAGAGAAGCACCTCTTTTAAAGAGATGAGAAAGGAGTTGCATGTCTTTGCATGTGTAACTCCCATTTCTATGAATGCCACATTCATAAAAGGTGTGTGCGAAGTGTCAAGTTCTTCTTAAGGAGGAATATCTATTTTTCTTATTAAAGAAAATACAAAAAATGAGTTGTTCTCACAAGTAGACAATAGGACAAGAATTACATGTCCTTTACATGTGGACTAGAGGACAAATAAATAATACATAAGGGATACCTTGGTTTATCCCAATAAATAAATAAATACAACCAAGGAAAGATTATTAATTCTAACAGAATTATATAATATAACAAAAATATCACAGGAGAATATTTAGAAAAATCTTTAGATTCTCTATTGCAAAAAGAAGATGACTTAATTTTTTTCTCCATACAAAATCCAGTGAGCTTTTTGCTCTAGAATGCAATTTTTTTTTTGACAAGCCTAATTTTTTCTTAGATTTTTCAAACAATTTTTTTTTCATAGCAAGGAGGTTTATATTTTCTTTTTCTTTTTTAAATTGGAACTACCAAATGCTTAGTTAAACGAGGGTTGAATAATTTGTTTTATCAACAATGTAAAATTTGTTTTATCTCTAAATAATCACGAAATTAAATTGAAGTTCCAACCAAGACATAAAGTTTTCTTTAACATAATTAAACTCAAAATTGCATAAATTGCATATCACCATTTTATCTATTTTTTCAATACACATGTGCATAAACTGAAATACTATAAGACTCAAATGCAAGAATATTACTAAATCTCTTTTTCTATTAAACCACCTAGTTTAAAGGCTCTAGCGAGAAAGAGCCAATAAGAAAACCCGACATCATTGAAACTTCAACAATAAGTTTAAATGTACATTTTTACACAGGGTATTATCCTAAGGGAAAAACCCCCAACATATTTGAAATCCAATACAATTATGAACTTTCTTCCTAGCCCTTAACCAAGAGATCCATTATGAATTCTGCAATACATCATGGTGATCATGGAGAGAATGAAAACTGACCGAGTAACAACCAAACATAACATGAATGCAAAATCAAACATTCACTCTCATCCCAGTTTGCACAACAGGTTCGACATTTAACCAAATTAGAAAGAAGGTGGATTTTTTCAATGGGAGATGTCGGCCACAACACCATCACATATGCCCTTTCAAGGGTAAAATCTCAAGAACTTTCATTCTTCCACAGATGCCCTTTCAAGGCTGATATCACAAGGACTTTCGTTCTTTCACTTCTCAAATTTTAAAACTCAAAATATGATTTGCGCTAATGATTAGGGGCCCATAACACCCTACTCTCTCTCCCTCTTCTCATCCTAAGAAGAGACTATGTACTGTTGGAGTCCAACTAAAGACCTCCTCTCATACATGGTCACTTCTACCCTATTAGAGGGTGAGTAATGTCAATACAACCTATACAATCCCTTCGAAATTTAAAGCAAGAAATAAAAAATAAAAATATTTAAAAAAACCTATTTCAATCCCTCTCAACATATTCAACACACACACAAATATACATATATAAGAAAAATAACTTAAGCATCCAAAAAAAATATGAACAACATGAGCATGAGGGATTCCTACCTTCAAAATTGGGTTATATCAATTGAAAAATTTAAGATGAGCACTCCCTTCCTTCTCCTTCTCCTTCAATCCTGAATTCCACTCTAAAACTAGAGGTTAGGTAAACACTCAAAACCCTCTCAAAATTGCCTCTAAATAAGATCATAAACTCAACCACTCTTAGAAGCAATAACTCCCCCACTTGCCTAAAAGTTCTAGAGTCTTCTAACTCAACTAGACATAGGGTAACCTCAAGGTGGGGTTAAAGTTATCCAATCCATTATGAAATCATTCAATTTTTGCAATAAAGAAAAAATGGAGTTTTTGAGTGACCATAAAAGTCAACAAAAGGGGTTGGGGGTGGAAAATGCCCCCAACCCATACCCCTTGGGTACTTAGATTTCATGATTTTAGGCCTTTAGGATTAATTAGGGACCTATCAAAAGTTAAAAAAATTTTAAGACTTCTAACAACCTTAAAAAATGTAGATTACTCACTAATCCTAATTAGGGTAATTAATCTTGATTACTAACTGATTAACAAAAAAGTAACTAACCTAATCCAATTTAGATCTTTAGGTTAGTCGATTAACCCTAACTATCATGCTGGAATGCATATACAATTTACAAGTGTCAAGTGACACTAAAAAATCATTGTTATAAAATATTATTACTTATTGACTACAGAATGATACATTCATACATCTCACTATATAATTAAAATATGAACAACGGGGTTTGCATCTTTTGCTAAATTTAACCTTGGTTTTCATAATGGTACATAGGGTTTAATTTCATTTCTCCATTATATTTTCTCAGCTAAAATATCATGTACACTCATTGCACACATCAGTAGCTCGAGAAAATCACATACATATATTCAAAACTTATCTGGATAGTTACATAAATGAAAATATGAAACTTTCATATAATTAATTGTTTAATTCATTTCTACTCACATTTAATCATCAATATAACATAACTTATTCATTACTTTAGATTAAAATACTAGAATAATCATCATTAGGCATGCATATACCTAACATCATAAACATCACCAATTAAGGAATATTGAACTATCTGAAAGCACAAAACCTAATCATCGAGGTACCAAAGTCAACTCTTTTATCATTAGGCAAAAATTCCTGGTATCATTGTTGGTGAAATTTCAATGTTTAAATAGTCGAGATAATGTAGTAGTTCTTGAATCACTCAGTATTAAAACATGGATGTATCAACTACTCTCAATTTCATTAGGACATTCACAACATAAAACATTACTTCGTATCTGTTCAAATCTCCTATAATAGATTTAATAGAGAAAATCATATTTAATAAGTACATGCAAGGAGGAACCTTACAAGGGGAGTAGCATCGTATTATATACATGCATAGATATTTAAAGAAACATCTCTTGCAAAAGTAATTTTAAAAAATCTCAAAAGCAAAGTACTTTACTGAGTTGAAGACACAAGATGAAGAAACAAAAGTGTTTTGAACTTTCTGGGAATTTAGTTTTGGTTGAAAGTGTTTTTGTCACAAATGCCAAAGGGGGAAATTGTTGACATTGTAGTCAAGTTTATTATTAGTGACACACACTTATTCAGATAGTAAATATCTACTAAGCTTATTGTATAAATAACAATATTAACCAAGTATTTTAGGCTTTACCAAGTTCTACAATTGCTACTAAGGAATAGTATTCAGTTTGTGCCAACTAGTTTCTACCAAGTTGGTAATTATCAATGTAAGTTCAGCTTCTTAGTGTTTACCAAGTTTTTTAGTGCAAACTGAGTTGTGGAGTGCTTATCGATTCCATAATTATAGTGATGTGAATTTAGTGTTGATTGAGTCATTCAGTGTTAACCAAGTGATTCAGTTTATACCAAGCTCATGTAGTGATAGCATGGACTGAGCTATGCAATGTTAATCAAGTGATTCAACTTATATGCCAAGTTTCATAGTATTCACTGAGTCACTAGTGCAGACTGACTTTAGACTACTTGAAAGTAATCAGTATGGACTAAGCTTTTATTTCTACCAAATGCATGATGATGTTGAGCATTGACATTGGATGTCAAGTATCAGAACCTCATCGAGTTAGTTTTCAAAACTTGAGTTCCTACAACTGGGCCAAATTTGTGTATTTTTTGTAAACTTTTATAGTAGCCAACTTTGTTGAATTTTAATTTGGATTGGTATATATGTAATGTAATGTATCACATCTAAAGGCATAGAACGAAGAATGAAAGTAAGTTAACAAGCAGAGAAGAGTAGAAGTGTCAAGTACAAAGGCTACAACAGTATAACGAGCAACAAAGATTTATCTATCACAGCAAGGTGATCATTACACTAAAAGGAATATCATTCAGCAAATCAAGTTGTAGATCAGAGATTAGCCATTACTTCATCCTAATAGGTGGATCAATTAAATCTTTTCACAAAGTAGACTTAACATTCTTTTGTAAATCTCTTTACCAAGTGCATACTTCATTGTGTGTTTGTAAATCCTTTTGCAAGGTGGACATAACAATTTGTATTGCTCCTAACAAGGTAGATCATCAAAAGTAATCATTGTAGACCTAACATACCAACTTTATACTATAGTACTAAAGCTTGTGGGTATCATCCCCACCCCAATTTTACTTTCTATTTGGAAGGTTTTTGGGTCACTATATTGTGTATCAAAGTGTTACAAATGTTTTAATGCTTTCAATTTTTCATGCATGTAATTATATCAGAATACACATGAAGGATTAATTGGTGAAATAAGATTTTGTTTTATAAGTTATGAATTCACCCCTCCCCTCTCAGTAACTTAGCCTATCATATATATTTCCAAAAGAAAGCTCATTTTTCCCCACTCCCTCCTAACTTTTAAATTTCCAGTTAACATCTAAAATATTTAAGAAAAGATCAATCTTTAAAGTACAGAAAAAGGTTTCAAACCTACAAAAGTGACAACATTTTCCCATCTTCTGGTGCATGTAATTTTTTTGTCTCATCTAAAATAAGATTATGCCACTCTAAATTGAGAATCCATGTACAGCTACATTCAAATCCATGGACAATAGGTGGAGCTAAAAAACCACAACATGATTACATTTATTTAATAGATCTATTAAGTTTTTAAAATTATAGACCATCATGAACAAAGTTTGTTATGGTCTATAACTTAAAATACCTAATTATAGACCTCTAACAAAAAATGCAAACTTGTTGAATTTTTAACCCCACCTAATGCCATATGCATATGAATTGAGATTGTATATTGAACTATGGTTTCCTTTTGCATTGCATAAAACCAATAGATTTACATAGTTAGTTATCATACAATCATAGTGGCACCCATCATCAAGTGCCAATTTGTACATGATATATTCATGTATTCATGAGACTTTAATGTAGAGTGCAGATAAAATGACAATAAACTAAACTAAACCCAAGAAATCATTTTCAAAATGGAAACTCTATGAATGTCTCATGTTTCCCTAACTACAAGCACTATGAATTCTTTTAGACCAGCATCTCATTGATAGTTTTAGAATGGGAGTATGCTTAAAATGTAGATCTACAAGAATGTATGCAAGATCTATGACTAAATGCAAATTATATGCATGTAACAACTCTAGAATGCTATTAAATGAATATGCAATAAGATAAACATGTGCTAAAATGATGCTAAATAACATGAAATGAATACTAAAATTTGATCAAAATGACATTAAATTGCTAAAATAACAATGCTAGCATGATAACTCGAAATGTGCCTATAGTGCAAATGCCTATAACTTGGGTCCTTAAGCTCTTGAATTTTTCTCCTATTTATAGGATTTCAAAAAGGGGTTGGGGTAAGAATTAGGATTTTACCTTTGACTAGGAGATGGAGGTGAAATTGAAAATATCTCATAAGGGACCAGGAGGAAGAGTCCAACAGACTTAGTTTTGAGGATAAATGAGGAATTTTCCAATTCTTTTAAATTCAAAATGGAGATTTTCACTTTTGTGAGGATAAACAACTTTATTGATTTCATAAATTTTCTATTTATTTTCAAAAGTCATTTTGAATTTAATTTTATGATTTTGAATTTTTTTCTTCTCTTTTTGAAGTTAATTTAGGACTTTTGATTTGATAGATGATTAATGACCCGATGTGATCCTTGATTTGAAATATTGTTGTATTCCTTTGATTTCCTCCTTAATTTGCATTGATTGATCAAAATTGTGTAGTTTAGGTCTTTGCCAATTTTTGGCTATCTACACATAGGTTAAAGGTGAGTTTTACTTGGTTTCGAGAATAGTTTAATATTCTCTACTAATTAAGGCCAACCACATGATGGTGAAATTGTCGTTAACATCTAAAATCTTTAAGAATGAATCAATCTTTAAAGTACCTTGAATGTCCTCATCACCTCCTACTACACTCTAGGGATGTCCATCTTCATTTCTCATGAGCAATTCATCATAGCTCATAGTAGATTCACAAAGTTGGTTGTTATGCAATCATAGATTGACACAATCAGTTGTCATGCAATCATCAGTTAATAGTGAGATTCACTTGGTTTCAAGAATAGTTTAATATTCTCTACTAATTAGGGCCAACCATGTAAAAGTGGAAGCTCATTTGGCCCCACCCACCTTGTACATCCAAATTTCCCATTATCATCTAAAATCTTTAAGAAATGATCAATCTTTAAAGTACAAAAAAAAAGGTTCCAACCTGTAAAACTAGCATCATTTTTCCATCTTCTGATGCATGTCATTTTTTTATCACATCCAAAATAAGATTCAGCCACTCTAAATCGAGAATGTATCTGCATCTATGTTATGTATGCATGAACAATAGATGGAGCTGAAAAAACCTAACATGTATATATTTATTTCATAGGTTTATGCAACCCTCTAATAAAAATGTAAACCTATTGAGTTTTTTTAGCTCCACCTAATGTTGTACACATATGAATTGAGATTTTATATTGAACTATGGCATCCTTCTACATTTCTTGAAACCAAGAGATTCACACTGTTAGTTTTCATTCAATCATAGGTTAATGTTGAGCTTCACTTGGTTTCAAGAATAGTTTAATATTATCTACTAATCAGGGCCAACCATGTGAAGGTAGAAGCTCATTTTGCCCTACTCCCCCTAACTTCTAAATTCCCAATTAACATCTAAGATATTTAAGAAAAGATTAATCTTTAAAGTAGAAAGAAATGTTTCAGACCTACAAAAGTGACATCATTTTCCCATCTTATTGTGCATGTGATATTTTTGTTGCATCCAAAATAAGATTTTTCCACTCTGAATTGAGAATGCACTTGCTGGTACATTCAAATCCATGGACAATGGGCAGAGCTGAAAAAAAATAACATGATTCCATTTATTTAATAGGTCTATTGAGTTTTTAAAATTATATACCATCATGAACAATGTTCATTATGATCTGTAAATTAAAATACCTAATTATAGACCTCTAACAAGAATGTAAATCTATTGAATTTTTTAGCTCCACCTAATGGTATATGCATATGAATTAAGATTGCATATTGAATTATGGTTTCCTTTTGCATTGCATAAACCAATAGATTCATTAGTTTTCATGTAATCATAGGTTAATGTTGAGCTTCACTTAGTTTCAATAATAGTTTAATGTTCTCTACTAATCAGGGTAAACCATGTGAAGATGGAAGCTCATTTGCACCCCTCCCACCAACATATAAATTTATCATTAATATCTAAAATCTTTAAGAATGGGTCAATCTTTAAAGCACCTTGAATGTCCTCATCACTTCCTACTACTCTGAGGGGAAGTTCATCTTCGTTGCTCACTAGCAATTCATCACACAAGTCTATCCAAGAATATCTTTATTGCCTCCTACATAAAATGTATCCAATATTATACAATGCCCCCTAAGAAATAATAGTTCAAGTGAAATAAACACATGAAAAATGAGAGACAAAAAGAGGAATATACTTACCAATAGGCATTTTCATTGCATCTATGGCCATGCTATGTGTTGAGTGAACTTAATTTTTTTTTTGTTGTGCCAAGATCTCTTTGTTTATATACATACATACATAGACACACATATGTGTATTTTTATATATATATACACGTATAATATATATATGTATATGCATATGTGTATATATGTATATACATACATATGCAAAGATCACAAGGGAACGATGACAAGATGTAGAGATCACAAGGACATGGCAACAAAATCCAAGATCTCCATTGATCTTCATAATCCATAAGATCTCTCTATGTACATACATACATATATACATACATACATACATACATACATACATACATACATACATATATATATATATATACATACATACAAATATACATACATACATACATACATATATATACATACATGCATACATACATACATACATATATATATACATACATACATACATATATACATACATACTATATACATATGTATGTATACATACATACATCCTTTGCATGGTTTAGAGGTAATATCATTATGGCAAAGGCTTCTTCAAGGGAATTAGCCTTGTGATTATGGCATTTACATAGAAGTGGGATTTGTTTCTTTAAATCCTTATGCTCAACTCTTCACCAAAGTTATTCTTCCAGTAGTGAGAATAGCTGCTACAAATTTATAGGAGTCAAGAGACCCTAAACCTATGCTATGTTTTATAGAGACATGGAAGAAGTTACTACTAGCTTCAGTACTTCATAACATTCTAGATCATATAGTGATGCCCAAATTAATAGCAATTGTAGATACTTGGGATCCTCATAGGGGGAGTGTGCCAATACATACATGGTTACATCCTTGGCTTCCATTGCTAGGCTAGTGTATGGAGCCTTTATATCCAAATATTCATTATAAGTTGGGGAATGTGCTTCATGCATATCATTCAAGTGATGCATCTACATATGCAATTTTATCATCTTGGAAAATTGTATTTGATCCTACTAGCTGGGAATAGGTGATTGTTAATTTTATTTTACCTAATATGATGACAATTCTACAAGAATTTGTAATTAACCCACCTAATCAAAAACTAGACCAATTTAACTTGGTTATGGATTAGGCATCTATTATTTCCATTTATCATATGGTTTCAATGTTGGAGGCATAATTTTTTCCAAAGTGGCAATAGGTTTTGTATCATTGGCTTTGTTCAAATCCTAATTTTAATGAAGTAACATGGTGGTTTTCAGGGTGGAAAGGACTATGTTTCCCCAAGATTCTTGCTAATGACAAGATAAGAAGTAAGCTAAATTTATCCCTTGAAATGATGAATCAAGTTGTAGAGGGTATGACTATGGAACAACTTGGGGCTAGAGATAATGTAAGCTATCTTTGGGTGACAAAGCAATGCCAATTTGAGGCACTTTAGTAGCAACATATGCTCAATATCAAGACTCATTTTCCATGGGTAGTGGGATTCACCTAATTAAATACATGGATTCACCATAGTTGTATTTGAAGGAAGTGATTGAAACATAAGAAAAAGAACATGACATTCAATTTTTCCCTAAAGTGGGATGCACACATGATGGTCTTCAAGTTTATGGCTTTAGAACTATCAATATGTATCTCGATTCTATAAAAAAATAAGTTCTTGCACAATCTAGAGATAGATGGGTGATTGCATCATTGGAGTATCTACTTGAGATGCATCATAATCAAACTAGACGAAATCATTGATAAACCAAACATATAATGAAGAAAAAACTTGAAAATTTGAATGATGAAATGAAAGTTGTCGAGAATCAAACACCTATGCCAAAGTTACAACATAATGTGAAGTTG